>OX456523.1:188924340-189359340 GCA_949748255.1 Eustalomyia histrio
GAAATGATTTTAACTTCTGCAGAAGAACAAATTATTCAAGCCACTGGAGTAGATCTTCATGTAGAGGGACTGTCAGTTAAAACCTATGGTAAACCAAGGTCGCCCAGCAAATGTGAGGTAGATGAATTGGTGAATGAAAGTATGCAGTCAATTTTAGAGAATGAAGAAAGCGATGACGTTGTAAATGAATATGAGGAGAAAGAACAACCAAGGCGATTTGTAAAAAAAGAGAAAATTACAAAACAGTGTATTGTGTCATCACATGTAGAAAAAACAGAAGCATACCAACGCGAGCTTCTTTTAAAGACTGATTGTGTATTGGCACTTCTTACTTCACATACTAAAAAAATGGAGGAATATAAACAGGAAGAAAATGCAAAATTACAACGACTGCTTCTAATCAAAGAAAGATCTCTAAATATTAAAGAGGAGGAACACAGAGCTAATATGGCAATTAAGCAAGTAGAATTGCAAAAAAAAAAACGCTTGAACTAGAGGTGCTTAAACAAAAAAGATCATAATTTTTTTGATCCAGTCCTACTGAATTTTAGTGATAGCCGCAGAAGTACAAATGAACTGAAATGTAATTTTTTTATTTTATCTACCAAAACTGAAATGTGATTTTTTAAATTTTTTTACTTTATTTTATATTTTTAAGTAAGTTATCAAATGTGATATAAATGAATTCAAATTTAACAATACGTTATTTTAATTTTTATGTTGTAAGTGATAGTTTTATTTGATCTCTTATTTTTTGACCAATTCGTGTTAATTGCGTGTCATTTCCAATGATAGGGTTTATAATTGAGTTGTGAGACTGAGAAGTATTTTGCGTATATGATGGAACTTTGAAATAAATGCACAAGTTGTGCAGTGCAGCACAAACATTTTCAAATTGCGCAACTTTTTCCGGCTTATAGCGACTTCTTTTGTCATTGCATAGGACTTCCATCGAGCTTTAAGAATTCCTATTGCCCTTTCAATAATACATCGACCTTTGGAATGTATATCATTAAAATGGGACTCCGCAGAGCCTTCTTCAGGATTTCTGTAAGGTGTAATCAACCAAGGTTCCAGGGGATATCCGGAATCGCCTGCAAGAAGAAATTTTATATAAAAATTAAACATATGAATGTACATGTATATATGTACATAAAAATACAATTTTATATAAATAGTTTCATTAATATTTACCTAAAAGCCAAACATTTTTTACTTTATTAGTAGTATAAAGCTTCTCCAGAAATCGTCTTTCCTCAGACTGCTTCCAAACAAAAGAGTCGTGCGATGCCCCTCCATATTTAGAATTAATTGACAAAATTCTATACTCATGATCGCAAATCTAAAAAATTAAAATATGTACATATATATGCAACTATAAAACTACTCGTATATGTATATTCGTAAATAAACTATGAACTCTACATACTATCATTGAGTTGAGGCTATGGTATCCTTTTCTGTTAAAGAACATATGCTCATTTTCTGTGGGTTTTTGCAATCCAAAATGAGTCCCATCTATACATCCGATCACTAACATATTCAGAGTCATATTTAGAAAAGATTATACATTTTAATGTATGTAAGAATGTACATTTACCTCCTGGGAGCTTAAATTTGTCCATGAATGATTCCATACACGAAGCAGATTCATTAGGCACAAATTTAATGAACCTTGGACAAATTTTTTCTTCAATTTGATTTATGATTCGGTTAGCTGTTTTGCAAACCGCACTCTGACACATACCCATCAAGTAATCATTTCCAACAGTATGTTGGAATCCTCCACATGCTAAAAGAGATATGGCTGCAGCCAATTGTAGCTTTGGTGGAAGTGCGGTAGACATATGTCCTTCGAAACACAGCTCGGAAAGAAGAAATTAAACGCCTCTTTTGAAAGCCGGAAACGTTTAATAAATCTAAAACATATAAAGAAATAAAAAAGGATAATAGAATATTGCAATTTACTTACGCATTTGGCGGCAATGACATTGGATCACTTTTGTCTCGCATTTCTCTTCTAATACGTACTGTATTAGAATTGTCTTCAGAATCAGAAGACGATAAACACAACAAGAGGAATGTAGCCATTTTTTTTAAACAATTATATTTGCTTTTGCACAATATGTATTTTATTTCACAAAAATTTATGTAAAAAACCCACCCAAATTTTTTTATATTCTTTTATTAGCTTGAATTGCAATAAACATTTGACAGCTTTGTTTTCATTCCATTCCAATATAAAAAACAATCTAGTACAATTTATAAAAATTTCGATACGTTAGCTTTCGAGTGCAGTAATCCATCCATTCGATACGTTTCGAAATTTTATTCGATACGAAAGCCTACTCGATCACGAATGCCGTAATTCGGCCCCTGATTTTAAATTACCTCTCAAAACAAAAAAGAAAAAAGTGTATTATTGTTAAAAAGCTATTAAATGCCTTTTTTAATAGCAAATCCTGAAAAGGTTAAATTGCCCTCCAAGGGAGGCGGACAACCAGAAAAAGAGGTGTTACATAAAAATTAGAGTAAAATTTTACAAAGTTTTGTGGGAATTATACGACTACATAAAATTAACGATAAATTTTGTTTCACCTGGTCAATTTAATTTTTTTAAGTATTTTTAGTGTCTAAGCAAATCTGACTCAATACGATAAAATTGTTAAAACAAAAAGCGGAAAAAATTTTGGTACCGTGAGGATCGAAAAAGTACAATTTGTTTGGTTGGTACAATAACAGAAAACATATTTTCCATCCCTGAGACAGTTGATAACAAAACGCTAAAGTCACAGGGTATACCAGTGTTGTCAGAAGCGACAGCTGATAAACGAGTGAACAAAAACCGTGTGGTGAGGGTTGTTGTTCTAATTTATGCCCTAGGCGAGAAAGAGATTTAAAAACAAGTAAGAGCGTCTAATTCGGCTATGCCGAATCTTATATACCCATCACCATGGTTGGAAAAAAAGTGAAGTTTATATATATACATACATATATGGAATGGACAGATTTATATACGGACATCTTTAAGAGGAAATTTACCACTTAGTTTGGTGATAAAACTTGGACTCGGGAAGATTTATAGTTCCCGAAAATAGGTATTTAAAAAAATGTATGTTTTGGTCATAACTATTTTCAGCAAATATGTTCTACTAAAGGTTTTCGATCTTTGGATATATAAGACGTATCCATAGGTCATATTACAGCTCTTAAATTTTAGTTTTTATAAAAATTTTGATGTTTTTGGCCCATTTATGGAGTATTTAATTACGGTCTTACCGTTTTTAAGATATAAATTTATCTATTTTGTGCCACGCCCAATTCAAGGATTCCGCCCACATTTGGTCAGATGTTGTGTATTGATAACCAAGATGCTTACACCTTATTTGGAAACTTTTCCTCTTTCCGTTCTCCAATTATACAGAAAAGCTGACCAACATCGTTAAGCCAACTGTGCTGGACGTATTTGTTTTGTTAAAAAAAATAAAAAAAACAACAAAAAAAATGTCTTAAGAAAACCAAAAAAAAATGTGTAAAATATATAAAAATAAAAAAAGTTGAATAGACGGGGCTCGATCGCGCGACTAAAAGAAAAAAGTATTTGTGACAAACGTCGTTAATAGAAGTAAATAAAGAGTTTTCGTTTAAAACAGATTTGTTTGGGTGTTATATAAATGACAAACCTTTGTATGGATTTTTTGTTTGTGTATAAAAGGTAAAGAGGTGAAAGGCAAAAAGTTCAACAAATAAAATAAAAACAACAACAATCACGATCATAATGCCAATCAGTTTTGTCATATATTTTTTTTAATCTTTTTAGTTCTAAACAAAGCTTTTTTCGACCAAAAAATATTTTTTTACAAATCGTTAAAAGATTTCACTAGAACTGCATGTGTTTTATTTCTACAAAAACGTTTAATTTTGCTGGCAAACTTGCATTTGGGATATTATTTCGCATTTTTAAAAAATGTTTTTAATTTCTTTAGCTTAATTTTAAAAATTTTAAGAAAAATAGTTTATAAAAATTAGTTTTATAAATTAATATCAGTTATGACCTAAAATAGTTTCACTCAAAAAGGAGTTATGTATAAAATTTTCTTAATATATAAGAAATAAAATGGTTTAAAAATCTTTTTATAAATTCTTTTAAATGGGAGCAAAAAATAGAAAGAAAACCGTTTGTATTTTGTTTGTATCAACGGGTTTTTATAAAAATTTTGATGTTTTTAGCCTATTTATGGATTATTTAATTATTAATTTAAAATTTTATTAAAATTAGTTATTAATGTTAAAAAAAAATAAACAAATAAAAGTCTTAAGAAAATATAAAAAAAATTGTACAAAAAAGTTGAATAGACGGGAATCGAACTCGCGCCTTAGAGAAAAAACTATATGTGACATAGCAGTTAGACCACTGAGCTATTCAAGCTTATTTGCAACCGTCGTTAATAGAAGTAAAAATAAAAAGTTTTTGTTTAAAACAGATTTGTTTGGTTTTTATTTAAATGACAAATCTTTGCATGTGTTTGTTGTTTGTGTATAAAAGGTGAAGAGGTGAAAGAAAAGAATTTCAACAAATGGATGTGTTTATTATGCGTAAAATTCTACATACATCTTAAACAAAGGGATTTTACGGAATAAAAATAGAGGTAGTCCTGGTTTTTTGCTAATATCTCAGCCATTTATCAACCGATCTGGCTGATTTTCAATAGAAAACAGAAATGGATCACATGTAACAGAAATATATATATTTATTTTTTGGTAAAAAATAGGAAAAAAAATAAGCGATATTTGCTTTTCTTTAATAGGAAAATTTGCGTGAACTACTGGTCATAAAATGTTTTTTAAAGAGGGACTTAATTGGTTACTGCCAATAAGCCGACCACAGGTCATAAAATGTTTTGTAAATTTTTTTAAATTACCAGGTTATAAATATTTCGCAATATTTATGGAAAATCCGTGTTTTATGACTTGTTTCTGCACGTGTCATTTTAGGCGAAATATTTATTACCTGGTAATTTAAAAAATTTACAAAACATTTTATGACCTGTAGCCTCAGTCGGGTTTGGTGTGCCATTACATGCCACTGCTGCTATTATCCATGGATTTATGGCCGATCTTGTGAAGGCAGGCAGACCATATTCACTACACACTCAACTTGGGGCTCTTAAAAAAAAAATTGATTTTTTTCTTCATAAATGTATTTTTAACTGTAAAATAATTTTTAAAATGTATTTTTAATAATAAAATAAAATAATGTTAAATAATTAAAAATAATTCAATTATAAAAAATATAAAAACAATGAGAACAAGGTGGTCTCTTAAATGCTCTTCTCCTGTCCAAACAAGGAGTCGGGGCCCATTTTTTTATTGCTGATTCTTAAAGCAAAAATTATGAGGAATCCAAAAAAAAAATAAAATTAGCCGGAAAATTTAGGAGCTTCTGTGGAAAATCGGAAAATTTAATTTTCGTGGGAAAATTTAATTTTCATGGGAAAAAAGGTAAATTTCTGAGAAAAATTAGGAAAATTTTATTTTTCAATTAAAGCCTAATTCAATACCAATACGAGCTATCACTCGTTGCGATCGCTTTAGTAGTTTTTTTTTTAAACAACTTTCAATGAGGTCTCTTATGAAGAATTCTTCAATTTTGTCACATGACAGTGGTGTACACCACCACTAAACCAGTCACTATAAAAAAATAAAAAATATGTAGGTACATTATTTTTTGCTGGGCAATCGATTGAGACTATTTATTTTAAAATCGGAGAGGGGTCGTCCAAAAATTTGCCAATTTTGATCGTTTTCATATGGAATTGCTCTATAACAATCAAGTCCTCGTCATATCTGGGGTCTTCGGAAAACCCATTTCAACACACAGACGGACAGACTGACATCGTTAAATCAACTTCGCTCTTCATAAGGACCCAGAATCAGTATTGTAGAAATTACAAACGAAATGACAAACTTATATATACCCTTCCACCTGTGGTGAAGGGTATAATAATGTGTAAAAGTGAACAACTACACAGCATGTTTTAAAACATATGATCGCCAAAAGTATCAAAAAGATACCATAGAAGTGCAACATGACTGTATTTACTAAAATTTTAACTATCTTGTTGTTTCATAAACTTAGTACAAACTCACAACAAATTTTATATTTGGGTTACATATTGTAATAACAAAAACTGTTTTATGTTTTTATAACTTTTTTGCACATAATTAATTTATTTTTTTAATTTTATCTCAGTATTCAAAAGAACAAAACATACAACAATGTTTCACATTTATATGATCTGTGAAATGTATAAGCAAATAAACACACTCACAAAACACATTTAATTAATCGTCAGCTTATTATTAGTTTGCCCAAACATTTAATAGAAAAACAATGAAAATGGTTTTCATTCTTAATTTTATATCAAAGTTGATAATAGTTATCTCAGATATCGAAAAACGGGTTTTAGAATTAGAAAGAGGATATATTATATATAATCCATTCCCCTCAAGAACTATTGTGTGGCTAACGTTTAGACTTTTTACACCGTGTGCTATTAAAGTGTTTTTCTGTAATTTTAGAGCCTGTTATAAATAAATAGTGCTATAAATAATTTCAAACAGTTTATTATTTGCAATATAGAAAGAACTCGATTTATTTAAAAGGTAAATAAAACAACGATTTTATAAAGAGTAAAATCGTAACAATATTAAAGGTGGTGACATATGAATGGCTCGAAATATTGCGCTGTAATTGAGCGATAGTTGTTGCTCGCCATCTGATGGGGATTAATGTTGCCGTTGCTGGGCATCGAATCCTCAATATTCTGTGTAACAGTCTAACGCGCCAACCATTACACCACAACGCAATTGCATTTATTTATCATTCTTTGTCTATAATTATCGACTTTCTGTTCATAATCTGTCTTTACTTCTCGACTTTTTATTCATAATCTGTTCCATATTTCTGTAGTTTTCAGCAATAATCACGTTAGTGCTTGAACACTTCAAATGAAGCTGCTGTCAGGAGCAAAATCAGTTTTTCTCAATTATTTAATAGGATTTAACTTTTAATTCTGAGTTCAAAAAGTTTTTTTTGTCTGCCATTTTTATAGTATCAACATAAAATATATGTATATCATTATGAAATTTCTGAAGTACCATGTTTTTTATATAGTGACAACTCTGTTTGCAATATTTGGATAATAATGGTATCAAACTTAATATTTTTTAGAATATATTCAAGGGGTTAAGTGGGTTCTGAAAGCTCACAAAAGAGTATTTTTACTATTTTTTTAAATATATCAAATGAATTATTTTATTTAAACAATTAAGTATAACAAAGATACATACTTAAAAAGTCCTTTGTGAAATTATCTTAAAAATTCAGCTATTTCTCATTAACCTTGACCTCTTGAAAAAAAGTTCTCTGGCCGTAGTCAGGATAACTCATGACTGGTTCATCAGAAATTAAAATAAAAAAAAAATTTCTGTTAGATGTATGATGATTTACAACACCACAACAAAAAAAAATGCATAAAACTAAAATTTTCTACGCTGTGGTTAAATTACAAGCAATAATGTATATTAAAAACATGTACATTTACAAGACTAAAACAGCTGATCATTTAGCCGACAAATAATCAAAATAATGAAAAACCCAACTTAAAACGAAAGCGTGAAAAAAATACAATGTACAGTCATGGTACCCCTCTCAAAATAAAAAATCTCCCAAATTTCTCAAAAATTACGTAACTGAAAATGTGACACTTATTTTTATTTTGTGTATTCAAATGTATACTACCGTACTGTTGGCATGCCTTAGACTTTTATTTAATCCCTTTTAAAAACTTAACGGTACTTTCCAAATATCGAAGAAGCCTTTGTTTATGACAAGTAATTTTTTAAAATGCCGAGAAAAGAGTTAGCAATACAAGAACGAAAAATAATAATTAATAGTCACGATATTGGTAAATCATACACCGGAACTGCTAAAATTATAAATAGGAACAAATCAACAGTGCAAAGATAAAAAAGATTTGAAAATAAGCCAGAAACAGGTCCACTAAAGATCAACATTTATGATGGACGAAAAATTTAAGCCATTATTTAAAAACACCCATTCCGAGTGCACCTAAAATATCTTCGGAGTTGAAGAAATTATTGGGGAAGCTGTTTCTGCAGACACGGTACGTGGGTGCATTTTGTAGGCCTGTTACAATGGTCGTACTGCTCAAAAGAAGCTTTACTTTACCGTAACAAACAGAAAAAAGCGTATGGATTCGCAACGGAATATAAAATTAAAGCAAACTACTCGTACTTTTGGGAAAAAGAAATTTTCTCGGACAAAGAATATTATAAATACTTTGAAGAATGTAGATGCTGCAGTAATGATATGGTGTTGCATGTCAGCAGCCGGTGTTGGCAATTTAGTGATCATTGAGGAGACAATGGACAAAACAGTTTTCATGGACATTCTGACAGAAAATCTTATGCTAGCCACACACGATGCAACTTTAGTAGAAACAATTGTTTCTCCTCATGTTTCATTTTTTAACACAGACGGATCAAAAACGAAACCATAAGCGAAACATCAGTTCTGTGTGTTGTCGAATGTACTACTACTAAATAAATATACGCGGAAGAAAGGCAAATTTTTAAAATAAGTGACGCATAAAGTAAAACACTAGCTGCAATTGTTATTATTGATCAACTTTTATACGAAAATTAAGAAGAGATACAATTTAAAAAGAAAAGAAGAATATGGTCCAAAAATTGGTTTTTAAGAAAATAAAAATTTTCAAATGAAATTTGATTAAAAGAATTAAAAGAAAATGAGCCAAAAGATTACCGAAATTACATGAGGATCGACGAACGAACATTTGGAAAATTATTGGATATGATAAAACACAAAATAACAAAAGAAGTTACAGTTATGAGACGAAACAATATCAGCAGAAGTTAGATTGGCAATAACCTTGAGATATCTTGCAACTGGAAATTCTTTTGAGGACCTAAAATTCTCGACTGCGATATCTCAACGAGCAATTGGGAATATTGTACTTGAGAGTACTAGTGCCATTAATAAAGAGTTGAAGTACTATATTAAGGTTTGTCAATCTGGTGCTATTTAATAAAACATTTTATATCATTTTTTTTATTTGGTTAGATGTCTCTTCCGAACTCTTTCGTGTCTAATTTTCGCGTTTTTTTTATAAATATTTTTATTTAGACTGTTTCTTCTTTTTGATTAAAACAAAAAGTTTAACAGCAAAATGTTTGAAAAATGACATCATACAAGCTTTTAAATTTTTGGACGGTTTTTTTTTTTAAATAAAAATACGATTTCCAATAAAGGTTGTTGTTGCAATAAACTAAAAAATTTTGACTTAAATTTTCAAATAATAACGTTGACAGTTACATCTAAGCATATTTTTGTACATTGAAAACGTTCTTTCAAAATCAACTGATGTAATTTAAAAGCTAGTACTTTAACATCATATTCAAAACTGATTTTATTGAAGAGCCATTCAGCTGTTTGCTAATTCTTTTTATTACTTGCAGACCATCGTTTTTTGTTGCAATCTGTTCAAGTTTGTTCTAAATATCTTTTTTGGTATAGCATTCTGGTACCTAGCCAATATTTTTGATTATTTCTTTTACTAACCCATATTGATAAACAAATGAGGGTTTGTTAGGGGGAGAGGGAGCGCAAACAAATATTAGTTTATCGTATACTAAAATAAAAAAGTATGCATAAAAGAAGTCAAAATATGCTCTGAAAAATACAAATATGCTCTAAAAATTTAGAAATATGCCCTAAAAATATGCTTTTACCTTAAAATATGCTCCTAATGCTGAAATATGCTCTTAAGGATAAAATATGCTTTAACAAATCGATGCCAGAATTCTTAAATTGTTCTGAATCGGATAAATAGTTTATACATGAGTCCATACGACGCACAGGAAAAAACATGATATTGCATATTTGCAGTTTCCAGGTGATGAGCATTGGCATCACAACCCATAATAAGGGCAGCACCTCTCCTTCCAGCATATGCCGTCAACCCCTGCACCTCGTTACCTGGTGGATCCGTTGACTCGTACGGCATGTACACCGAGGCCATTTTAGTATACGCTCCCCTTTGGTCTCTCTGTTTATAAAGGTGAGGTTACCAACTGAAAGAATGTGGAATTAAAATTTTTTGCTCATTTTTTGCCATCCAAGACTTACAGAGATTTTCGATCCACAGCGAATAGGAAATTCCTCCCGGTATTCTCCTTAAACATCATAGAGGCAACTAACCTCCATTGGTCTGTACGAAGATTATCGTTCTGTTTGGCCAATATAGCTAGTATGTTCTCAACCGGTTTCACGGGAGGTGGAATCCATACTGTCACTATCGACCTTAACTGCAACTCGGAGGCATATATCACTTCCAGTCTTGAATTTAGACCAATTACAACAAACTTGCCAATTGACTTTTTATTAGATGAGGACGGATGATCATCCCCAGATCTAGCTTTCTAAATGCTATCCTTTTGGGAGCCCTAAATCGCGCTAGCCGTAATTAAATATTAAATGTGAAGTAAAATTAGTATAAAAATTTGTTGCAATATAAAGAATATTTTTGTATATCGGATAGACCTGACAATGTATCATTCGTTATAATGGTCGTTGACTGTATTTAAAAATTTAATTCAATGGTTTTTCTTTATTTCACGAGTACCTTAATATATTATATTAATCGTTCTCGTATTGGCCAACATGGAATATTTAAATTCAAACATATATGTGGACAATTTCCATACAGTACGCAGAATCATAAATTTTTATACGATTTTATGTACGCTCTAGATCAAAGCTGCGCTTTGCAGTTTAATTTGTAAAAATAACTCCTATAGGGTGAATTTTTATTAAATAACCTTGGTTAAAACTCATAACCACAGAAATTGTTTATGGTAAAATTTAAGCATTGGTTAAAAAAAATACATGGTTAAAATTTATCGTAGCAATGTTATTTAAAAAAAATGTTTACCAGTGGTTAAGGCCAGTAGAGGCCTTAAGAACGGTATAAATTGTGATAAGTTAACGGGACTTAAGATGCTTAGACATAACTATTTAAAACTATTTAATCAAATGCAAAAAGTAGTGATAATGACTACTATTATAAATGTTGTTCTTTTTACCAAAAATATAGATTGAACTATAATTTATAATGGAAACAGACCAAAATGATGTTAATCAACCTCATAATCCATCAACGACAACAAATACAGCACATCATATTCCAGAACATCAACAACCACAACATACACATCATCATGAAATGAATGAAGTTGAACTTGAAGTGCAACAACATTTAAATGAAGAAGTTGACGCAGCCAATTATGAAACTGTTTATGTTATAGAAGTAAATGAATAAAAAATAAAAAAACTTTTGTTATTATTATTAACTTTTATTTTATTATTATAATTATTATCTATATGTCGTTTTATTCAGGATGTTGGTTCAGACGTTTCGGCAAGTAGAGCTCATTTTGTGCCCCTATCTGCGGAATATGCTTCAGAGGAAACAAATACGAACACATCGCAAGCAACCGTAACAACTTCAACAGAACCTCAGTCACAAATACAACAAAATCGTCACTTTTTTCCACGTCATCATTATCATCACCACCACCATCATCATCATCAACCATATTCAAGGCAATATGCTTGCGGTTCCCCACCATCAACATTTGTGGCTGAGTACGAATCCGATAGTGGGGGAGAACAGGGTTTAAATTCGCCATGTCAAAGACCTCAACGTTCATATGGTGGTCATTTACATCATCATCATCAAATGGCATTAACGTGTCGGCCCCATCACTATCATCATCAACAGCAACAACAACAGCAGCTGCGTCATCATCATCACCATCATCAGGAACAATTATCCCGACAAACGGCCCCAGTTTTGCAAATAACTGAACGTGCGTTTAATGGTCCTTCTTCGTTGGAATACAATCCAGGACATCTTCAACAACATGACCAACACCATTCACAACATCATCCCCAACATCATCATCAATATCAGCATGCTGATTATGGGGGTTTTTATATGCTACCACTCTCTCAGCCTTCACAATCTTGTAATTGTACGTCTAGTAGCACTACGAATACACCATCAACACCTTGCGAGACATGTTCTTGCAATAGCACTACTGCCAGAGAACAACAACAGACTGATAGATCAATGACTGCAGAAATTCATCCCACCTCTAGCACAAATATCATTTATAATGCTCATGCCGCAGCTGCCGCTGCAGCTTCAGCACTTACTGTAGCTGTTAATGATATAGATTCTAGAATACATTATGATGATATTCCTTCCACAGCGTATACTCCTCATGCAAATGATGATTCTCTAAATCATTTGCAACGGGATGAGGATGAAGTAGCTTCAACTACCTCCAATTCTATGAACACATTACCTACTGAAGAATTAGAATCATGTCGTGGTTCACCATTTTCTCTAGTTATGCCTGCTCCTCCAAATAACCATGACGAAGTTTCTTCAGCCTCTGAGGCAGAACATGTACAATTTGCTCATACTCGCACGACAAATACGACGACTACAACTTCGGCCGCAGCCATGAAAAAACATAAATCGACTACTACAAATGTAGTAGGATCTTCTCCCACTTCTACGTCGGCTTCGTCGCAGGTTTCTTCCAATCATACTGGTGGAACTAGTGGTGGTGGTAGTATAGCTGGCTCAGGAAGTGCTGAAGCTTCGGCTGGATCATCCACTTCCAGTTCTAGGAATCATTATATAGTAGATTTGATAGAATCGACTACATCAAGTAATTCTTTTAGACGACTAAGTGATGATCAACCCTCAACATCTCATAGAGTACGATTAAGGAATGCTGAATATCATGGCCACTATTGGCAAAATTTTGATGAAGAATCTTATGATCAACCATCAGTCGCTTGGAATTTACATAAATCATCATCGACACAACAAAATCCGGAATCGGACAATAACAATTGTGATGAAAGTTCTTCTAGTTCACCCTCACTAAATCGTTTTCATTTACGTTATACTCGTACGGAAGAAAGACAACGTGCATCTGAAGAAACGGATGAACCGGTGGAAGAAGAAGAGGAACCTCCTGTACGTTCTTCAAAAGTACAAAGATTAAACTCAAATCATTCGGGAAATGTGCACAATGATGTTACATTAATAAGACCAACTTCCACTTTACAACCTGATTCTCAAGTAACAACTAACAACTCAAATGGTTCTTATGTTATTACCTATGCTGGACATCAACCACCACCACCGCCACCACCTTTAACACATCGTAGAAAACGTTTAGAAACTATAACCTCATCAGATCAGGCTCAAAATTTCGTTATATCTGAACATTCACAAAATCCCATGGAAAATCCAAATGAATTGGATATGCAGCCTTCCACCTCACGAGGTAGAAGAGGAAGAACAAATGTTAAGACAAAGTCAACGGAAATTAACACAAAGCCGCCTGTAGTTTTAACAGCTCCTGATTTACAACTAGATTGGTTATCAGATGCTACCACGAACACTTCCGATGGCGAAGATGATGAGGTGGTATTTGTTCATTCCAGTCGTGAACCTATACTTTCTATAGACTTAACAGCCGATGATGAATCTCCATTAGCTTTAGAAATGTCAACCACTACACAAGAACCAACAGCAACATCAAATCACCATCTGCATCATCATCATCCGCACCATCCTCAAACCCATCATCATATAACATCAGCTCAACATCATTCAGATCATAATATGATTACACAAAATCCACCTCCTACTCAGGCAGGCGATGAATGGTATAATGTACCTTCATTATTGATACAACCTTCAGTGGTTTTAACGCCCACCAATGATTCCTATAATTTTATACAAAGACCTAGTTCCACTTCATCACCAGCGGCATCAGCAGCTGCAGCAGAACCTCAAAGAGCCCACCAATCTACTTCAGGTTATCCAGTATTTCCATTCCGACCTTATTCTACTCGCTCTCAATCAGTTGAAGGTGCATCATCATCAACATCCTCATTAAATTCTCGTCTCTGGCAAGATCCATGCTTAGACTGTTTTATACCTGATCCACCAAATGATCCATCAGAAAGAGGGGGAAGTATAATTCATAATATAAGACAAACAAATACAAATTCTGCTATAGGTTCTTCTTCGACCGAAGGTAACTCTTCTGGTTTAGCATTGGCACCTCATTGTCATAGTACAACTTCAAATTCCGTCTTTGCACGTTTAAGACCCGTATGGCAATCGTATTTACCGGATCCACCTCAGTCTTCAATACCCCCGCCCATTATACCATCATCATTGCCGCCTCTGCCCAATTCGCCACCGCCGATTTTTTTAGTCAATCCATATGCTGTTACTGAACACAATTCTTCACATTATGTAAATACCAGTAGTATGCCACCATCTTTGGGTTTGGTAGGTGTAATAAATCCAAATCCTGCTGCTGCCCCTGCACCAACACCTCTTTATTTACAATCTTCTCTGCATGATGCTCAACATCAAAGACAAATGAATCCTCCACCTCCACATTTATCTTCTTCGCCGGGTGTAGGCGGCGGCTCTTCTTCAACCACCCCTAATGCTCATCAATATCATGCCCATCCTATGTATCATCATTCACATGGCCATTCAACGGCAACACGCCCTCATGATAATCACATTATAACCCATAACCATCATGGTCATACACATGGAACATTACCACACACACATGGATTACCCCATACTCATACATTCCGTACTGGAGGAGCATCGGTGGCTGGACATGGACCACCACCACCTTATTTGGTTCATCAAAATTTATGGCTACGGCAACATAATGTACAGGAGATTCATCGGCGTCATATGACACCAACGCCTATTGATTTGTCATCGAATCCATTGAATTTAACAAGTAGTTTTCGAACAAGATTTCAACAATTACCCAACGTTTGTTCATGTGTTCATGGTCGTAATGGTCCGGTGTCTAGTTTGGATCCTGTAAGTAGAAAAAGTATTATATATTTAAAAATCTAATATTTCATATTGTAAAAAGTAACTTTTACTTTAGAAATTATATTTTAAAAAGTGCCTTTTACCGACAAAAGTACATTTTACTTAAGAAGTAAAAGGTACTACTTAAAAGAGTACCGTTTACTTAAAGAGTACTTTTTGCTGAAAAACGTACGTTTTACTGAGAAGAGAACCATTTACTTTAAAAAGTATTTTATGCTTAAAAACGTACCTTTTACTTAAAAGAGTACCATTTTCTTATAAATGTACCTTTTCACTTATAAAAAAGTAACTTATACTTAAAACGTAACTTCTACTTATAAAAAAGTACATTTTTATGAAAAATTACCTTTTATAAAAAGGTAGCTTTATAAAAAAAGTACCTTTTATAATAAGTACCTTTTGTAAAAAAGTATCTTTTATAAAAAAGTACCTTTTACAAAAAAGTAACTTAAAAAAGAACCTTTTATAAAAAAGTATCTTTTTTTAAAAAAGTACCATTTATAAAAAAGTATCGTACCTTTAAAAAAAGTACCCTTTATAAAAAAGTACCGTTTATAAAAAAGTACCTGTTATAAAAGTACCTTTTACAAAAAAGTACCTTTTGTAAAAAAGTATCTTCTATAAAAAAGTACCTTTTATAAAAAAGTACCTATTATAAAAGTACTTTTTATAAAAGTACTTTTTACAAAAAAGTAACTTTTATAAAAAAGTACCATTTATAAAAAAGTATTGTACATTTAAAAAAAAATTACCCTTTGTAAAAAAGTACCGTTTATAAAAAAGTACCTGTTATAAAAAGTACCTTTTATAAAAAAGTACTTTTTACAAAAAAGTACTTTTTGTAAAAAAGTATATTCTATAAAAAGTACCTTTTATAAAAAAGTACCTTTTGTTAAAAGTACCTTTTGTTAAAAGTACCTTTTGTTAAAAGTACCTTTTATAAAAAGAACCTTTTATAAAAAAGTAGCTTTTATAAAAAAGTACCTTTTGTAAAAAAGTACCTTTTATAAAAAAGTAACTTTTGTTAAAAAATTACCTATTATAAAAAAGTACCTTTTATAAAAAAGTACCTTTTACAAAAAAAGTACCTTTTATAAAAAAGTACCTTTTAGAAAAAATACCTTTTAGAAAAAGGTACCTTTTATAAAAAAGTACCATTAAAAAGTACATTTTTATTAAATTTTTATAAAAAATAATTTGCTTCGCAGGCCTATTATCCATATGACTCTAGACCACAGCCACAGAATAGAAGATGTCCGGCTTTGCGTAGACCAGCGGTACATCATCATATGTTTCACCATTACTCGCCAGTACATGTGGAAATTGATTTATCAACACCGCGCATTGTTATTGGTTCATCCTTACGACCACCTAGGGGAGCTACTTTGGTATAGTAACTCTTCACTCTTCTCTTTGTATCGATTTAATTAATATGCAATTTGTTTTCCCTATAGGAGGTTATTGAACGCAACACATTGCCACATAAATATAGACGTGTTAGGCGTCCCAGTGAAACGGATGAAGATGCTGAAAAATGTGCCATTTGTTTGTCACTATTTGAAATTGAAAACGATGTGAGGTAAAAAATTTAAAAATTGTAGTTTTTCAAAAAAGAGGAAAATAGACAAATTATAGCTGGAATTGGTCAAGCATTAGTTTTATTTAATTTTGTGTTTTAGACTCAGAAAAATTGTTCGCATTTTACAGCAAATATAAAATAATATATACTTTAGAAACATTTTCAGAACTTTGTGATATTAATGCAAGAACTGGAAAGAATTACTACATATAAATTTACTTTGTTTTTCCTTTTAGACGTTTGCCTTGTATGCATTTATTCCACACCGATTGCGTGGACCAATGGTTAGTTACCAATAAACACTGTCCTATTTGTCGTGTTGACATTGAAACACATTTAAATAAAGATGCTCTTATTGCAACATCAAGTGGTAATGCTGAAAATGCCACAAATTCTGGTTGGTGGCAGCCAACGGCTGATTGTTAAACAAAATACTGATACAGGGTTTGGCTGTAATAACAAAATATAAATTATTTAAAAAAAATTATAAGAATTATTAGTGTTCCTTTAATAAAAAAATCTATTTGAAACAAAAAAAAAAAAATATATGTATATAATTATAGGCAATTATAATGTTGGCTTGTTGCTTCGTACATTTTTCTTAAATTTTTTGAGTATTTTTCTATAATAGTAAAGAAAAGGAGATAGTAAGGCAACATTATAACAGCATTATATAAATATAAAAATTTATAGTAAGTGTTTATACATATTTATATTGAAAACAAAGAGAGAAAACTCAAAAAGCTGTATTTTTGAAGCCTATTCTATAACACTGTTATTAAAAGTGTTTTTTTTTTTTAATTTTTCAAAACTTTCAAAGAAGGTATTTCCGGGGTCATCCGCCGATTCCGCTCAACTCACAATTTTTCTATACCACCGCACCAATACAAAACTTCCTAAAATGTTCTTATTTAATAACATAAACAATTGTGCATGATTGTGCTTAAGACATGCCACTAGATAATATTATTTTTAAATATCTTTTAATTTAATTTCTTTGAAAGAAATTAAAAATTTTTTCAAATAACTAAACAAAACCACTGAGCCCCCTTAACCCTTTAACCACTGGAGTCGAAATACGAGGTATTTTGTTATGAAATTTTGATTCTAGTATCATTTTGGACTAAAAAGCACGAATGTGAAGTCCATTTCTCAAAAATAATTAACCTGAAAGCGCCAGGTGGAAAAAATGAAAGGCAACCTGAAGACAAAAAGGTCGACTCAAACAAATTATCAAAATACTGCTTGAAGCTACTTTCAAAAAAAAAAAATTCGAGTCGATTGAGCTGTTGGAAAGTATGTTTTTTTTAGTTTTAATTTTGCACCAAAATCATAAATAATTTTCGTGTCTGTTTTGACAAAAATCTTGACAGAAATGGGTGTATCTATCAAAATATTCAACTGAGCGAGTTCAAACCGGCACTGTTCGAAAGGTAAATTCAAACAGACAAAAATGTAGTTGGCGATTATTGCACCAAAATTTTTGCTTTGGATATAATTGGACTTTACTGATGACCTTCTGTAGACGGTCTTAGTGGTTAAAGGGTAAAGATATATTTTCATAAATTTTCTATGGATGACCCCGATGATATCGTCCTTGTTAGTTTTAATTTAAAAAACAAAAAATCTGAATAGTTCTTTAAATATATTTTATACTTTTTTTTGACTATTTTTTTATTTTTTATATTATTTTTTTGGTTTTTGTTGTTTACGATTTTTTGCATATTTTTTTTTTATTACTTCCAAAATTCGTTGTATATTGTTTTTTTTTTTTGTCTTTCTTTATTATTTTTAATAGTGTATTGAATTTCCAAGTTATTGTTTTAAGACCAATTTAAATAATAAGTAAGAATTTTCTTTTAACGGGCTAATTGTGGTCAGCTATTTTAAATATACATAGATGTAAATAAAAATCAAAATTATTTCAACATTTCACCCAACCTTTTGTTGTATATGTATAAAATATGTTTTATTTTCACATAAACGCTTAAGTCAACTTGAGCGTGAATCGAGTTTATTTTTATTATTGATGCTTTCATTTGAACGCTTATATGCGTCTATTCAACATTTCTTAATTCCGTATATTCGAAAGTTTATAAACAATTCTTTAATAGTTGTTTTTTTAAGCATAAGCATCAAATAAGATAAGTGATATTGTATTATATATATCTATATACAATTGCATATAAACTTTTTTCATCTTAATATGTACAATCAATTAAAACTACGTAAATCTTTTTCATAAAATTTTGCATTCGGCACTGTTCTAAGTTTCAAATCTACATACAATAACAATATACCCTAATTAAATTATTAAATTTAAATTATAAAAAAATCATGTTTATTAATAGATCATATTTAAAATTAACTAACCACATGTTTTTTATAATAATTATAATATATTATAATAATTATATATGTATATATGTATCAGAGAACTGCAACTGCTGATTGCAAAACGTTCATACGCAATCAACACAAGAATAAATATGTGTTTGCCTTCAAACGCTGAATGTACTCCAACACACATATTTGTTGATGATTTTAAATCAATCAAACGACGTGCAAATTGTTGTGTCACTGATTTATAATCATACCATTGATTTTATACTGTTCATTCGAGCCAACAATAATTATTTTGATGTAGAATAAATCAGAAAAAACAACAAAAAACGTGTATGTTTATATTCATAATTAAAACAAAATAGTTTCTTATCTATAAAAAGGGGGTGGTTTTGTGGAAACACATTTTATAAATGGTATATGTACATTAGGGTGGGTCTAAAATACGTTTTTTTAGAATTTTTATTTGGAATACCAAAAATATTGTTCTTTGTGAAATTTTTTTTTTTAATTTAGGTCGATATCACAGGCTCGCCCAATCCGGTTAAAGTTAAATATTGCCTAATTTTCCAATCAAAATAGATGAAAAAAAAATTTAGATAATATTTAAATTTTTCCGGATTAGGCAAGCCTGAGATATCGACACAAATTTTTTTTCCAAAAAAATATTTTTATTTCACAAAGAAGAATATTTTTAGTATTGTATTACTAATAAAAATTCGAAAAAAGCGGATTGAAGTCCCACCCTAATGTACACAATATCATTTATAAAATGTGTTTCTATTTTGTTTTAATTATGAATACACACATACCTGTTTGTTGTTTTTTCTGATTTATTGAACGCTGACTTTTTATTGAGTGATTACATTTGCATAAAACATAATCGACATGATGCTGATTTTATTCAATAGTGAATTTTGTTGAATTAATAAATGTGAACAAGAATTTTTATGTATGATTAAATCAAGAAAAAAGTTGATTTTGCAGTTCTCTGATATGTATATAACCTTTCTTATTTATTATATTTATATTCTTAAAATTATATCTGTGCCATATGTATATTATTAATTAAGTTTATTAAAAATTACTAATTTTTATTAATTTATTATAAATTAATGAATAAAATCAAATTTAAAAAATAAAACAGAAAAAAATAAGTTCTTCCAAAAAAATCGAAATTTTTTTGTTTAAGCATTAAAATTATGTTTTGTATACTATGAATATGTAACAATTGTTTTCTTAGCTTTAAGCATTGAAAAGTCGTAATTTTTTCTTTTTGAGTTAACTTTATTGAAATCGCAAATGTTTATATTTTCTATTCAATTAATATTTATAAAATACAAGTAAAAAAATATATCATATTATTAAAACTATTACATTAATACATATTAAAAATAAAAATATATATTTAAAATTGGAATACATATGTATACAATTAATATAAAAAAATTAAAAAAAATTGTGTTATTAACACAGTACAACATTTTTCAGCTCATTGATTTGGGACTCAATTCTGAGAATTGCACATCAAAGTAGCCCCAAAAATAAGAACTTCTGCATCATTCGTTTTGTCAAGTTGGCTGCATTAATAATTTAAAGGCCATATGAATTTTTTTTTGAATTTATATCACTTTTTCTATATTTTAAAACGGTTATAAAGCAAAGTTGTAGATATTGAATAGGAGAAAAAAAACGGAACAAATCTACCCGGAAAAGTGCATCCAGTTCCTTAAAAATTACAAAAATGCTAATTTTTCACCTTTTTTGCTCAATAACTGGATTACAAATCCGCAAATATGCTGTTTTTTTCTTTATAAACTTTATTTTGCATGAAAATAAAAATTCCGATTCATATTACATCTATTCTCACATAGAAAATATGAGATTTTTATTTGTTATCTATGCATGGAAACAAAATTTAGAACATTTTCAATTATTATCAATATCCATCCTCGTTGAAGTTGACGCTTGTGATTCTGATGATCTTGTTTTCTTCGTAAGTTGTTCATGTTTTGAGTCTGCAGCATCATCCAAATTAGACATAATATTCAAGGGCATGTTTTCTTCAGTGTGTCCATCAGTTTCAGTGTCATCTTCAGTGCTTTCGATTTCAAACTGCATAGTTTTAGAACTCCACCAACAAACCTCCACAAGCAATGCATCTACATTTTGCCTTTTAATCGCTTTTCCATTGGCATGGTTACCTCGTGGAACCTCTCTCCTTGTTCGTCCGATTCCTGAGGTAATTGTGCCAAAAAGGTATCAGGGTGGAAATGCATGAAATGTAATTTTAACGTCATGGATGCATTGATTTTTTCAAAAAAATACAGCAACTTGTCCACTCGTGTCTGTATGTCATCTCGCTGTACACGGTTCTTTCTTAAAAAAGCCTTCGATGACTTGTTTCAATGCGTCCCATGCACGGTTCGAAAGCAAAGATTCGCTTTTCATTTATTTTCGTAATAAAAAAAGCATATGCGAAAAAATTATTGGTAATGCGAATATATCGAAGTGAATAAATTTAGGTATGACAATATTTAAATACAGACAACGATACGTACCTTTTCTAATGTTAGCTTTTTTGTTTGTTTTGTGCAACAGCACAGCCTTTAAACTTGAAACTGAACCGCCGATGAATAAACGCAAGTCGCCAGTGATATAATCTATTCCTATTTTTTTCACTAAACCTGGGATATCATGGCAGTAAGCGAACGTATTTGCTTCGTCAGCGGAATAAAATTTCTGAAAATCAGCTTGGCGTTTTCGGTATGATGTTGCGCTGACATTTTGATCTGTGATGTCAAAAATTCCGATTTTTTTTTGTGATAGTCCCATCTTAACCACAATGTAATTAATTTCGATTTGTGTTAGCGGTTGTGGTGCATTATTTTCAATATCGGGTGTCCAATCTGTTTCGGCTTGCAGGAACACAGTATCCAGACTCGCAGGTTTAGGTGGATCGGTAACAGCAGCGCATTGTACTGCAAGTGTCGCAGTAAAAGCAGGAATGTATACTTTTGTTTTCAATTTTTTTCTGTTCAATCCATAACCGGAATTTATGCATGCGTAGACACTGGATTCATCACGTCCAGTTGGGTCTTGCACCCAAATTACTAGCTTCATAAAAGAAAACTGTACACCTTTTCGATCTGTTTCATCAAAATTTTTTTCAATCGTGTTTGCCTGTTTTTGGGACGATATGACCACAAACGTAACAAAAATCATCCAATTTTGGGCACTTGTTATTTTCCATATTGAAATATTCAATGTTTTTCTGGTTTTAAAATGTAATTCACTCTGAACAAAAGGCTTGTTTATTCCACAGCTTTCAAAAACCGAATGAACAAAAAAAGGCACTAACAAAATACGTATGTATGTAACGCAGACAGTAGCGCGTGAGAGTTAAGCTAAGTATATACCCTGTAGGAAGCCTGGGGTGAAGTGTCTACAAGTCACCACTTTTGTCGACTATTTTGGATGACTTTTTGGTGATATGTCCACAAATCGTCATACTTTTTACATTCCTTTTTTGCAGCTGCAAAGCTGTGCTTGTTCTTGATTTTTTTATTGTTTTATTTTGTTGAAAATAAATGTATAGCTGCATGCAAAATTAACGTTTTTAATAAAAATATAAAGAAAAATTAATTCAAAAGGTAATTATACAAATTTAAACAAAATATATAATGAGCAAAAGAAATTACAAAAAACTTTTGAAAAAAACAATCAATTTTGTATAAAAATAACAAGAATTTTTAGTGAAAATTGCAACTCTAGAGATTTTGTGGAGCCTGATGAAGATTTGACGGAGCCTGTGGATGATTTTGTGCAGTCATTTGAAGATTTGTCTACTCCAAAATAAATTAGAACGAATTTTTTTTTTACTTTAATGAAATTTATAAAAAAAATTGTTTATAAAATATCTAATTTAACAAAATAAATGCACCTGTTTAATCTTATTTCCTTCCTAGTGTGGAAATCAAGTAAAAAGTTCCAAAAGTTTAGACTAGAATTACTAAGATGTACTAGTGAATCTCTGGTTCCAATGTCAACACCTAGTCAACAGTTGTGTAGATTCGCAATGACACGCACATGTTAAATGTCTACAGCAGAAAGCGTTGGTTGGGGCATAATTAGTCAGTAGTACTGGTGACAAAGTCAATAGTGAATCAGTACAGTTTCACTATCGACATTTCCTACAGGGTATGTATGTAAAAACAAGTTAATGAGTAAAACAAAACACAAAATACCCAAACCAATTGAGTGATAAAAAACAGCATATTTTTGGATTTGTAATCCAGTTATTGAGCAAAAATGGGGAAAATATTGGCATTTTTGCGATTGTTAAGGCACTGGATGCACTTTTTTCGGGTAGGTTTGATCCGTTTTTTTCCTCCTATTCAATATCTAAAATTTTGCTTCAGGCATAAAAGAGATATTCCGTACGTTATACCGAGATATAACGGTGTTAAAATATAGAAAAAGTGATAAAAATCCACCTTGAGCAAAAAAATTCGTATGGCCATTAAATTATTAATGCAACCAACTTGACAAAACGAATGATGCAGAAGTTCTGATTTTTGGGCTACTTTCACGTGCAATTCTCAAAATTGAGTCCCAAAATCATGTGTTGTACTGTGTAATTACAATAATAAGAGGAGATCCTCACAAAAACTTTTCCACCTTTCTCTTACTTTTTCTTTTAAATTAGCTGGCTCTGTGTAAATTTTTCAATTCTCTATTCTCTATAATTTACTAATACAAATTTTCATGTTTGCAATAAAAATCAATTTATAAAAAAGAATATGATTATATTATCTTAAATCCTATTATTATTATACATTTACCAAAATAACAGATCAAAAATACATAAAGAACTTCTTTACGTTAAACACAAGGATAGAGTGAAAAATATAATTCAAAAATATTGTCTTATCATTAACTATCAACATAGATTATGTTGAAGATTTAATATTGATTAGGACAAACACTTGAAATTATCGGCTTCGTATAAGCCTTTTTATTGGATATTTTAAGAATTAAAGTTCATAAATTTCGTTGATGTTAGTCTAATTGTGTGTTGTTTTCGGCTTTGTTAATTTGTATCCAAACACTCAATATAAAATAGACAATCATCAAAGCATTAACCCCACAAGGATACTGAAGAGGGTTGTGTTGCGGCAACCGAAAATACTAAGTATTCTATTCTACTGGCTCTGGAAATTTTTTAATTTTTATTCTCCATAATTTACTAATAAAAATGTTCATGTTTCTATTAAAAAGAATATAATTGTATGAGCTAAAATCCTATTAATACCATACATTTACCAAAATTAAATAATTTAATATTTATTTCTTTGAATATTGAATAATAGTTTTAATATCAAATTATCCAACAGCAATACATTTTTGCCATAAATATGTCTAAAGTTGGTTACATTTGAATTTAATATTTTCTTCTAATGCCAAAAATTTCAAACAATTGGTTACATACAAATACGAGTAGGTATATATCGTATGCCAGTAGTTTAAAAAAATAAGTCGTTAAATTTTAAAATTTTAGTTGCAATTAGAATATTCTACAAACCGGCCTTTTCAAAATCCCGGTTTTGGTTTTATTCAAAAAACCGTTTAAAAAAGAAAGTTTCTGTTTTTGAACAAAAAAAGTTTAACCATGTTTTTTAATAAAGATGGTCAACAGACCTTGAAAAAAAATAAATCTTGTAAATCAGCGAATTGATTCAATATTTTATACATCAATTATCAAATCAGATATAATTAATCAATTTTATTTAAATCTTCTATTCAATTGAATCAAATCATTTCAAACATTAATCTTTTTTTAACTCGCGAATTAAAAAAAGGTTGATTTGATTTGCGAATTAAAACAAAATAATAAACATTAAAATTGACTTGCAAATCTCGCTTATTTCTCTTGATATTCGACATTTTGTAAAATGGTAATTTTTTTAAATGACCGTTATCTCGATAACTAAGCGAGATGGAGCAAAAACCCAAATGAAACCCTTCGGGTTTAATATTAATTTAATCGTTTTTTTTTTTAATTATTTTAATTCGCGAATCAAATCATATTTGAGAATCAAAATAATTCTTTTTGATTCGCGAATCAAATCAATATTGATTTGATTCTTTGATTTAAAATAGAATTATTCAAATTGAATTATTTCGTGTGATTTATAAAAAGAATTATTTAAATTAACTTGATTCTTCTAATAAGATAAAGATTGAATTATGGTAGTAAACAATTCAATCAGAAAAATTAATTCCTTAAAATTTATATAAGATTTAAAAATTGATTTAAGGAATTAGTTTTTAAAGGTCTGGTAATCAATACATTAAAACGGCATTGAAAAAAATTTTTGAACATCTTTAAACATTCAAATAACAGGTAATCATAGGTATTCTAAGTTTCTTGAAAATAATATTAATTTTTGTCTAGATAGGGTTTTACAATGGTCTACTGCTAATTCCTTAGCTATTAATTCATCAAAAGCGATGCATTTTGAATCTACTAATCGGAAAAATTGGGATTAATCGATTAATCATTTAATGCTAAATAAATGTATGTCTTTCATTTATAAGCACACAAAAAGCTGCTTTTTGCTGAAATATCAAGTTAAGTCTATTGCATTTGTTTCTAAAGTGTTTGTTTAGGACAATTCAAAGCAACCTGAGATTTTTTAAAGAATCATGCCTAATAATCTTGGGTTTTTTTCAGAGGAATCTGACGACTCGTTAAAAAGTAAATGTCAGACTTGTTTAGTGGAAGTAAACCATTAAAAACGCACTGTAGATAGTGTCTTACCGAAGTGGGATATTTTGCCGATTAAGTTGGTTTTAATTTTTTTATATGACACTGTCCAGAATAAAAAAATGCATAAATAAACAAGAGCTGCCTTCAAAAAATTCTTAAAAATATTGTATGTATAGTTTTTGCGAAATGTACAAAGTTTGATAGAATTGCCACTGTTCCCTGACTCTTCCACTACGTGGTTTAACCTTTAGAGTTAAAGAGAGATAATGCACTTTTTGATGCGCTACGTATTGATAAATAGTTGCAACGAATGTTCTTTCTTTAAAATATTAAAGTGTGTTTGTCTAATGGAGAGAATACAGCAAAGAAATAAATTTGTTAAAGAAAGAACATGAGTTGGAATTATTTGTCAATAGATGGCCCATCAGAAGGTGCATTCTCTCCATTAGGCATATTTAGCTGCAGAGCTAGTCTCCATTAGCCATGCTGTGCTACAATATGCAGTAGAGTATTATTGATTTTCTATTTTCTTAGTAACATAAATGAATATTTGCCAAAAACTATGACAAATATATGTTTTATGTGCATATTATACCTTAATTTTTTAAATCATTATTCATTTAGATGTTGAAGAGCACAATGTGTATTTTTTATGAAAGAAAAAATTAACATAAATATACATTTGCCAATCCCTCAATTCTCAAAAATACAAATGGAATAAAAAAAAATACTATTTTCCTCTATGAAAATTTCTTCTTTGACATAAAAATGTGAAACAAATGCTTTTATTACGTCAAACATGAAAAAATTGACTTTAAAATTATGTAATCAGTCTACTAGTAACATCTGAATGCATTAGAATTTGAAGTATGTATTTAATTTATTATTTTTGGTAAATAAATTAATTGAAAGCC
This sequence comes from Eustalomyia histrio, assembly GCA_949748255.1. Lineage (NCBI taxonomy): Eukaryota > Metazoa > Arthropoda > Insecta > Diptera > Anthomyiidae > Eustalomyia > Eustalomyia histrio. The sequence goes on from OX456523.1 coordinate 188,951,023, forward strand.
TAATCCAAGGCTATATCGACCTAGCCACGGGACAGGGTATTGTTTTAATGTGATTCTTTGCCACCTATTCAAAAGTAGCGACACTAAAGCAATTATGTATTTTGCTCTTTCTTTATATATAAATGTCTTTGGTTACAAAAACAAAAAATACATTTTATGGAATGAAACGAAAAACCAACAAAGCTTAACAGAAAAAAAAGATAGATACAGAAAAATTGTACCAATTTGTATTGAAAATTTAGAGGTACCTTCACATTTTCACTCATAACTTTTGAACCGCTAGACCGATTTTGCTCATTTTCGATACCAAACTGCTCGGGATGATGCTCAATAATCCGGGTTAAAACAGGCACCCCTGATTGCGTCTTCGCGTCGTGATCGCCATTTCAACAGACAGACAGGCAGACATCGCTAAATCGACTTAAAATTGCATAAGGATTACAAATATATCTGCTTTATGGGGTCTTAAACCTATATTTCGACATGTTACAAACGGAATGACAAACTGATATATACCCTCACCATATATGGTGGAGGGTATAAAAATAGATACAGAAAAATTGTACCAATTTGTATTGAAAATTTAGAGGTACCTTCACATTTTCACTCATAACTTTTGAACCGCTAGACCGATTTAGCTCATTTTCAATACCAAACTGCTCGGGATGATGTTCAATAATCCGGGTTAAAATAGGCACCCCTGATTGCGTCGTGATCGCCATTTTAACAGACAGGCGAGCATTGCTAAATCGACTTAAAATTGCATAAGGATCACAAATATATATATACTTTATGGGGTCTTAAACCTATATTTCGACATGTTACAGACGGAATGACAAACTGATATATACTCTCACCATATATGGTGGAAGGTATAACAAACTCAACTGACCGGTTTAAAATCACGTGATTTTTAAAGTATTTACGTGCAGGACACCTTTTTAGTGATTTAAAATCACTTCGGCGATAAGTGATTTCAAGGACAGGCCATGCAATTTACCACAGTTTTCCAAATACGGTTGGTTTCAGACAAAGGAAAATGTATACGAAATTCACAATGAAAGTTTGTGATTTTGAGACGAATTGTAGACCTTTAATCGTTACTTTAGCAGTTAAATGTGCAAAAAGGTACGAAAGATTTTTTATTTTGTTTTATTTTGAACACGCAAAAATAAGCAAGTCCCAAAATAAATTGACACTGCAATTCACTGCCTTCTCTCCCCTGATGCAACTGATGTATTTCAACAAGCATTTCTTATGTTGCAAAAAGTTTTGGTAGATTAAATCAATATGGAGGGATGTTGTTCTCTAACTATTTTTTATATTTTCTCGATTGCCTTGAGCTGACGTCAATGGTGACTTGCAATTCAATTGTGGGTTGGGAAACAAGGATTAATTTCAACTAGTCGCCGAAATAATTCATCATATTTTTGTATCTGGAAAAATTAACAAAATATTTAAATGAAACATGTTTTTCTGATATTTTGTGAAAAAAAATTTCCAGACAAAAAAAATGTGAGCTTATTTGTTAAAAATTCAAATGATGGATTGTTTTTTTTCGAATTTTATATCTATAACTACTTTCCAGCAAAACTTTGGTAATGAGTGCGATATTCTCATGCGTTACCTTGTAATGATAGCTCGTTACCTTTTTCATTATTTGGAGGCATAAAGTAATAAGTTACTCATTATTGATTACGTAATATATGATTTAAAAATGTAAAGTAATAATTGAAATATTTTTGAAAATCTATTTTTAGATACATTACTTTGTGTTTTTTGTAAGCAAAAACAAGACTAGCGAAAAACAACACTAGCCAAAAAACGAAGCGCAACAATTCATTTAAGTTTAAAGCAATCAAATACTATATGCGTCGATAGCTCAGTGGGTAGAGTTCTTGGCTGGAAACCAGATTTCCCTGGTTCGATTCCCATCTTGACCACATAATTTTTAATTACAAATATTATAAATAAAATATTTGTAATATGTTTTTTAATAAAAATTCCTCTTTTTTTAAAATCTATTTTTAGACACATTACTTTTACCATTCTCGTAACCATATAAGTAACCCCTTACATTATCACCTCTAAAGTAATGGGTATATACATTACTTTGAGGCTCATCGCCTGTAAAATTCATCAATGAAGTAAGGTGAAAAGTAATCCATCGGCCCCTATGGCTATACATTACTTTACCCATTATTTGGTTATGTGTGGTTTTGCTGGGTATATTTGATACAGCAAAAATCAATCACGAAATTGGTCTAAAAAAAAATCAAAATATCTCCATATATTGCGCATTTTGCAAATGCAATATGTTTCTTTCATGGATGGTAACCGAAACAAATGCGGTTATCGGTAAGGGTAACGCTATTTTCTACTACTGTAACGTTATTTTAAGGATATCGATTTTTTCAGTTATTTCGGTAACGGTATTTTAGGGATAACGATTTTTTCAGTTATTTCGGTATCGGTATTTTAGCGATAACGATATTTTCCATTATTTCCATTATTACGTTATATTACTTATATGTATGTACAGAGAATCACCCTTATTCTAGTTGTCGTCGTCGACACAAGACAATGTCGTCTTGGGATTTTTTTTTTTTGAAATTGGTATTCCCGTTGTCGTTATCGAAAATAATTGATAACTGTCGACAAGTATTTGGTATTCTGTAAGAAAATGTGACGACGATATTGTCTTGAAACGACTCTGATTTTGTCGACACAATTTTTAGTAACGACTTGAGGAAAAGTAATGACTGAAAAAAAACGGAAAAAATTGTAAAAGGTAACGAACGCAAATCAATTTCAAAAACTCAGAAGAGTTGGATAAAAATCCGTCGCTTGCAATAGGATTTCGCAGAGGCACTGTTCCAAGTAATTTTAAAGAGCAATGGGAAGAAATATCAAATTTATTAAATGCACTTGGCCCACCGAGAAGAACGGGTGATGGATGGCAAAAGGTAAAGAAAGCATGATCATATAAAATGCATTATAAAAATATAACAAAATTTATTTATAGGTTTGGCGTTACTTAAAATTTAAAGTTAAAAAGAAAATGGCAGCCAACAAAGCCGAGAGTAATGCTACAGGTGGCGGAAGATTCAAGCAATTTATATTGAGCCCGTTGGAGGAAGCTGTGGCAAATCTTCTACAGTTTCAGAAACAGCTGAACCCTAAGTTAAAGTCGTTTCTAACACTGAGCTGGTACGACCCCTGGGCTAAAAATCTTAATGTAGCTGCCAACTTTATTGTTTTGGAAATAAATGTGGACTTGATTCCGGTTTTCAAATTAGGTGCTATTGTTTCCAGCACATCTTTGAAGGCTGTTTTATTCAGCCGAAAGTAACTTTCAAACCTTTTAAAAATTAGGAGATTAACATTCTTTAAAGTAACAGACTTTAATTTTGCTACTCACTTGTTATCCGGCAGATTAAAGATATTAGATTTCTGTATGAGAAGTCTTCTTTCCAATACTAGATTTTCTTTATTTTCTTCATCACTCGAATCAGAATTTAAATTACACATAAAAAACATTTCTTTCGCAAAAACAATAAACAAAATAAATCTGCTGACTCAATTTTTAGAGATGTGTTTTTGTTTAAATCGATAAACTGTCGACGTCGTTTCAACACTGTTATGGAATACCAATTTGGTGTCGAAGTGATGTCGACGTCGAATCAAAGTGATGTTGACACAAAAACGACGACGACATTGATAACGACAACTAGAATAAGGGTGAATATATTTTTGAACCTTGCTACTTCACAGCGGCCCCTTGCAGAAATATCTATAACTAACACAAACATTTTTACATAATGAACCACAGATGGTTTAAAATTAATTGGCAAATAGTAAGTAGGTCCGAGTAAAAAAATTAATTTGGCACAATATTAAATCATTTCCAATTTTATATTCCTTAATTAAAAAGAAAATGGCAGCCAACAAAGCCGAGAGTAATGCTACAGGTGGCGGAAGATTCAAGCAATTTATATTGAGCCCGTTGGAGGAAGCTGTGGCAAATCTTCTACAGTTTCAGAAACAGCTGAACCCTAAGTTAAAGTCGTTTCTAACACTGAGCTGGTACGACCCCTGGGCTAAAAATCTTAATGTAGCTGCCAACTTTATTGTTTTGGAAATAAATGTGGACTTGATTCCGGTTTTCAAATTAGGTGCTATTGTTTCCAGCACATCTTTGAAGGCTGTTTTATTCAGCCGAAAGTAACTTTCAAACCTTTTAAAAATTAGGAGATTAACATTCTTTAAAGTAACAGACTTTAATTTTGCTACTCACTTGTTATCCGGCAGATTAAAGATATTAGATTTCTGTATGAGAAGTCTTCTTTCCAATACTAGATTTTCTTTATTTTCTTCATCACTCGAATCAGAATTTAAATTACACATAAAAAACATTTCTTTCGCAAAAATAATAAACAAAATAAATCTGCTGACTCAATTTTTAGAGATGTGTTTTTGTTTAAATCGATAAACTGTCGACGTCGTTTCAACACTGTTATGGAATACCAATTTGGTGTCGAAGTGATGTCGACGTCGAATCAAAGTGATGTTGACACAAAAACGACGACGACATTGATAACGACAACTAGAATAAGGGTGAATATATTTTTGAACCTTGCTACTTCACAGCGGCCCCTTGCAGAAATATCTATAACTAACACAAACATTTTTACATAATGAACCACAGATGGTTTAAAATTAATTGGCAAATAGTAAGTAGGTCCGAGTAAAAAAATTAATTTGGCACAATATTAAATCATTTCCAATTTTATATTCCTTAATCACCCTTATTCTATTTGTCGTCATCGACACAAGACAATGTTGTCTTGGGATTTTTCTTGAAATTGGTATTCCCGTTGTCGTTATCGAAAATAATTGATAACTGTCGACAAGTATTTGGTATTCTGTAAGAAAATGTGACGCCGATATTGTCTTGAAACGACTGATTTTGTCGACACAATTTTAAGTAACGACTTGACGAAAAGTAATGACTGAAAAAAAAAACGGAAAAAATGATAAGAAATATCAAATTTATTAAATGCACTTGGTCCACCGAGAATAATGTGAGATGGATGGCAGAAGGTAAAGGAAGCATGATCATATAAAATGCATTATAAAAATATAACAAAATTTATTTATAGGTTTGGCGAGACTTTAAATTTAAAGTTAAAAAGAAAATGGTAGCCAACAAAGCCGAGTGTAATGCTACAGGTGGCGGAAGATTCAAGCAATTTATATTGAGCCCGCTGGAGGAAGCTGTGGCACATCTTCTACAGTTTCAGAAACAGCTGAACCCTAAGTTAAAGTGGTTTCTAACACTGAGCTGGTACGACCCCTGGGCTAAAAATCTTAATGTAGCTGCCAACTTTATTGTTTTGGAAATAAATGTGGACTTGATTCCGGTTTTCAAATTAGGTGCTATTGTTTCCAGCACATCTTTGAAGGCTGTTTTATTCAGCCGAAAGTAACTTTCAAACCTTTTAAAAAAATTAGAAGATTAACATTCTTAAAAGTAACAGACTTTAATTTTGCTACTCACTTGTTATCCGGCAGATTAAAGATATTGGATTTCTGTATGAGAAGTCTTCTTTCCAATACTAGATTTTTTTTATTTTTTTCATCACTGGTATCAGAATTTAAATTACACTTAAAAAACATTTAATCGTTACAACACTGTTTTAGAATACCAATTTGGTGTCGAAGTGATGTCGACGTCGAAGCAAAGTGATGTTGACTCAAAAACGACGACGACATTGATAACCACAACTAGAATAAAGGTGAATATCTTATTTGATCCGAATTGTATTTCAGAAATTGTCAATTGTATTTCAGAATAGTCGATTTTATTTCAGAAATAATCAATTGTATTTCAGAATAGTCAATTGTATTTCAGAAATAGTCAATTGTATTTCAGAAATAGTCAATTGTATTTCAGAAATAGTCGATTGTATTTAAGTAATAGGTTATTGTATTTCAGAAATAGTCAATTGCATTTCAGAAATAGTCGATTGTATTTCAGAAATAGTCAATTGTATTTCTGAAATAGTGAATCGTATTTTAGAAATTGTCAATTGCGTTTCAGAAATAGTCAATTGTATTTGAGAAATAGTCAATTGTATTTCAGAAATTGTCAATTGCGTTTTAGAAATAGTGAATTGTATTTCAGGAATAGTCAATTGTATTTCAGAAATTGTCAATTGTATTTCAGAAATTGTCAGTTGCGTTTCAGAAATGGTAAATTGTATTTCAGAAATAGTCAATTGTCAATTGCATTTCAGAATAGTCAATTGTATTTCAGAAATAATCAATTGTATTTCAAAAAAGTCAATTGTATTTTAGAAATAGCCAATTGTATTTCAGAAATTGTCAATTGTATTTCAGAATAGTCAATTGTATTTCAGAAATAGTCAATTGTATTATATAAATTGTCAATTGTATTTCAGAAATAGTCAATTGTATTTCAGAAATAGTCAATTGTATTTCAGAAATTGTCAATTGTATTTCTGAAATAGTCAATTGTATTTCAGAAATTATCAATTGTATTTCAGAAATATTCGATTGTATTTCAGAAACAGTCAATTGTATTTCTGAAATAGTCAACTGTATTTCAGAAATTGTCAATTGCGTTTCAGAAATAGTGAATTGTATTTCAGGAATGGTCAATTGTGTTTTAGAAATTGTCAATTGTATTTCAGAAATAGTCAATTGTATTTCAGATATAGTCAACTGTATTTCAGAAATTGTTTATTGTATTTCAGAAATAGTCAATTGTATTTTAGAAATTATCAATTGTCTTTCAGAAAAAGTCGATTGTACTTCAGAAATAGTCAACAATATATCTGAAATAGTCAATTGTATTTCAGAAATTGTCAATTGTATTTCTGAAATAGTCAATTGTATTTCAGAAATTATTAATTGTATTTCAGAAATATTCGATTGTATTTCAGAAATAGTCACTTGTATTTCTGAAATAGTCAATTGTATTTCAGAAATTGTCAATTGCGTTTCAGAAATAGTGAAGTGTATTTTAGGAATAGTCAACTGTATTTTAGAAATTGTCAATTGTATTTCAGAAATAGTCAGTTGTATTTCAGGTATAGTCAACTGTATTTCAGAAATTGTCTATTGTATTTCAGAAATAGTCAATTGTATTTCAGAAATTATCAATTGTCTTTCAGAAAAAGTCGATTGTACTTCCGAAATAGTCAACTATATATCTGAAATAGTCAATTGTATTTCAGAAATTATCAATTGTATTTCAGAAATAGTCAATTGTATTTCTGAAATAGTGAATCGCATTTTAGAAATTGTCAATTGCGTTTCAGAAATAGTCAATTGTATTTTAGAAATATTTTCAAATGCTGAAACTAGAAAGTTAAAATTTCGTATGCAGGTTCCTTCTCCAGTGCAGATAACAGCTATGGCGTGACTTTTAGAAAATCCAAAGAGGAGGGGCAAAAAAGCGGAAAATTCTCCCCCTTGACGGCCTGCCAAAACCGCTGGAGCTGCGAAGTTAATATAGGGTCCGCCAAATAACTTTTTTTTTTTTGAAAATGCTTTAAAAAAAAACTGCTGAATATTTTCTCAAATTTCTTTTTTTATTTGAAAGTACAATCCTTCCGGTTAATAATGGAAAATAATTTCATTCAAATGGCTGCCTCGGCTGGCCATGCAGTAGCCTACACGATCGGTCCAATTTTTAAGCACATTATCGATTGTGTGCAGCTGTATTTCACCAATGGCTTCACAAATATTGTCCTTTAAAGCGTCAATTGTCTCTGGATTGTGGGCGTAACACGTATCTTTGACGGCACCCCACAAATAATAATATGTAATATGTTTTTTAATAAAAATTCCTCTTTTTTTAAAATCTATTTTTAGACACATTACTTTTACCATTCTCGTAACCATATAAGTAACCCCTTACATTATCACCTCTAAAGTAATGGGTATATACATTACTTTGAGGCTCATCGCCTGTAAAATTCATCAATGAAGTAAGGTGAAAAGTAATCCATCGGCCCCTATGGCTATACATTACTTTACCCATTATTTGGTTATGTGTGGTTTTGCTGGGTATATTTGATACAGCAAAAATCAATCACGAAATTGGTCTAAAAAAAAATCAAAATATCTCCATATATTGCGCATTTTGCAAATGCAATATGTTTCTTTCATGGATGGTAACCGAAACAAATGCGGTTATCGGTAAGGGTAACGCTATTTTCTACTACTGTAACGTTATTTTAAGGATATCGATTTTTTCAGTTATTTCGGTAACGGTATTTTAGGGATAACGATTTTTTCAGTTATTTCGGTATCGGTATTTTAGCGATAACGATATTTTCCATTATTTCCATTATTACGTTATATTACTTATATGTATGTACAGAGAATCACCCTTATTCTAGTTGTCGTCGTCGACACAAGACAATGTCGTCTTGGGATTTTTTTTTTTTGAAATTGGTATTCCCGTTGTCGTTATCGAAAATAATTGATAACTGTCGACAAGTATTTGGTATTCTGTAAGAAAATGTGACGACGATATTGTCTTGAAACGACTCTGATTTTGTCGACACAATTTTTAGTAACGACTTGAGGAAAAGTAATGACTGAAAAAAAACGGAAAAAATTGTAAAAGGTAACGAACGCAAATCAATTTCAAAAACTCAGAAGAGTTGGATAAAAATCCGTCGCTTGCAATAGGATTTCGCAGAGGCACTGTTCCAAGTAATTTTAAAGAGCAATGGGAAGAAATATCAAATTTATTAAATGCACTTGGCCCACCGAGAAGAACGGGTGATGGATGGCAAAAGGTAAAGAAAGCATGATCATATAAAATGCATTATAAAAATATAACAAAATTTATTTATAGGTTTGGCGTTACTTAAAATTTAAAGTTAAAAAGAAAATGGCAGCCAACAAAGCCGAGAGTAATGCTACAGGTGGCGGAAGATTCAAGCAATTTATATTGAGCCCGTTGGAGGAAGCTGTGGCAAATCTTCTACAGTTTCAGAAACAGCTGAACCCTAAGTTAAAGTCGTTTCTAACACTGAGCTGGTACGACCCCTGGGCTAAAAATCTTAATGTAGCTGCCAACTTTATTGTTTTGGAAATAAATGTGGACTTGATTCCGGTTTTCAAATTAGGTGCTATTGTTTCCAGCACATCTTTGAAGGCTGTTTTATTCAGCCGAAAGTAACTTTCAAACCTTTTAAAAATTAGGAGATTAACATTCTTTAAAGTAACAGACTTTAATTTTGCTACTCACTTGTTATCCGGCAGATTAAAGATATTAGATTTCTGTATGAGAAGTCTTCTTTCCAATACTAGATTTTCTTTATTTTCTTCATCACTCGAATCAGAATTTAAATTACACATAAAAAACATTTCTTTCGCAAAAACAATAAACAAAATAAATCTGCTGACTCAATTTTTAGAGATGTGTTTTTGTTTAAATCGATAAACTGTCGACGTCGTTTCAACACTGTTATGGAATACCAATTTGGTGTCGAAGTGATGTCGACGTCGAATCAAAGTGATGTTGACACAAAAACGACGACGACATTGATAACGACAACTAGAATAAGGGTGAATATATTTTTGAACCTTGCTACTTCACAGCGGCCCCTTGCAGAAATATCTATAACTAACACAAACATTTTTACATAATGAACCACAGATGGTTTAAAATTAATTGGCAAATAGTAAGTAGGTCCGAGTAAAAAAATTAATTTGGCACAATATTAAATCATTTCCAATTTTATATTCCTTAATTAAAAAGAAAATGGCAGCCAACAAAGCCGAGAGTAATGCTACAGGTGGCGGAAGATTCAAGCAATTTATATTGAGCCCGTTGGAGGAAGCTGTGGCAAATCTTCTACAGTTTCAGAAACAGCTGAACCCTAAGTTAAAGTCGTTTCTAACACTGAGCTGGTACGACCCCTGGGCTAAAAATCTTAATGTAGCTGCCAACTTTATTGTTTTGGAAATAAATGTGGACTTGATTCCGGTTTTCAAATTAGGTGCTATTGTTTCCAGCACATCTTTGAAGGCTGTTTTATTCAGCCGAAAGTAACTTTCAAACCTTTTAAAAATTAGGAGATTAACATTCTTTAAAGTAACAGACTTTAATTTTGCTACTCACTTGTTATCCGGCAGATTAAAGATATTGGATTTCTGTATGAGAAGTCTTCTTTCCAATACTAGATTTTTTTTATTTTTTTCATCACTGGTATCAGAATTTAAATTACACTTAAAAAACATTTAATCGTTACAACACTGTTTTAGAATACCAATTTGGTGTCGAAGTGATGTCGACGTCGAAGCAAAGTGATGTTGACTCAAAAACGACGACGACATTGATAACCACAACTAGAATAAAGGTGAATATCTTATTTGATCCGAATTGTATTTCAGAAATTGTCAATTGTATTTCAGAATAGTCGATTTTATTTCAGAAATAATCAATTGTATTTCAGAATAGTCAATTGTATTTCAGAAATAGTCAATTGTATTTCAGAAATAGTCAATTGTATTTCAGAAATAGTCGATTGTATTTAAGTAATAGGTTATTGTATTTCAGAAATAGTCAATTGCATTTCAGAAATAGTCGATTGTATTTCAGAAATAGTCAATTGTATTTCTGAAATAGTGAATCGTATTTTAGAAATTGTCAATTGCGTTTCAGAAATAGTCAATTGTATTTGAGAAATAGTCAATTGTATTTCAGAAATTGTCAATTGCGTTTTAGAAATAGTGAATTGTATTTCAGGAATAGTCAATTGTATTTCAGAAATTGTCAATTGTATTTCAGAAATTGTCAGTTGCGTTTCAGAAATGGTAAATTGTATTTCAGAAATAGTCAATTGTCAATTGCATTTCAGAATAGTCAATTGTATTTCAGAAATAATCAATTGTATTTCAAAAAAGTCAATTGTATTTTAGAAATAGCCAATTGTATTTCAGAAATTGTCAATTGTATTTCAGAATAGTCAATTGTATTTCAGAAATAGTCAATTGTATTATATAAATTGTCAATTGTATTTCAGAAATAGTCAATTGTATTTCAGAAATAGTCAATTGTATTTCAGAAATTGTCAATTGTATTTCTGAAATAGTCAATTGTATTTCAGAAATTATCAATTGTATTTCAGAAATATTCGATTGTATTTCAGAAACAGTCAATTGTATTTCTGAAATAGTCAACTGTATTTCAGAAATTGTCAATTGCGTTTCAGAAATAGTGAATTGTATTTCAGGAATGGTCAATTGTGTTTTAGAAATTGTCAATTGTATTTCAGAAATAGTCAATTGTATTTCAGATATAGTCAACTGTATTTCAGAAATTGTTTATTGTATTTCAGAAATAGTCAATTGTATTTTAGAAATTATCAATTGTCTTTCAGAAAAAGTCGATTGTACTTCAGAAATAGTCAACAATATATCTGAAATAGTCAATTGTATTTCAGAAATTGTCAATTGTATTTCTGAAATAGTCAATTGTATTTCAGAAATTATTAATTGTATTTCAGAAATATTCGATTGTATTTCAGAAATAGTCACTTGTATTTCTGAAATAGTCAATTGTATTTCAGAAATTGTCAATTGCGTTTCAGAAATAGTGAAGTGTATTTTAGGAATAGTCAACTGTATTTTAGAAATTGTCAATTGTATTTCAGAAATAGTCAGTTGTATTTCAGGTATAGTCAACTGTATTTCAGAAATTGTCTATTGTATTTCAGAAATAGTCAATTGTATTTCAGAAATTATCAATTGTCTTTCAGAAAAAGTCGATTGTACTTCCGAAATAGTCAACTATATATCTGAAATAGTCAATTGTATTTCAGAAATTATCAATTGTATTTCAGAAATAGTCAATTGTATTTCTGAAATAGTGAATCGCATTTTAGAAATTGTCAATTGCGTTTCAGAAATAGTCAATTGTATTTTAGAAATATTTTCAAATGCTGAAACTAGAAAGTTAAAATTTCGTATGCAGGTTCCTTCTCCAGTGCAGATAACAGCTATGGCGTGACTTTTAGAAAATCCAAAGAGGAGGGGCAAAAAAGCGGAAAATTCTCCCCCTTGACGGCCTGCCAAAACCGCTGGAGCTGCGAAGTTAATATAGGGTCCGCCAAATAACTTTTTTTTTTTTGAAAATGCTTTAAAAAAAAACTGCTGAATATTTTCTCAAATTTCTTTTTTTATTTGAAAGTACAATCCTTCCGGTTAATAATGGAAAATAATTTCATTCAAATGGCTGCCTCGGCTGGCCATGCAGTAGCCTACACGATCGGTCCAATTTTTAAGCACATTATCGATTGTGTGCAGCTGTATTTCACCAATGGCTTCACAAATATTGTCCTTTAAAGCGTCAATTGTCTCTGGATTGTGGGCGTAACACGTATCTTTGACGGCACCCCACAAATAATAGTCAAAAGCAGGGCGCAAAACATCGAGTGTAGCTTCGGCTGTGTGGCACGTAGCGCCGTCCTGTTGAAACCAATGGGTCGATTATCGATGGCAACCGAACCTCAGCGGCGTTGCCAAAATGATATTACGTATGGCAACTGAAAGCTGTCAATTTCAGTTGCCAGATATTGATTGTATTGGCAACCACAAAGTTTTGGTTGCTGTAGGTTTTTAAAGCAAAAGAAAAAAGGCGGGAACATTAAAATGTAAGTATATTTATTTATTGTTTTAAATATTTCAAAATCTGCAGCAACCTCTTGCTTTAATGGGCTGTTGTTCCATATGAAGGCATCTTGAGTAGATCCAGGATGCCTAGCATCAACATACCTTATTTTAATTTCGTAATCGCACAACTACAAAGAAATCATCTTGATCAAAAGAAATAAAAATTGTTAAATAACTTACCAGCAAAACATTCAAACTAAAATATCCTTTCCTGTTTATATATAAGGGACGAATGTCTTCTTTCGGTCCCATTATATGTACGTGTGTTTCATCTATACATCCAACAATCCCTGGAAACTTCGTTTTCGAATAAAAACGGTTTTTATTTTTTGTTTTTCTTCCGACATTTTTGAAACTATACACAAGCTTTTGTTCTATTAATTGTACGACTTCTTTTAAAACCACCGACAACGTTGGTTGAACCATTCCTAACGATAACGATTTTTTCAGATATTTCGGTAACGGTATTTTAGCGATAACGGTATTGTCTATTATTTCGGTAACGGTATTTTAAGGATAACGATTTTTTCAGCTATTTCGGTAATGGTATTTCAGGGGTAACGATAGTGAGTTGAAAGGGTATTGAATCGGTAACGGTATTTTAGGGGTATTGCCTGCCAACCCTGGTTTCTTTTCATTTTGTTTTTTGCAACATTCTAAATCTTTCTCGGGCGTGTTTTTCTAGGTTAAATATTTTAACCGCTTAGTTAACACTCCTAACATAAGCTTTTTTAGTAAATGTTATTTGTTCTTTTCTTTACAAATTTGTACCATGTTTCTACATAACAAGTAATTTCACAAACAGACAAGTACGTAAGCGAATGAGTTTTTATAGTACACTTGTCTTACTTACGTTTTGTTACGTTGTTTTTTTTTATATTGTCAAATTACATTATTGCCATAGTATATAGTTTTGTATTTTGTTTACTTTTTTTATGCTAAAATACAACTCTCTCATTACTAAATAGCAACTCTAGTACAAATATAAACGAAGAGCTGTTTTTTATTTACAAAACAAAGTTAATTTATATGAATGTTTGTTTGTTAATAAAATTTTGTTTATAAAAAAAAAATAAAGGAAAAAAATGTTTCCATCTATTGAATTTTGATAGTGATTCAAGTGACGGTGATGGTGTAGACATTCGTTTATGCCGCAGAAATATCCGAGATGCCTTAAATGTATTGGGTTTCATTTTGTGACGGTCACGTTCAGGAGGAGAATTGGAAATAGTAACCTCACCAAATTATTTTTTTGTGGCCAACGCTAACAATCTGTTTTTGAGCGTGACACTCGTTCATTTCTTTTGTGACCCATTCACAACAGAGTCGGCAAAAATAATAGCTTATTGTCAAAAGCTGCAAATTGTGACAAATACATACCATGCGTAACTCGGGGTAAAATGTTGAAGATGATAGCTTATTCGGTTTTTTTGTATTTGGAACCCGACCAGTTCACGTGCAAGAAATCAAATATTGAACTTAAGGCAAGATTTCAAAAACGTGCAATAGAGAAAAGGAAATGGACTTCAGCAATTTCTCTTAAAATAATTTTCACCAAAATAAAAATTAAACTGAATTTATAAAAAAAATTTTAATCGTGAGTCGGATCTTAAAGCCTATACGAAAAGTACCTTTATTTCCTGTGGGGTCAGGACTACAACAAGTTTTATGAAAATCGGAGGTAGTAAAAAGGGGTAAGATAAGTTTTTTTTTGTTTTGTCTCAAAGTCCGGAGCCTGAAAGAGAAGTCACCTTGATTCGATTTTCAAAGCTAGGCATGTGGGAATGTTTTTTTCCGAGAATGAGAAAAATATCGATCGGGCGTTGATAGTTGCACCCCAAAAGTTAAAGTGTAAGAAAATAAATTAACTATTTATTGATTTTGTGAAAAGGGGCACAACCACCATCGACCCGGGACCGTAGCTTCATAATCGTGAGGGTAACATTCATGGCCAATAAATTTGCGTCAGAACATACTGTACCAAATTTTCACCATAGCTTCATAATCGGAGCTGTAACGTGTGTGTGTCACCGTATAACAGTTTTTTTACACGAAGCCGGAATAACATACTGTACTTTAGTAAGAGATTGAAGAAATTAATTTGACGAATTTGCAAGATCAATCTGGTCTTAATTATTTTATGACGTCAAATTTTCTTTTAATGTGATTAGCTTAATAGCGATACGATAAGGTAGTAAATATAATGCTTTGGGAATCGAGTTAAAGGTTTTGTTCCTTTAGGACGCTGGATGATTGTGATAGACTAGACACTAGACCGTACCTCAAAAAAAAGTTCACCGTACACCCTCTAATATAAAGTATTTTAACAAGAAAATTTCGAAAATATTTTTTTTTTTTTTTGGCCGAACGTAGGGGTCGCCATTTTATATTTTTCGTTATATCTTCGCCATTTAACGTCCGATCTTAAAGTGTTGTATATCAATGTTTTTTGTCTCGCGGAGGCCGATGTTTTTCTCGAAGGAGCCATTGACCTCAAGTAACCCGTTCTAGTATTAACCCACCAGATCTCAGTTGCTACCACCTTAATGTACTACCCTAATATTTTAAAATGAAAGCTCGCAAAAAAGCAATAAACTTTTGCTAGTAAAGAATTCCAATAATTCCAGCGGAACTATTATTTTATTTTTTTTTTTAATTTTTTATGTTGCCGAATGTAGGGCATTTTTATTTTTTTGTCATATCTTCTGTATTTACAGTCGGATCTTAAAGGGTTATATATCAATGTTTTTGTCGCAATGATACCAATTTGTTGCATCAAAAATCATTGACCTCAAGCACCCTTTTTTACTACTTAAGAGGTAACACCTATGTAAAAAGCCTATATATAAAAACTTCCTTTTTTTATTTTTTTATTTACGGAGATGTGTTAACAAAGATTGGTTTTCACAAGATTTATGAAGCAGTACAAAAAAATATTTGTTTTACACAAAGTTTTACAAAATGATAGTATATTTAATGCACGCAGCATTACTTAATCAATTTTTGGTGGATTTCTCTGAAATTTATAATGCATAGTAGGGGTCGCCATTTTATATTTTTCGTTATATCTTCGCCATTTAACGTCCGATCTTAAAGTGTTGTATATCAATGTTTTTTGTCTCGCGGAGGCCGATGTTTTTCTCGAAGGAGCCATTGACCTCAAGTAACCCGTTCTAGTATTAACCCACCAGATCTCAGTTGCTACCACCTTAATGTACTACCCTAATATTTTAAAATGAAAGCTCGCAAAAAAGCAATAAACTTTTGCTAGTAAAGAATTCCAATAATTCCAGCGGAACTATTATTTTATTTTTTTTTTTAATTTTTTATGTTGCCGAATGTAGGGCATTTTTATTTTTTTGTCATATCTTCTGTATTTACAGTCGGATCTTAAAGGGTTATATATCAATGTTTTTGTCGCAATGATACCAAGCACCCTTTTATACTACTTAAGGGGTAACACCTATGTAAAAAGCCTATAAATAAGAACTTCCTTTTCTCTAGATAATTTAGTTGCTCATCGGTGACCGCCATAGAAGATTCATGTACAGCTTATCCGTGCCATTCTCAAAACACCGATCGTTTTGTTCATGTAGTACATGAATCTTCTGGGGCACATTTTTTCTAAACTTGACAGCCGCCAAAAATACAGCCAACTTAAATCACGTCAAAATATGATTGATTAAAATTTGTGTTATTTTATAAGTGATCCACGGCACTCAGCATAATTTAACCAATATTAGGTGGATCGCTCTGAAACATACACTTCATATAGAAAACTAAATTATCTAGAGAAAAGCGTATGAGTTTTTGGGTATATAATTTTTGACAAAACAGCGAAGTGTTAAAGTCAAAATATCTACTTTTTTACTCTTAAAGAAACAGCTCTAAGTCAAAAAGTATTTGACCTATCAAAAGCTCCTACGCGCATCCATAGATAATTTAGTTTTCCATATGCATTATAAATTTCAGAGAAATCCACCAAAAATTGATTAAGTAATGCTGCGTGCATTAAATATACTATCATTTTGTAAAACTTTGTGTAAAACAAATATTTTTTTGTACTGCTTCATAAATCTTGTGAAAACCAATCTTTGTTAACACATCTCCGTAAATAAAAAAATAAAAAAAGGAAGTTTTTATATATAGGCTTTTTACATAGGTGTTACCTCTTAAGTAGTAAAAAAGGGTGCTTGAGGTCAATGATTTTTGATGCAACAAATTGGTATCATTGCGACAAAAACATTGATATATAACCCTTTAAGATCCGACTGTAAATACAGAAGATATGACAAAAAAATAAAAATGCCCTACATTCGGCAACATAAAAAATTAAAAAAAAAATAAAATAATAGTTCCGCTGGAATTATTGGAATTCTTTACTAGCAAAAGTTTATTGCTTTTTTGCGAGCTTTCATTTTAAAATATTAGGGCAGTACATTAAGGTGGTAGCAACTGAGATCTGGTGGGTTAATACTAGAACGGGTTACTTGAGGTCAATGGCTCCTTCGAGGAAAACATCGGCCTCCGCGAGACAAAAAACATTGATATACAACACTTTAAGATCGGACGGTAAATAACGAAGATATAACGAAAAATATAAAATGGCGACCCCTACGTTCGGCCAAAAAAAAAAAAAACATTTTCGAAATTTTCTTGTTAAAATACTTTATATTTGAGGGTGTACGGTGAACTTTTTTTTTTTTTGCCTATAAGGTGGTACGGTCTACTAGACACGTTTCTTTCTCTTATTGGAAAGGAAAGAATGAAATGTTTTTGTTTTGCTTATGAACATCTTTGGTACTGATAAAATTTTGTGAAAATTTCTCTAATACCATTAGGAGTCAAACAAACACGTCAAGGCTACACTTAACCTGAAAGGCTATTGCGGTAGAGCAAGCGTTAATTTGTGGATAATTCGCCTTGAGATCTGTGGTTCGAAATCGTTGACAATAACCTAGTGTAATTGAAGGATTCACACCGATGAAATTGGTTGGTCTATAATTTATGATTTTTGTAACACCTGAGAACCGAGTAAATACATAAACCCCCCTATTTTATGCAACCTTTGTTGGTAAGTTACATACTAGAGGGGAGACCGTGAAGCAAAAACCGTTTGAAAGTGATTGATTTTTGTTGTAATTTTCAACTTCGATGCGGATTGATTTGACTCCCTTACGCCTTTGATTTGACCTTTTAAAAAATTTAATAATAATAGTAGTAACACTAAACTAGAAATACACTCATACGTAACATTAACCCTTAATAGTCTTAACAGATAACTCATGTTCTATGGTAGTTGTAAGCAAAAACATTAAATTCAAAATAACAGAGAACTCCTAAAGTAGACATAAAATTTTGTTTTAAAGCTAAAAGAAGAGAGTTTAAACGAAAATATAGGCATCAATTAATATTATGCTTAAGAGAAATCTGATAATTTGAATTTAAATAAATTTCGTTACATAAGGAAGAAGAATTAGAATAAGAATATCGTGAAATAATCATAAGTACGTATTAAAAATTTTAACGATTTCGCTGTTCTTTAAGCTACATGAATTTAATAATTTTGTATAAGTTGTTCTAAAAAGCAAAAAAAAAAAAAGAAAATTTCCTTTTTAAACAATGGTCTACTACTTCTCTAAATTATACATAAATTTATAATCAATATAACATATAATAAATTATTGGCCAGTAATAAGTAAAATAAGAAAACCTAAACTAAGATAATTCGAAAATCGCCTTTTTCTATGTTTGATGCTTTTCTCGCGCTCGGGTAAAGTTAGCAACTAATTTTTTTGGGGTTTTGTTGTTTTACTCATAAACAAGTGATCGTGTTCGGGGTAATAAAAAAAAGGGGGAAACTTAGAAATCTTAAAATAATAAAAGCAATAAGATTAATAAAGAAAATAAAACTTACTAAATAAGAAGACCAATAAAAAATTGAATAACAATTAGAAAAAGAAAATTGAAAAATTGTTTATATGTGGTATTTTTTTTTAATATCCCATATTATTGTTAAAACTTATTTTTTGTGAGAATACGTAGACTAAGGTTAAATATAGATGTATTGATATTGTTAACCACTAAATGTTTAATAGTTAATAAGAGATAATAATCTTTACAATAAAATTCTCACGGGCCTTGAAAGATGTTAAGGTTGACTGTAACACGTCAAAAGGGGTTGGGTCGCCTGTCAGGACAGTGCCACCGTCGTCCTGCAACTCTAAGATCCTGTACCATATCTGCTTAGACGTGTGAACATATCGTCGAAAGTCCGTCCGTGCTATCAGTTGTTTTCTTCAAGCGATCTATGTGTAAACGTCTATTGTTTTATGTGCATTCCAATGGCACGAATAATTTAAATGTAACCGACTAAACGGAAACCAAGAACCCACATATCCGGCGAGCTAATGCCGCAGCTGCCACCAACGTGCCACTCCCGTTTCTATCGCAGATCAAGGTCTGTTACAATTTTTGTAATTTTTCAGTTTCATTGCTGCATTTCGCATCAACAAGGATGTTTTTTCAATGATTCTTAATGAAATACAGCCAAGATTAGATGAAGAAAACAAAACAAAAGAAAACAACAAAAAAAAAACTAATAAAATACTCTTTTGTGATACACACAATTACTTTTTTTCACTTGTGTGTTTTTGACAGTATTGAAAATTGAAATTGTTATGTAGAAACCGCAAAAAGAGTTACACTTACGTTTTCACTCAACAAAACTTGACATATGTATTATAGAACCGCAAACTAATTTTTAATACTCAATTGGGCAACATTTTTCAGAAACTTGTTATCTAGAAACATGTCATTGATTTTGTTTAAATACTTGAGTGCTTAAAAATGTTCTTAACTGTACTGAATTTGTAGAAAGTTATCCTTTAAGTTCAAAAAAATGTACCTTGTAAATTAAAAATTGTACAAATAGCTTAACCTAAGTTAACATGTTATAACGTTAGTGAATTTAACAAGATACGTTATTTTAGTTAACAAGATGGTAATAAGAAGATGCACCAAAAACAGCTGTTATATGCACGTGGCATTCAGAAATATAAACGAAAGCACGTGGTGCTTAGATATCTAAGCAAAAGCACATGCTCTTTGAAAATGTAAACATATAACTTAAAATAGTATATAAATGCAATAATGTAAAAAAACATGTATTGTTTTGTAAAAAATATATCAATCGATACTACATTATACTGTGTTAAATAAAATAATTGTCATCCATTTTTTTTAAATTTGTCAAAAATAGGCCAAAGAATGAAGAGCTCCAAAATTTTTTGCATAGGATTTTTACTACCCTTGCCAAGATTTTAAAATATAACACATGCCACAAATGATCGTACGTAAGATTTGGTCTACTAGGTTACAATGCAAACAAAAAAATTCAAGAAATGGTATTTTTCCAAAAATTTTTAAAAATAGGCCAAAAACTTTTACATATAATTTCTACTACCCTTGCCAAAACTCCAAAATATACCACATGCCCCAAATGATCGTACGGGTCATGCTACACACCAACAAGATTTGGTCTACTGGGTTACTATGCAAACAAAACAATTGAAAAAAATGGTATTTTTCCAAAAATTTTCAAAAATAGGCCAGAGGATGAAGAGCTCCAAAACCTTTTACATATAATTTCTACTACCCTTGCCAAGATTGCATAATGTACCACATGTCCCAAAAGATCGTACGGGTCATGCTACACACCAACAAGATTTGATCTACTGAGTTACTATGCAAACAAAAAAATTGAAAAAAATTGTATTTTTCCAAAAATTTTCAAAAATAGGCCAGAGGATGAAGAGCTCCAAAACCTTTTACATATAATTTCTAGTATCCTTGCCAAGATTACAAAATATACCACATGCCCCAAATGATCGTACGGGTTTAAACAACTTAAATTGTTTTACTAACCCAAAATTAACCATTTCACCCATAAAGCGTACAACTTTAATTTTTGATTCCATATATTAACGATGGCCACAATTTATGGTATACAAGAATATATACACACATGGTATTTCTATATATATTCACATAGTTAATAAAAAAAATTAGAAACAGTTATCCAGCGTTGCAGCCGAAAAGTATTAACTTTTTAGTATACCAGTGTTGTTCTCTGATTGTATCACAAAAATCCCCAAAAAACCAATAACGTTTATTTTTGTAACCCAGAAGACCACATCTTGTTGGTGTGAAGCATGACCCGTACGATCATTTGGGGCATGTGGTATATTTTGGAGTCTTGGCAAGAGTACTAGAAATTATATGTAAAAGGTCTTGGAGCTCTTCATCCTCTGGTCTATTTTTAAAAATTTTTGGAAAAATAAAATTTTTTCAATTTGTTTGTTTACATAGTAACCCAGTAGACCAAATCTTGTTGGTGTGTAAAATGACCCGTACGATCATTTGGGGCATGTGGTATATTTTGGAGTATTGGCAAGGGTACTAGAAATTATATGTAAAAGGTTTTGGAGCTCTTCATCCTCTGACCTATTTTTGAAAATTTTTGGAAAAATAAAATTTTTTTGTATGCTTAGTAACCCAGTAGACTAAATCTTGTTGGTGTGTAGCATGACCCGTACGATCATTTGGGGCATGTGGTATATTTTGGAGTCTTGGCAAGGGTAGTAGAAATTATATGTAAAAGGATTTGGGGCTCTTCATCCTCTGGCCTATTATTAAAAATTTTTGGAAAAATACCATTTTTTAAATTTTTTTCTTGCATTGTAACCTAGTAGACCAAATCTTGATGGTGTGTAACATGACCCGTACGATCATTTGTGGCATGTGTTATATTTTAAAATCTTGGCAAGGGTAGTAAAAATCCTATGCAAAAAATTTTGGAGCTCTTCATTCTTTGGCCTATTTTTGACAAATTTAAAAAAAAAATGGATGACAATTATTTTATTTAACACAGTATAATGTAGTATCGATTGATATATTTTTTACAAAATAATACATGTTTTTTACATTATTGCATTTATATACTATTTTAAGTTATATGTTTACATTTTCAAACAGCACGTGCCTTTGCTTACATATCTAAGCACCACGTGCTTTTGTTTACATTTCTGAGTGACACGTGCTTTTGGATACATTTCTATGCACCACGTGCGTTTGTTTACATATAACAGCTGTTTTCGGTGCATCTTCTTTTTACCATCTTGTTAACTACAATAACGTATCTTGTTAAATTCATGGAGATCATGTTATAGTTAAAAATGATTTCTAGTCCTCTCAAGCGAGAGACCGCAATAATTTGCCAGAATTCTTATGTGGCTCTTTCCATGGAAACGCTTTTCCATTTGTAATATTTTTTAGTGAAATCGATCTCCCTGCTCGCCACTGAATATACCAATGTTTTCGGAAAAAAAACTCTAAATGTGCATGCAGAAAATTTATTCGATATCCCATTTCAGTATAAGGTTCAACAAATTAATTTACCACGTCAACGTAGTTAGGACTTTTTTTTGTTTCCCAAAAAGTTTTGACCAGTTTTAAACATTGATGTTTGTTTGGGAAAAATATCAGTCCTTTGGTTTATGGAATATTTGAAGATGCCAAATCATTAGGAGATAATGGAAATGGCTGGCTTTTAAATTTTTGGAACTTGGTTTCCTTAGGTACACTGGAACAGCTTGTAAAAATACCTTCGGAATTTAAAAACTGTGTTGAATGAAGGCATTTACCAAGACTTTATGTTTCTTCTGATCCAAGCGCCGTTTTATTGTCAGCGAATAAACCGCAAACAACAAGAATTGTAACGCTTTTCACGCGCTGCAGAAATAGTTAAACTCAATCTAAAAGTTTTTAAATTATTACAAAATTATAAACTTACTTATTTTAATTAAAATAAATATTAATATTAATAGTTACACTTTTTGACTCTTATCTAAAAACAATACCGTTCACCAAAGGTAGACTTATTTAAACTGTGTAATTGTGTAGGTATTTAATTCGATTAGTTTATGTATTTATCCAAATATATATAACTGAAAATTACATATAAAAACATAATAAACTTTTTTAACGATTAAAAAAAAATAATAAAAATACGGGTTTATTAACCCCATTCATCTGTATTATCTTCCAGTGTGATTTTTTTATATAAAGATAGCATGACAATAAAGAAGGGTATATTTAATTCTGCATTATCGAATATAATAACTTCACTTACTAAGTTAATATCAACAAAGTAACTCTAAAATTATAACAAACAAAACACTTTGTATAATTAAGTTGATCAATTTGTTTGTTTAGTTAATTGTTTTTTTTTTAAATGTGCTGGGGAGAAAATAATAAAAAAGGGTGTTAATAAAAAGTTGAATACTTTTACTATTTTCATCCGATTTGAAAAATGAAAACCACGTTTTAAGAACTAAATTTTCTCTATACATTGGTATACATTTTTTTAAGCTTTCATATCAATATAAGCAATGAAAAGCTACTAAAATCAAAAAAGTTAATATATTTTGTTTTTGTTAGATATTCTAAGCAAAAACAATACTTATAACTTTTCATCTACGAAAAGAATCTGATTTTTTCAAAATTAATTATATTTAGGATATCCTGCAGTACATTTTTTTAAATTGTTTACATTTTTGCTAATGCAATTTTATTTGTGTTTTAAATACATGAGTTTAGTATAGTTCTATTTAATTTTAAGATAAAAAAGTATAGCAAAAAGCTTGTTAAAAGCAGTGTCCTCATACAGCGGCAAATACAAAAACAATAAGTGTAAAGATCTTTAGATCATATGGTAGAATATACTAGTTTGTAGAAATACAAAGTTATTTTTATGTATAGCAATCGTTTCAATAATTGTTTTTGATTATAAAAATATTCTGTCAAATATTTTCATTCCCATTCAAACTTTAAAACAAATAAAACTGAATTTCCTTTTATAAATAAATACCTCAAGTCAATAGGTTATGGGCGATAATAAGGAATTGGCGAACGGTATTCCACAATTTAATGGTTGTGGGTACGATAATTGGCAATTCAGGGTCAAGATTCATTTGGACTCTTTAAATATCTTGGACGTTCTAACCGACGATCCACCAACTGAGGCTAATGCCAAAGCCGAATTTTTGAAGAAAGATAAAAGAGCCAAGGATCGTTTGGTGAGCTATATTCACTGCGATTGTTTGAACTATGTTCGGGATAAACAAACCGCTAAGGAAATGTGGGCGAGTTTAGAGTCGGTTTTTGCCCAAAAGTCCATGGTTAGTCAATTGTTGTTGAGAAGACAATTAGCCACATTACGTATGAAGCCTGGAGAAGCTGTAAAACCACATTTAGAAGCTTTTGAAAACATCATAAGACAACTAAAGCTGGCTGGATCCAAGTTTGAGGATAGTGACTTAATTACACAAATTTTTCTTTCATTGCCTGAAAAATTCAATCCTTTAGGGACGGCGCTACAAAATATTGATGACAACAAATTAACGTTTGGTTTTGTAAAGGAACGGTTAATAGCTGAAGAAATTAAACTTAACGATCGAATTGAAGTTGAAGTAGAAGAAAAGGCCGCATTCTCAAGTAAGAAGAACTACAAAAGAAATAAATTGAATGGTAAGTGCTTTAAGTGTAATAAGTTTGGGCACCAAGCCAAGGATTGCAAGTCTGGTGGAGCTTGTGCTGCAGAAAAAAGTTTTTGCTTCATGGCAGACAACAATATTATTAAAAGAGATCGTGGTTCGAGAATAATTTTTAAATTAGATTCTGGTGGTAGTGACCATCTTTCAAATGAAAATTGGTATTTTTCTGAACTCAACAAGCTGAATGTTCCCGTTGAAATCAGTGTAGCTAAAGATATCAATTTATTGTGGCTAAATCTAGTGGAAAAATAAAAGGTAAATCAAATTCTGGTGTCGATATTATAATAAAGGACGTGCTTTACTCACCTGAACTACGAGATAATCTTTTGTCAGTGCGAAAGTTAACAGAAGCTGGTGCTGAAGTAAAATTTTTTGGAAATCGAGCTTTAATTATGAAAAATAAACAAGTGATTGGTACAGCATACTCTCGTGGTCATTTATATGAATTGGAAATCATCATAGAAAAGCCTGGGGCTAATTTATGTAAAAAGGAGGAAGGTATTTTGTGGCATCGACGTCTTGGTCATATCGGTCAACAAGGATTAGACTGTTTAGTTAAATGTAATATGATTCCAAATCTTAATAATAAATTAGAAGAGGTTGGTTTTTGCGATGTTTGCGTGGAAGCAAAACATTCCCGTTATCCTTTTAATGGCACTCGAGATAGAGCTGCTAGATTATTGGAAAGAATTCATACTGATGTTTGTGGACCAATAGATCCAGTTGCGCAAGATGGATCTCGTTACTTTGTTACATTTATCGATGACTTCAGTCATTTTGCCGTGGTTTATCTTCTTCAAAAGAAGAGTCAAGTTTTCAAAGCACTTAAAGAATATGAAGCAATGACGTCAGCAACGTTTGGTATGAAAATTTCTAAAGTTACTTCTGATCAAGGCCGTGAATATATTTCAAAAGATCAACAAGAGTGGTATAAACAAAAAGGTATTCAAATCCAAACAACTATTTCATATAGTCCTCAACAAAATGGTGTTGCTGAGCGTTTTAATCGTACACTGATGGAAAAGGTAAGAACAATGCTTTTTGAATCCCATGCTCCGAAAAATATATGGCATCAGGCAGTGCTGGCTGCAACATATACAATAAATCGTTGCCCAACAAGGTTGCTACAAAAGTGTGTAACCCCTGCTGAAATATGGTACGGAAAGAAGCCTAATCTTGGAAAATTACGTGTGTTTGGGTGTAAGGCCTACGCATGGATTCCAAGCCAGCGTAGGAAGAAACTTGATCCGAGAAGTCGTAAAGCAATAATGATTGGCTACATTCCTAATGGATATCGTCTCTGGGATGTTGAAAAACGAAAAGTTTTTACTGCTCGTGATATAAAGTTTGACGAGTCAAGTTTTCCATATCAAAATGATAATAAGGATCAAAATGCTAAAACTATTGTGTTTGTAAGCCACGAGCAAGAGGGGAAAATTGTGCTGTGACTGTACACAATAGTAATAATGATAATCGTGCTGTGGGTGAACTTAATACCGATGAAGAAAATTGTGCTCTAGTTGATGAAAGCTCTGGTGTGGATGATCAAAATTTGCTTTCGCCTGACACGTCTACTGCGCTCCCCTCGCAAGAAGAAAACAGTGTAAAAACTGTTAGGCGTGGCGATCGGGAGCGCCGATTACCAAGTAAGTTTCTTGAATTTATTACTGGTTTACAAGCGGATTCTTCTGTTGATGTTTTTAAGGTTGTTCCCGAAAGTTATGATGACATTTTTGGAAGGCCAGATACTGATCGTTGGAAGGCAGCTATAACAGATGAACTCAAATCTATAGATGCTAATAAAGTTTGGACCCTGGTAAAGGAACCTCCGAAAGCAAAGCTCTTGAAATCGAAATGGGTTTTCCGTATAAAAGAGGATGAAAATGGTAAACCTTCAAGGTACAAAGCACGACTTGTGGCAAAAGGATTTTTACAGAAACCAGGCGTCGACTACAATGAAACATATGCCCCGGTAGCCAAATTGACAACCATACGTGTTGTGCTAGCTGTTGGAATATACAGAGGTTATCATTTTCATCAAATGGACGTAAAGACTGCATTCTTGCATGGAAATCTAGATGAAGATATTTATCTTACACCACCAGAAGGAGTCGAAGTGAGAGAGGGCATGGTACTTAAGCTAGTAAAATCGCTTTATGGCCTAAAACAATCCCCCCGTTGCTGGAACAGTAAATTTAATGAATTTCTATTGTCAATTGGATTTAAGAGATCAAATAGAGATTACTGTTTATACACAAAATTTGAGAAAGATGCGGTTATCATTGTAGTGCTGTACGTGGATGACTTACTGATTGCTGGGAACCAAGAGAAGTCCATTGAACAACTTAAGAAAAATCTTTCAACAAAATTTGAAATGAGTGATGGTGGTACTTTGAAACACTTTCTTGGGATAAAAATAGAGTTTGAACATAAGATAATAAAATTATCTCAAGAATCAAGTATTGAGAAGGTCCTTATGAAATTCAATATGGCTGAATGTAACGCAGTAAAAACCCAAATGGAAAAAGGACTTCAATTACAATCTGAAAAACGAAATAAAAATGTTGATGAACCCTATCGCGAATTACTTGGCAGCTTGATGTACACAATGTTAAGTTGCAGGCCTGATATTTGTTTTTCTGTCGCTTACATGGGTAGATTTCAACAGAATCCAAATGAATTCCATTGGCAACATCTGAAAAGAGTTGTGCGTTACCTAAAAGGAACCAAAAACATGAAACTTATATACTCCAAACATGATAAAACTCCAATTGTGGGATATGCCGATGCTGATTGGGCGAATAATACAGAGGATCGAAAATCAGTCAGTGGTTATTTATTTAAACTTTATGGATGTTCTGTTTCATGGTCTTCAAAGAAGCAACAAACTGTAGCTACTTCGTCAAGTGAAGCTGAGTACATAGCTTTGAGCTCTGCAGTTTCCGAGGCCTTATGGCTTAGAGGGTTACTACAAGATTTACATGAAATACGAAATGAAGCTATAACCATTTATGAAGATAATAGAGGCTGTATTGGGATGGCCAATACTTCTGAAAGTAAACGAGCTAAACATATAGACATAAAGCATCACTTCATTCGTGTTAATGTGGCAAAAGGGCTTGTCAAGATTGAATCTATTGGATCCAAGGATCAAGAAGCTGACATGTTTACCAAGTCTTTGGATATCAAACGTTTTAATGACCTTCGCATTAAACTGGGTGTCAACGATTGAGAGAGGGTGTAGAAATACAAAGTTATTTTTATGTATAGCAATCGTTTCAATAATTGTTTTTGATTATAAAAATATTCTGTCAAATATTTTCATTCCCATTCAAACTTTTAAACAAATAAAACTCAATTTCCTTTTATAAATAAATACCTCAAGTCAATATAGTTTTACCATAGAAACAGTCATATTTATTAGAAAATTTGTATGAGATTTAAAGATAATGTTCACTTTAAAGAAGTGCTATTTAACTTTATGCTAGAAAATATTTTCTTATTTTTAGGGAGTTAAATCCTAGTTTTCAGTAAAAAAATCATCTAATGAACTTAAATAAAATAAAATTTGTCTTAAAACC
The DNA here is from genome assembly GCA_949748255.1 of Eustalomyia histrio. NCBI lineage: Eukaryota > Metazoa > Arthropoda > Insecta > Diptera > Anthomyiidae > Eustalomyia > Eustalomyia histrio. The sequence continues at coordinate 188,978,939 of OX456523.1, forward strand.
AAGGAACTACCTAAAAATTTAAGATGATGTATGAACTAATTAGCAGGAAATTTTGTTGTTCTCTAATGAAAATTTGATTGGAATAATAAATTCATAATTTTATTACCATTACATTGATAACAATTGTAATGAAATAAATTTTATTACCATTGTTTGAATTAATGGTAACGATTTAAGAATTTTATAAAAATAAATAAATTTCATTGATTAATGACAATGTTTTTGATTTTCATTATCAATACTAGTGCATCAATTAAAAGAGAACATAAGCATTATCAGCCATCATTTTATGTGTTAATATTTTTGTATTTTATATTTTGTTTATACTTTGATAATTCTCAAATCGCATAAGTTTCTTTTATAAACAATTATAAGTAGTTTTTGTATGCATTTGTGCTTATTTATTACCAATAAATTGTAATGAAATTTTTTTCATTTGCATTAGTGTCAACTAATGGTAATGAAATTTCAATGGTAATAAATTCCCAAGTATGTTATCAATAGTAAAATTTTCAATAATTTAGAAATTTTGACCAAATTTTAAGTAAAATTTGTTTCCTAATTTCAAGGAAAATTTTTATCAGATTTTGGTAAAAGTGTCATTTAAATTTTTCCTCTATATAAGTTAATTTTTATAAATTCTAGTTGATTTTTTTGGGGGAATGTTATACAGTGGTTCACAGCTTATTTCAACCAGCAAATATTTAGAACTTAAAGTGGCTATAATTTTTAAACGAAACGAGATATCAAAAAAATTTATATGCAGGCTTGCAAAATATTTTCATAGCTTAAAAAAAGCAACTTTATTCAGTCTTCAAGATTCATTCTATAAAACTTACAAACTAAAATAAAAAAATAAAGGAACATAAATAGTCACAGCTTATTTCAACCAGCTAACATAAACAACAAAAAAAACTAAAAAATACTATAATTTTTAAACATTTTAAAACTTAGTATGACCTCCTTTTTGGTCTATAACAGCTTTAAGCCTTTTCGGCATCGATTCCACTAACTTTCGAGTAGTTTGAGGAGTTATTTTTGCCCATTCTTCCATTAACGCAGCTTTAAGGTAATTTTTGTTGGAAATCTGGTGTTGGCGGACGTTTTGATCTAAAATTGCCCATAAATTCTCAATGCAATTAAGATCAGGTGATTGTGCAGGCGGTTGCATCAAGTGCGGGCAATTCCAAATAAGCCATGTTTGGACAATTCCCGACTTGTGTTTCGGGTCATTGTCCTGATAGAACCGAAATGACTTATTTATACCCAGATTTTGGGCACTTTGCAACAAATTTGATTTCAATAAATTGAGGTAAACATTTTTGTCCATCGTACTCTCAATAAACTCCAAGTTTCCGACCCCAGCTGCTGACATACAGGCCCAAACCATGACGCTGCCCCCACCGTGTTTTACTGTAGCCTTTAAGTTTTTGTTTTGGAGCTCTGTATTGGGCTTACGCCATACATATGTTTGGCCATCCGAGCCAAAAATGTTAAACTTAAGACTCATCGGCATATATTACTTCCTCCCAAAAGCTTGAATCTTTCGTAATATGATCTTTGGCGAATTTAAGCCGCGCTTGTTGATTCTTGTTATTTATAAACGGTTTTTTGCGTGCTACTCTACCATTAAAACCATTGCTGCGAAGCACACGACGGATAGTTTCTGCACTACACGTTTTATTTAATTCGTTTTTAACTTGAACAGCTAGTTTTGGAGCAGATAATTTGGGGTTTTGTCTTATTTTTCGAACGATATAGCGCTCGTCAGTTTCATTAAAAATTTTGTTGGGTGCTTTTCTTTCCTTATTATGAATTCTATTTTCACGCACAAAGCGAGATATTATGCTCTGTACTGTAGAATCACTTAGACAAACCATTTCGGCTATTTTTCGCCGCGAGTGGCCACTTTTAAAATGTCTGATGACCAATTCACGCTGTTCTATGGTAGTACGTCGAGCCATTGTAAAAAATGCACCTGTTAACCACTTGACTGCCGAAAGCATACTAAAAACTGATCTTAATCATTGCAAACATGACAACAAAGAATACACATAAAAATTTACCGCTATTCCTAGAAATATAATATGTATATAAATGTAAATAACTAGCTGGTTGAAATAAGCTGTGACGTGAAATTGTGTTTCATAACTACGTTTCATATTCTAGCTAATTTGGAGAACCACTTTTTTAGTTTTTTATTTTACATATTCTCTCAAAATTTTAATATTTATAAAACTGCATTTAAATGGTTTTGATATTTTGCTTTGCATAGAAGTTATACACAGTTAAATAATTTAATTTTAAGTTGTTGAAATAAGCTGTGAACCACTGTATATCCTCACCATATATGCTAAAAGGTATAACAATATCAGAAGAGAGTTTTATGAAAATTTTAGGTGGAGAACTTTATATAGCTGGTCTTCCCTAGTTAAATATATTATCACCACAAACATTTTTCCCCCAAAAAATTTATTTACACCACAAAAATTGTTTTCACATCCAAAGAAGTTTTTCTAGTTCATATTTTTTGGGTGTAATGTAAAAAACTTTAGAAGTTAAATTATTTAGGTGAAAAACATTTTTTCAAGTGAAAAACTTTTTTGGATGTGAAAACAAATTTTGTGGTGGAAAAAAAATTTTGAGGTAAAAAAAAATTTTTGAGGTGAAAAATATTTTTTGTGATTTGAGGTGAATATAAAATATTCAATTCTGAGCGACTGGTGAAAAAGCAACAGAAAATATTTTACTTGAAAGTCGCTACATGAAATTGTACTAAAATTAGTGTTTCCAATTATTCAACTCTGTCGGTTAATCGGTTAGGTCATTATTCGAAAAATGGTTATTCGGGTCGATTAACCGGAAAAATTGGCGATTAATAGTTTTATGCAAAATAAATGTATTTCTTTCATCAATAAGCTTTAAGTTAAACAGGTTATCTATTAGAAAAGATATAAAAATCAAGCATATTCCTGACAAGTCCTCATCTATTTTTCAGTGTTTGTGCAATTAAGAATTCAAATAAGCGAATTCTTTAATATTTTGGACTAAATTCTACAAATTATGTTCCTTCATCAAAATTTGTTGATAAATTAAATTAGAAATTTCTTGCTATTTTTTAGTTTTTATAAATTTTTCATAGAATTTTAAATGAAATTGTTTTTTAAAAAATACAGTTTTCGAATTTAAAGCAATTCTGTATTATTATTTTATAACATAAGTAACATTATAGTGCTGATGCGATCTTTTGTCAGCTTGAAATACATGTATACGGAGGTTGAAAGCTCTATTTCCATTTTTTTAACATAAAAATATAATTTATATTATTTAAAATTTATTTTTTAAAGGAATTGAAACACAAATAAAAATTGAGCATCATATTTCCTAAAGGCTATATAACGCTTGCTTTGATTTAGTTGATTTGAAAATAACTTGTTTGTATTTTTGTTGATGTTTTTTTTCTACGATTTTCTTGCTAAAGTTAAGAAAATTAGGAAGTTTTAAGGAAAATAACAGAAAAAATTAATTTCAAAAATTTAACCGGTTAATCGACCTATTTTAATCGATTATTCGGGTCGCATTATTATTTGAGTTTTAAATTATTTGTTTCGACCGAAATAGAGGCGATTAATCGAGGAATCGGTTAATCGATTATCCGAATTGGAAACACTAAAATACACCAATTCGTATGGAAAATTTAGAGGTACCTTCACATTTTCACTCATAACTTTTTAAGCGCTGGACCGATTTTGCTTATTTTCAATACCAATGTCCATTAATCTAGCTAAAAATGAGCACCCCCGCTTGCGTCTTCGCGCAGTGTTTGCCATTTCAACAGATGGACATCGCTTAATCGACTTAAAACCGAATAAGGATCACGAATATACATACTTTATAGGGTTTTAGACATATATTTCAAGTATATATATACCCTCACAATATATGGTGGATATAAAAATATGATAGAATGACAATATAAAACTACAATATTATAAAAGAATTTCTAACTTAAGTATAACAATTACTACTAGTAATAAATATCTACGATAATATAAGGAGACGCAGAACAAAACGTGCTTTTTGGCTCATTGAAAATTTTTGACAAATTGAGGATTACTTTTTCCATCTCCTTGAATAACAGCATGAACCTGGAACTAGGAAGAAGTTTTTGCTTATCATAAGATGCATCAAACCACAATAAGTCACCACAATAAATGTTATGGACGTTTTGATAAAAAAAAATGTCAAAGGGAATGGATGTTAAAAAAAATTTTGTGGTTGGAAAAAAATTTTTTGAGTTGAAAATATTTCAATTCTAAGGCCATTCATTTGTTTGGAAAATTTAGAGGTACCTTCACATTTTCACTCATAACTTTTTAACTGCTAGACCGATTTTGCTCATTTTCAATACAAAACTGCTGGAGGATGTTCATTAATGTTGGTAAAAATGAGCACCCCCGTTTGCGTCTCCGCATCGTGATCGCCTTTTCAACAGACAGACATCGCTAAATCGACTTAAAATCCCATTACGAATTTATATATACTTTATAGGGTCTTAAACCTATATTTCGACATGTTACAAATATACCCTAGCAAAAATAGTAGTTTTTAAAAACTAGTTGTATTTATTTGTTAAATTCCATGCTAGTTTTTGGTTGTAGTGTTAATTAAGTATAATTCCAATTGAATTTATTTAACAGTATACTTTTCAGTATACTTTTTTTTACGATAGACCAACACTCAAAGGATGCCTTTACTAATGCAGTGCATTGTGTTGGAATTAGGAAAATAGGTTAAGAAAAAGAGGGAGTAGTGTTTGTGAACATTTGACTTGAATTTTTCTATATTGTAGAATTTCCATGCCCAGAAAATAAGGATTATCCTATTCCTCGATTCAAACACTACCCAAATTTACTGATGACATTGAATACCACATAGCTCAATGGATTAACATACAACATTGGGTCTTATTAGCATTGAATTCAACTTTGTAATTTAATGTACCTTTTATAATCTGCCTCTGCTCCCACAACCTCCAGGAGGCTTTGTCTACAACCGAGTGGAAACGAGTGACAAATGTTTCTGTCATCAGCAAGTATATCATTAATAAAGATGAGAAAAACAGATTGATAAAGAACAGAATCTTGCGGTACCCAGAATTAAGCTGAAACTTGTTGGATGAAATCCCATCTATAACAACACGTATTGTGCGATCACTGAGAAAACTCGAAATAAATCGAAGAAGAAGTAACGTTTAAAAAAAGTACATTTTCTAAAAAAATAAATAAGTACGTTTGCTTATGCACATTTCTTTTAAGATCGATTTTCTTATCGAAAAAATAATTTAAACTGTACTAATAAGATTTTTTCTAATAGATTTCAACCCAAATAATACAAAAAAAATAAAAAAAAATTTCTCAAAAAGCACGTTTTGTTCTACGACTCTTCATGTATTCGATTTAGTTAATTGCGTATTCAATTTTATATAATTGTATCCTTAGTATCAAAACTGTCCTCCGCTTTATCCTTTAGAGCTCTTAAATCTGGATATAAAGCTCCAGCTGCGACATATTGAGAATCAGCTTTAATATTATGCTTATATTCACCCACAACCGCAATTCCAGTGTTTTTAACCATTTTCTTTGCAATTCCTTTGGGCATCATATAGTTGACATTGCGGCTGACTACAAATGCATTGCCTAAAGTATCGAAAGTATCAGCAGCAACAAAACTAGCTGAAGAACCATATCTGAAAATAAGAAAAGAATGTTTTGGAAGCGCTAACTTACTACTTGATCGTGCAATCTTACTTGTGTTCTATTATTTTAACTGAATTTTCACTTAAATTATTCCCCAATATTGCAGCCGATTTCTCCAGACCATCGACAATAGTACTAAATCCTTCTACTGCACCAGCAGCTAGGGTTAAAGCTCCTTCCATTTTAGTATGGGCCTCATTAGAATCATAACCACAAGTTTTTTGCAATAAATTGGCACCATGATGTTGTATGTGAGGAGCCAAATATCGTCCTATAGCACAGGAAGCTGTACCCACTTTACTAGCTACCCACCCCGTAACTCCAACAGCTACCGTTGTAACACCTTTAGCTACATCAACCGTATTTTGTAGTCCTTGTGACACTGGTGCTGGATTTGCTGGAGCTGGTTGCATTTTCGATATAATATAGGGAGTACTTTTCCGCATTAGTTCACCAGTTTTTTCTGCGCCCTTTATTAAATTTCTAGCTATAAAATCAGCAGTGGTGACAATATGCTTTGATACCTGTTGACTGGTACCTCTTACAGGTCGTGTAGCTAAAGGTTGTGGCAGTTCTTCTATACGACCAGCCAATACAGCTTCTAAAAGATCTAAAAAGAAGTGCTGTAAATCAGCATATTGCTCTTCACTCAGTTCGCTGGGAGTTGATAGCATTATGCCAAATGATGATCCAGCCACTTCGGACTCCAAATCTGGAAATATAAATGCTCCATATTCAGTGCGATAACAAGTTGTTACACTTGATACTAATGGATATATCCAAATCATATCGGTTGCCTGAGAAGTTGAAGGTGCATCGTCACCGTTTGGAATTTGTGATTTCATGGAACATTGTATAAAATAAATACCATTTAAATAACTCCATTTGTCACCTACAGTACACATTACTAAAGACATGGAAGTTTCACCCTGGAAGATAGAGAATACATACATAGTATATAGGAAAATTTTAAGACAAATCCAGGCAAAATTCATTCAGCATTGTTGTCAAAAATTTAAACTCTAGATTGAAAATTTTATATTTTACAGCAGAAGTGTAAAAAACTTTCGGTTTTTAAATTTTAAGATTTAAAGGTCATAACAAAAAAAAAAAAAAAAACCGTAAAATATAGAGTATAAATATAAATTGTTAAATTTCGTTGATGTTAGTCTAATTGTGTTGTTGTTTACAAGTTTGTTAATTTGTTTCCTTACACTCAATATAAAATAGACAATCATCAACAAGCAATGACCGCAAAGGGAGAAGAAGAGCATGGATATTGACAAAGTTGGGTAGCGCCAACCGAAAATACTAAGTATTCTATCCTGCTGGCTCAGTCGAATTTCTCAATTTTTATTCTCTATAACTTACTAATAAAAATTTTCATGTTTCTTTACAATAAGAATAATTAAAAAAAAAAAAAAGAATATGATATGATATGATATGATCTTAAAATCCTACTATACTATTCACTTAATTTTAAATTTTTTTATGAGAGGGTTTTTTGTGTCGACCTCTGGATTAAAAATTATTGAATTAAACAAAAGTTAAAAACATAAATATTTTCAAAAAATTTAGATTATTAATCGGGCATGTTCTGGATTTCACTTTTAGGTGAAAGTGAAAATTAAAAATTTTTTTTTCAATTTCTTTTAGTTTCGTTAAATATAAGTAAAACTGAAACGTGAATCCGAAACCTTTTACATCAGTTTTCTGGTACAATTGCCAAGATCCAAAAATATAACACATGGTATAACCCAACAAGATTTGGTCTACTGGGTTAGCATGCAACCAAAAAAAATTTAAAAAAAATCGTGTTTTTAAAAAAATCTATATTAAATTAAAACAAAAAACAAATTTTAAAAAGAAGGAATTTTTTCCTACCCTGATCCCTGCTATCCTAATTTAATGGTACATTTGATTAGTATAACCATATTTGTAGTACCCACTTTTGAATATTGACATATTTTTAATAATTGTGATAGATTGCACCAATTATCTAGTATTTGAAAATGTATATGAAAATAAGTGTGTATCACGAAGTGTATCAGGAAAAAATTATCACGAAGCATATCATGAAAATTTTCAGCAGCCGTCTCATTCACTTTTTCATTTCGTGGTATATGAAAATAAAATGTGTTATTTCATGTTTCACACGAGAACATGTTGTGTAAATTTCAATTTTCATAGCATAAATGAGAATAAAAACATGAGACAAAATATACCACAATGAGAAAATGAAATGTGTGCGTAAGAAGAAATTAACATAAATGAAAAATGAAACACATTGAATATATTTCATTCATGTTCGTGAAAATGAAATAATAAAGAACACCAAATACGTAATCTGATAATTTCATCGTTGGAGCTAAATCTCTTTCCACTGAGCCATTTCTTTAGGTTTGGAAATAGTCACTGAGGGCTAAATCCGGAGAATAAGGCAAATGAGGGGGCAATTTGTAGTCTACTTCATGGATTTTTGCCATGGAAACTAAGCTGTCACACGATTTCGTTGGTGATCGATTGTGAGCAAACGCGGCAGCCATCTTACGGAAAGCTTTCTCATACCCAAGTGATCGTTCAAAATTGAAACCACTTAGCCATGTGAGATGCATATGTCTTTCGCAATCTATCGCACATTCAATCTCAGATCGGCCAACACCATATCGTGAATTATTTCAATTGTTTTGGGTGTAGACACCTTAACTGGGCGCCCAGAACGTTCGGGATCATGCTTGTAAGGCCACAACGAAAATCAGTAAACCACTTTTTTAACATTGAAATCAATGGTGCAGGGTCCCCATAGTATTTATCAAGCTTTTCCTTGGTTTGACTGACGGTTTTTTCGCAAAAAATAATGTTTAATGAGCACACGAAATTCACTTTTTTCCATTTAAAAAAAAACCTACGGGGTTGTATGTTTTGAACAGCTGTTAAACGCATACATAGTAAATGGCGGAACATGCTCAAAATTTGGCAATTTCATATAACTACGAGGGAAGTTCGAAAAGTCAGAGACTTATTGATCCGCCCTCGTAGTCAGAATTAAAGCCAGTTTCAAGTTGAACCGGCTTTTAAAGGGTATCACATCAAATGTATCAAATTCCCGAATACATTTTGTACTAAAAACTAAGCAAGTGGCAACATTGATCAGTTGATTTCATATTAGTCGAAAAAAAAGAAAAGTGTGTATATAAAAGATTTGCAATCAATTGCAAAATGTTAAAAGGAAAAAATTAAAAAAAGGATAGAACAGTGTTTTTTATTAATAAAAATCTTTAAACTTAATAAATATTATGCAAAATCCCTAATTTATTGATATAATTTTCCTTTCAATTGTTTCACAAAAATTTTCTTGGCGGAAACAGCTGTTGTAAGTGTTGTTAAATTGGATAAAACTAATTTAACATTTGAAAGTAAATACTTTTGGACCAAATAAAAAAACGTCGTTCATTTATTGATATTCCTTTATCAAAAACAATTTTTTTAACAACAAAACAAAAATCAAAACATATGTATATGCATAGTTATTGTTTAAAACAGGGGTGCCCAAAAGTTCCTTATGGAAGAGCAAACACCAATACATTTAAAGAATAACTAATTTTTATTCAATATTTTTTATTGTAAAAACCAATACATACAAAGAAAAAAGAAAAAAAAAAATATTTAATTTCATACGTTAAACAAAAACAAAATCTACATTGATGATCACTGTCGTCAATGTTTACCAGCAAAGCATACGAAAGTGTTGTTGCTTTGCACTTGCGTGTATACAGTGAAGAACGACAAAAACAACTAATAAGGCAAAGTTGTTTGTGTATTTCGTATTGCTATTGCTGAGTGCTCTATGTGTATTAAAACACACAGCCTATAGCTAAGAGCATTTACAAAAACAAATGAGCATAAAGAGTATAGGCCTTGGACACCCTTGGCTTAAAATATAACCCCTATGTCTCTGTAACATTATTTAAAGTTCTTAATATTTCAAAACAAGATCTTGGAAGGGCTTTTGTAAAAATGTCTGTTATTATGCTTTGTGCGCTTATGAAATTCAATTCGAGCTTTAGTTGTCTATATTAAAATCGTTTGGAATTTGTACACCAGTTAAATCTTTTATAGAGCATTGCAACCTAATTAACTCTTCGTCAGCAACACTTGTTGCTATATATTCAGATGATAATGAAACCGACTTTCAAGTCTTTCCGAACTCCAACTTAGTACGCTGCTGCCATATCAAACAACGTACCCAGATGTCGATCGTCCTTTTTTCTTTATCACCTTCATAATCAGCATACAGTGATAATTTAAATTGATTCTCTTTATCAAAACGAATTCCAAAATCCACAGTAGATTTTATGTACAGTGGGTCACAGCTTATTTCGTGTGAGTAACATTTTTGAAAAAACCAAGCATAAATGTGTTATATTTTATTCTGAACTCTACAAACAAAACAAATATCAAAACACTTACACAAATATCAACATTGGACAATTTATTGAAACAAAAGTAAACAAACACATAATTCTTATGACACAGTTATTTCATATTTTTTCTTATCTTTTTTAAATAACGGATTCTAAAAAGTAACGGTATATCAAAACAAACAATAGGTGTGTTCGACGTACGTTACCGCGGGTGCCCGCGGGAACCCAATTTTACCAAAAAGCGTTTCTTGTAACAAAAATTGGGTAAATGAGAGCGTTCATGAGAAAGCAATTGTGTTTCTCATTTTACCAGAACTTACCGGTACTTTTTGTTTGGGTAAAATGGTAAAATTGTCAAATCATCAGCTGTTGCTAATAAATTAGTTGTTTTGCATTTTTGAAAAAAATTAAAGTTAAATAACAATTTACTATAAAGAACTTTTCCTTCTTAATAATGAAAAATACATTTGAAAATGTAAATAGATATATGCTATTTCAAATATAATTATCATTTAAGCTGATTTTTAATATGAATAAATTTGACGTTTATTTTTGGGTATGAAATGTGGTTTTGTGCGTTCGCAGTATTTTGGACATTTTTATGGTTTTGTGAGACAATTTATTGCTTACTCTCATTTTACCAAACTTGACCCAAAATTACCTCGTACAGACCTAATATTTCTTCCGTTCGTTTACTCAATAATTTGTACAAATTTGTACACATTTTCACTGGATGTCGTTCGTTTGCGCAAATACTCAGAAAACATAAAACAAAAAGAGAAAGTGACAGTTTGATATTGAGAGTTGTTCTTTTTTCTGCAAATTTTTACTGGACAAATTATTGCCAGCAAGAATTTACAAGCACAAAAACATATGATTAAGAAATATGTGATAAATTTTTGTAAATACAAAAAAAAAATGTTTTACAACTATGTACATTGTTTTATGCAAATGCAAAGCAACAAATATTGTTAAATAAATTATGGAAAATATAAGAAAACCTTCTGAAATGTTTCTGCTTAAGATTTTATAACAAGAATACTCTTTTTTCATATCAACCAGTTATAATTTTTTTTTTGCATTCGGTTTTACAATCAGTTGTGTATCAAACTTGTAAATTATTGCAAATTTCCCGTTCGCGTACTTTTAAGAAAATTTTCATTTTGAGAGTAAATTTGTCTTACTCTCTGTAAGTTTGTTAATGAGTAATTCTTACTGGACTTGACTGAGAAAAGTAAACGAATGGACTTAATGATATCAAAAATAGTGCGTCTATTCAAAAGTGTTAAAATCAATTATAATTGCGTGGTTTTACAAGATGGGTCGACGCACTTCAATAGAAAACGCGTGTTGTTATTAAACACTTCCAAAGTGGGAAAAAACAAAAACAAATTACTAAAATTGTTGATTTAAATCCATCTACGGTTCAGTATATTATTCAGCGTTTTGTTGAAGAAACTCGTGTTCACAACAAAAGGAAGAAAGGGCCCAAATAAATTTTTGTGGCTAAGGATGTTAAAATGTTTCTTGGGAAATTTATACGATGAAATTGATTGCAGGTTTTTTTTTTGAATTACCTTTTTAAAGTTTCTTCCAAAGTTATTTATACGGTGATCTTTTGCTCCGCATTTTTTCTTTTTTTTTTCTAAAACCGAATCTGATTGAAGCAATAAAAGAAGAATACAAATGTGTGCGAAACAGAAATAACAAAAAGATCCACGAAAAATTTATTATTTTTAGTCTGGTTCGAGATCATGGAAAATTTTATTTAAAATAAAAAAATATATATATTTTCTGTGAAGTAATTAAGAAGAATGGACAGAAAAAGTTATTTAGATACTAGCCGAATGAAATGCATTTTTTGGTCAGCAATGATCTTCATTAACATTCTTTGTTCCCGTGAAAATGCTAATTGTAAATATCTCTTATATAGCCTGATTGCGGTTTGCGTTGTCGATGTCGAAAAATACGCCTGCTTGTTTTAAAATTTACAAATAAATATAACTCTCGCGACAAATCTATTGGAATTTAGAAAATATATAAGGTGAACTTAATTGTAAAATTTTGCAAGAATTGTTTTTATAACGATTTTTTAGTAAAAACATCTAACTCTCGATATCACAACGTCAACCGCAATCAGGCTGATTAACTCACAACTCAAAGGAAAAATCTATTTCTGTATGCTAACAACCGATTTATTTAATTGAGTTTATATGAAATTTACTTACTATTTTTGTATTTTTACATTCTCCGTTATTACTGTATGTCCAAATCAGCCTTTTTGTTATCCCGCTTGCTTCTCTATCTCGTTCGCCACCAAACTAGAATTACAGGCATTAATTGCATGCAAAAAAGTCACCTTGGACGACCACCAGCAAGAAACAAGCAGTTTATTAAAAAGCAAAATGAAAAAATCGGCATACATTTCGCAAAAGACCTGAAAACAAAGACATTTCTTTCTGGAACACAGTAATTTTTGCTGAGAGCAAATTTAATATTTCAGCATCATGTGTGGCGTTAACCAAATACTGATCAAAACTCTTTCAGCTGGCTATCGTTACCCATAAAATACCGTTACCGAAATAACTATAATACCGTTACCGAAATAATTAAAAAACTGTTACACGTAAAATACCGGTATCTATATAACTCAAATATCGTTACCCTTAAAATACCATTACCGAAATAATTTCAAAACCGTTCCCCGTAAAATACCGCTACCAAAATAGCTGAAATGTCGTTACCCTTAAAATGCCGTTACCGAAAATAGCCTTATCCTTAAAATACCGATACAGTAGGTCTTTTCAAATATTTTCCATAAAATGTCCAATTAACTTCCTAAAGTTACCCTATCACCAAAAGTATCCCTATAGGCATACTTATAAAAATATTTTAAGAGCAATTTTTTAGTTGGTTTTTTCAAATTCTTGCGTTAAATAAATACAAAAATTTAACCGTATGTAGAGTTTTGGGGCAAAAAAAATAAAATTTAATTTAAAAAAATCTTAACAAGTTTGAGTGAAATCACGAATTGACAAGAAAATACTCCACAAAAGACCAGAGTTTTAAAAGCACCTAACGTCTAACATTTGTAAAATTTCGATACATTTGAACACTCGATACTAATCAATACTTTTTAAGTATTGACTCGATCCAACTCAATAATTTTCCATCCATAAAAAAACGGTTATATATAGAAATACAACTCCGAAAGTATTGAGTAGGAGTTAAAGTATTAAGTCCTCTATAAAACGGTCGGAATTAAGTATTAAATATCCATATAGTACCCACCTTATTCCCAGTTTTAAATAAAACTATTTAAAAAAAATCCTAGGACCTTTTAAGAGTTAATCCTCTGTATATCGTTACTTTTAAAAACATTTATATTGTTACGATTTTACCCTTTATAAAATCGTTGATTTATTTACCTTTTAAATAAATCGAGTTCTTTCTATATTGCAAATAATAAACACGGTTTGAAATTATTTATAGCTCTATTTATTTATAACAGGCACTAAAAATTACAAAAAAACACTTTAATAGCACACTTTATTCACACGGTATAAATAGACTAAACGTTACCCACACTTTAGTTCTTAACACTCCAGCGTATTATTTTATAAACTATACTGCTGCATCACCAAGTACCAGTATTTATATGAGTAGTCAGGTATTCTAGTTATTTCCAGTTTATTACGACACTAGATTTCTCCAGCTGTCAAAAATCGTGTGAAGAAATTTCTAGTGGTAGAAATTTCTTGTAACACTGCCGTCCAATTAAGCCTGTTCGTCCCAAACAGACATAGCTATTCCTTTTCCATAGTTGGCTAGTCGTTATGGATGAACAACCTTCATTTTGGATCTTGGGCTCTGATCTTTCTGTATTCTGTATACCACATCATTCAACCTTTCAATTATTCTATAGGGGCCGTCCCAATGCGATTGTAATTTAGGAGATAGTCCTTTTTTTCGTTGCGGGTTAAATAGCAGAACCAGCTGACCCTCATTAAACCCTTCAGAATTTGCTGCCCTATCATACCTCGCCTTCATCTTATCGCTGATTATTTTAATTCGATTGCGAACAAACTCATGAAGCTCGTAAAGATCTTCTTGTTCCCGGGAAGCGTTTTCGTTGTCTTTATCTATAGCGGCGGGCTTAACACTTATTGTTTTTCTTATTCCATACAACTCACACATTTCCTTGAAGGAAGCAGATTCAAAATGCCTTCCCTGGTGAGAATGTAATTCTATCGGAACACCGTAGCGGCACACCCCGTTGTTCACAAATGCGCTTATTACCGTTCTGGCTTCCTGGTTCGGTATAGCGTATACCTCAGGCCATTTACTGAAATAGTCGATCACCACAAGAACATAACGGTTTCCGGAATCACTGACAGGGAAAGGGCCTGCTACATCCATTGCTATCCGGTCAAATGGGACACCCGAGTTGTATTGTTGAAGTTGCTCACGACTTCTCCTTACTGGTCCCTTAGCTGCGATGCATTACGCGCTTACAACTTGCGGGCAGCCGACCCAGTAGAATCGTTGTTTTAACTTCTCTAGGGTTTTCGTGACACCGAGATGACCACCACTGGGACCTCATCATGGAACTCTTTTAACACTTCGTATATTTTGCTTGACGGCATCACAATTAGCTTTGTCTCAGTTTTGCCGTCCGCACTTTTCCATATACGGTATAAGCAGTGATTAATTACCCGTAGACTGTTCCACTGGGCCCAATACGCCTTCATTAGCGGACTTTCAGCTGATATTTGTTTACGGGTTGGCCTTCTGTCCTCTGCTTTGGCTGACATAATTTTTGACAGCATGGGGTCATTTTGTTGCGCCGCTGACCAGGCTTCACTTGACTCAATATGCGTTAGTCTTATATCAACGATGCACACTAGACCGTACCTCAAAAAAAAAAGTTCACCGTACACCCTCAAATATAAAGTATTTTAACAAAAAAATTTCGAAAATGTTTTTTTTTTTTTTTTGGTCGAACGTAGGGGTCGCCATTTTATATTTTTCGTTATATCTTCGCCATTTACCATCGGATCTTAAAGTGTTGTATATCAATGTTTTTTGTCTCGCGGAGACCGATATTTTCCTCGAAGGAGCCATTGACCTCAAGTAACCCGTTCTAGTATTAACCCACCAGATCTCAGTTGCTACCACCTTAATGTACTGCCCTAATATTTTAAAATGAAAGCTCGCAAAAAAGCAATTAACTTTTGCTAGGAAAGTATTCCAATATATAATTCCAGCGGAACTATTATTTTATTTTTTTTGTTGCCGAATGTAGGGCATTTTTAATTTTTTTGTCATATCTTCTGTATTTACAGTCGGATCTTAAAGGGTTATATATCAGTGTTTTTGTCGCAATGATACCAATTTGTTACATCAAAAATCATTGACCTTAAGCCCCCTTTTATACTACTTAAGGGGTAACACCTATGTAAAAAGCCTATATATAAAAACTTCCTTTTTTTATTTTCTTTATTTACGGAGATGTGTTAACAAAGATTGGTTTTCACAAGATTTATGAAGAGTACAAAAAAATATTTGTTTTACACAAAGTTTTACAAAATTGCAGAGTCTAAAGGCAGTTTTCTCCTTGTCTTGGGCACAAATTTCTATTTGCCAATAACCACTTTGCAAGTCCAATGTGGAGAACTATTTGGTTCCTGCTAGCGTGTCTAGAGTGTCGTGTGAAGAAATTTCTAGTGGTAGAAATTTCTTGTAACAATATTAAATATCTCCTTAATTCTTATACCAATTTTTTTAAAATGAAAATAAGATATAATGCATGTGCGAAATAATGATGGTCATTGCTGATGGGTACATACATCTGGAGTTTCTACCATTTTAATAAGCGCAATATGAAAAAACTGATGTAAACATTCATGTACGTGTGATTTTGTTTGACTAGTCAGCTATGACGATGTTTACATCATTACTGATTAGTAAAATACTTTGGAGTGAGCAGTTCACAAGTATCATGAAGTTCACAAGTATGAGAGAGAAACCCTACAAGAACAATGAGGGTCATTTGATGCATCATCTGATGGTCATTGCTGATGGGTATATACATCAGGAGTTTCTATCATTTTATTAAGGGCAATATGGAAAAACTGATGTAAACATTCGTGTACGTGTGATTTTGTTCCCTACAAGAAACATTATATGGAATTGACGTTTCTTCGTGTAGTGTTTTGTATGTGTACTTAGCATGATCAATGCACAGGGTTTTCCCCTAACTTGAAAAACTAATTTCAAGTTCTTAACATGTTTTGGTTTGTACAAAGCTGTCAGCAGAAGAGGGACACAAATTTGTGTATTTTTACAACTAAAAAGAGTTCTTGTGCAAGAAAAATGCTGAAACTGTCCCAGAATATGTGTAAGGGTATTATTTATATATATTTTATGTTAGAAGTTAAAATCAATGTATTATCTTTAAAAAAAAAAAGAAGAAGCGAAAACTAAGCAAAAGTTAGAAAAAGTAGTGTAAATTTTGAATGGTTTGGTTATAAGTTATACATCTAAAATATGTAATGTATTTCGCATAGTTTTTTTCCTTAGAGTGTTTAAAATATATAAGCCTGTTGTGGATGGTTGTTCATAAGGAGGCTGACGATGACCGGGTCGCTCAGGTCGAAAGTATGCACTCCCTCTAGTGCTGATTCTCACAATTTTTTCCTGATAAATTATAAAGTATATAATTAAAAAATACAATTATAATGTATTTTATAAATATGAACTCGACGAAGACGTTAAAGAAATTAAAACACATTACGAAAGTAGAAAGCGAGGAAAGGAAAATTAATTGCTCAAGAAAGCATTACCAATTAAAAATTAAAGTCATACTTATGTATTTATTTCTGTTTTACTTTTTTTTATAAAATGTTTATGAATGTTATTTAAATACTTTTACTTAGAATTTTACTGAATTGATATTATTTTATTTTTAAATCATTTAAAAAATTTAACACCTTATCAAAAATTGCTTGATTTTTAATAATTTAAAACGTACGTTCGTCTATGTAGGCAGATTAAAGTTAATACTTCAGATTTTTTCCAAACCAAACAATATATACTTGGGTGAGAAACGAAAACATTAAAGAAACATCAAAAAGAATGCTATGTCATTTTTAAATATGATAGACTTAAAATTTTTAAAATTCGAAATCGCGAAAATAATTGTATTTAATTTTAATAACAACAGTGAAAGACTCAAAGTTCTACCTCATATAGTTTTCAAAATATCGCCCGTAAACTTTATGAGCTTCTCCTGCAAATCTCACTTTTTCGACTTATCATGTTTTGGAATTGAGCTGTCGACTTAATATATAAAGAAAAAAAAACTGTCTTGCTGCATTACATGTAAAAAAATTAAAAAATAAATAACGAATAATCTCGAAAAATCACGACAAAAGGAGGAATAAAGGAAGAGTGGACAAAAGTATCGTCACAATACAATAAAAAGATGGTTGACTCTATGCAATCCAGAATTAAAGCTGTAATAAAGCAAAAAGGCTAGCCTACAAAATATTAAATAATTATTTTTCAACAATTTTTATACTTTTTTTTAATCTTCTATTGCCATAAATGAAATAAGCTGTGACATGAGAACTACGTGTTTGTTTAGTTTTTTTCTAAATAATCGTTCAATGTTAATAGTTGTGTACATTTTTTTGGTCTATTATATTGAAGACTAAATTATCTACTAAACTGCATCATTTATTTGTAGAGTTCAGAATAAAATATACCACTTTTATGCTTGGTTTTTCACGTGAGCCACTGTACTTCAAAATTCGTTTGACTGCATTGATATGAACGTCATTAGGAATTTCCATAAAACGGCTAACAACTCCCCCTGCAAAACTTAGATCAGTTATCGTCGCAATTGCCAAATATATAAGACTGCCAAATGTTTGACGAAAAGTAAATTTTATTTGATTAGAAATTTCGAATTTTTCATAAGCTTGATTTACATCCAATGGTGTTGAGACACCATAGCAATTTGCCCATCTTTAAGTTTTTATACACTCAAAACAAATAAATAAAATAAACCCGCTAGAGTTGGGAAGTTGAAATTTGGTATATTGCTTCCACCTTAGGCGCAGACATGCACCCATGTGGGATTTTTTTAAAATAAAGGGGAAAATATCCCCCTTAAAGCCGCCCACACAGAAATTGCTAGAAACCTGGAATTTAAAATATGTGTTACCTGGTACATTTTAGAATTTCAGCCAGAAACATGGTAAAAATGAGGGACTCTGGGTACTCCCGGGCGTAGCCCGGTCAATCTCAATCTTTATAAATAGTAATTCTTTATTGAATTTGGCGAAAATTAAACAAATATATGTACAGCCTGCAAGTAATTAAGATAATTTTGTTTCAGTTTTATTTATAATCATTTTTATATATTTTAAGATTTTCAACTAAATCTTGTCGACAATGCGGAAGGCTGGATATATTTATATTTTACAAAGTTTTGTAAAGTATTTTCGGAATCACCCCAACAAACAATACGTTCCGTTGAAGTACCGTTTTTGGTCCGTCATAAACAGAATCCAACTCCGTTTACATACCGTTTTCTGTATCCGTATACGGGCCAGAAAACATATTTTAAGGAACATCGAAACTGATTCGAATCCGTTGAAATACCGTCAATGACGGACCGTTATAGTATTCAAGAAACCGGCCTTTTGAAAAAACCGGTTTCGGTTTTCTTCGAAAAAGCTAATTTAAAAAAAACCGGTTTCGGTTTTTGCAGAAAAAACCGGTCAACTGGTTTTTTCGTTTTTTTTTAATTTAAATAAAAAAAAATACATTTTAATATAATATCTAAAAAATTAATTTTATAAAACTATATTCATATCAAATGAAAAGAGATCATTGTGCAATTTAAATTGTTTCAAAGTTGGAAAAAAAAAATACAATTTGAACTCAGACTTTTGTACATTATTTTTTACAAAATTTCTACGCATTACGAAGCAGGTCGACAAAAAAGACCGTAGCTATTTCATACAATTGTATGAAAAGTAAAGGACTTTCTGAATTCAAGAGGCAGTTTCGGAATATTTTTGTTCCAGAAGTTGACAAATATTTGTCAGGTTTAAGTCAGAACTACGTCTAGATCATTTCTCCAAAATTTCAATTCACTAAGATCCACGGCATAAAAACACCGTACATGGGACCGAAAAAGACCGTGGCTATATCATACAAATGTATGCAAAGTACAGGACTTTCTGTCTTCAAGAGCCGGTCTCGGAATATTTTTGTTCCACAAGTTGAAAAATATTTGTCAGGTTTAATTCAGAACTACGTCTAGATCATTTCTGCAAAATTTCAATTCATTATGATCCACGGCATAAAAACGCCGTACATGGGAACGAAAAAGACTGTGGCTATTTCATACAAATGTATGCAAAGTACAGGACTTTCTGTCTTCAAGAGCCGGTTTCGAAATATTTTTGTTCCACAAGTTGAAAAATATTTGTCAGGTTTAAGTTAGAACGACGTCTAGATCATTTCTGCAAAATTTCAATTCATTATGATCCACGGCATAAAAACGCCGTACATGGGACTGAAAAAGACCGTGGCTAATTCATACAAATGTATGCAAAGTAAAGGACTTTCTGTATTCCAGAGCCGGTTTCGGAATATTTTTGTTCCAAAAATTAAAAAATATTTGTCAGGTTTAAGTCGGATCTACGTCTAGATCATTTCTGCAAAATTTTAAATTCATTATGATCCACGGCATAAAAACGCCATGCATGGGACCGAAAAAGACCGTGGCTATTTCATACAAATGTATGCAAAGTAAAGGACTTTCTGTCTTACAGAGCCGGTTTCGGAGTATTTTTGTTCCAAAAGTTGAAAAATATTTGTCAGGTTTAAGTCACATCTACGTCTAGATCATTTCTGCAAAATTTCAATTCTTTATGATCCACGGTATGAAAACGCCGTACATGGGAGAGAAAAAGACCGTGGCTATTTCATACAAATGTATGCAAGTAAAGGACTTTCTGTTTTCCAGAGCCGTTTTCGGAATATTTTCGTTCCACAAGTTAAAAATATTTGTTAGGTTTAAGTCAGAACTACGTCTAGATCATATCTGCAAAATTTCAATTCATTATGATCCACGGCATAAAAACGCCGTACGTGGGACCAAAAAAGACCGTGGCTATTTCATACAAATGTATGCAAAGTAAAGGACTTTCTGTCTTTCAGAGCCGGTTTCGGAATATTTTTGTTCCGCAAGTTGAAAAATATTTGTCAGGTTTAACTCAGAAATACGTCTAGGTCATTTCTGGAAAATTTCAATTCATTATGATACACGGCATAAAAACGCCGTACATGGGAACGAAAAAGACTGAGGCTATTTCATACAAATGTATGCAAAGTACAGGACTTTCTGTCTTCAAGAGCCGCTTTCGGAATATTTTTGTTCCACAAGTTGAAAAATATTTGTCAGGCTTAAGTTAGAACGACGTCTAGATCATTTCTGCAAAATTTCAATTCATTATGATCCACGGCATAAAAACGCCGTACATGGGACTGAAAAAGACCGTGGCTAATTCATACAAATGTATGCAAAGTAAAGGACTTTCTGTATTCCAGAGCCGGTTTCGGAATATTTTTGTTCCAAAGATTAAAAAATATTTGTCAGGTTTAAGTCGGATCTACGTCTAGATCATTTCTGCAAAATTTCAATTCATTATGATACACGGCATAAAAACGCCATGCATGGGACCGAAAAAGACCGTGGCTATTTCATACAAATGTATGCAAAGTAAAGGACTTTCTGTCTTACAGAGCTGGTTTCGGAATATTTTTGTTCCAAAAGTTGAAAAATATTTGTCAGGTTTAAGTCACATCTACGTCTAGATCATTTCTGCAAAATTTCAATTCTTTATGATTCACGGTATGAAAACGCCGTACATGGGAGAGAAAAAGACCGTGGCTATTTCATACAAATGTATGCAAGTAAAGGACTTTCTGTTTTCCAGAGCCGTTTTCGGAATATTTTCGTTCCACAAGTTGAAAAATAATTGTTAGGTTTAAGTCAGAACTACGTCTAGATCATATCTGCAAAATTTCAATTCATTATGATCCACGGCATAAAAACGCCGTACGTGGGACCAAAAAAGACCGTGGCTATTTCATACAAATGTATGCAAAGTAAAGGACTTTCTGTCTTTCAGAGCCGGTTTCGGAATATTTTTGTTCCGCAAGTTGAAATATATTTGTCAGGTTTAACTCAGAAATACGTCTAGGTCATTTCTGCAAAATTTCAATTCATTATGATCCACGGCATAAAAACGCCGTACATGGGAGAGAAAAAGACCGTGGCTATTTCATACAAATGTATGCAAGTAAAGGACTTTCTGTTTTCCAGAGCCGTTTTCGGAATATTTTCGTTCCACAAGTTGAAAGATATTTGTTAGGTTTAAGTCAGAACTAAGTCTAGATCATATCTGCAAGATTTCAATTCATTATGATCCACGGCATAAAAACGCCGTACGTGGGACCAAAAAAGACCGTGGCTATTTCATACAAATGTATGCAAAGTAAAGGACTTTCTGTCTTTCAGAGCCGGTTTCGGAATATTTTTGTTCCGCAAGTTGAAAAATATTTGTCAGGTTTAACTCAGAAATACGTCTAGCTCATTTCTGCAAAATTTCAATTCATTATGATCCACGGCATAAAAACGCCGTACATGGGAGGGAAAAAGACCGTGGCTATTTCATACAAATGTATGAAAAGTAAAGGACTTTCTGTTTTCCAGAGCTGTTTTCGGAATATTTTCGTTCCACAAGTTGAAAAATATTTGTTAGGTTTAAGTCAGAACTACGTCTAGATCATATCTGCAAAATTTCAATTCATTATGATCCACGGCATAAAAACGCCGTACGTGGGACCAAAAAAGACCGTGGCTATTTCATACAAATGTATGCAAAGTAAAGGACTTTCTGTCTTTCAGAGCCGGTTTCGGAATATTTTTGTTCCGCAAGTTGAAAAATATTTGTCAGGTTTAACTCAGAAATACGTCTAGGTCATTTCTGCAAAATTTCAATTCATTATGATCCACGGCATAAAAACGCCGTACATGGGAGAGAAAAAGACCGTGGCTATTTCATACAAATGTATGAAAAGTAAAGGACTTTCTGATTCAAACCCCAGTTTCGAAATTTTTACATCTACAAGTTAAATTAATTTGTTTGATATTAAGTAGAAATTATGTCTATATTGATTTTACAAAATGTTAACCCATTGCAAGCAACGGTATAAGAACGCCGTGAATGGGGCCGAAAAAGACCGTGGCTTTGTCATATACGGTACATACCATAAATGTGTAGTAACCACGGTAAGAAAAAACAATTTCAAAATTTTACTAGTGTTATCTATGTTTTTATTACTGTTTACTTTGTTTTGAAGTTAAATAATGATCATTGACTTTAAATCATTAACTTCATGACATAATCGACTTATTGATTTTATTAAATCACTTGATGTGAAATAAGCCACCAAATTTATAAGTGTTTGTGGTGTAGTAGGTAGAAAAAATATTTGTTTTAATTAAAATATTCAAATGTATAAGTATCAAAAATATCAAAGAAAATTTTAATTAGTTGTTGTGCAGTAAACGAAATTTTGTGGAACTTCATAACATTTATGTCAACTGAACATAAAAATATAATTTATTATGAAGAAATTTGCCGTAACCGCAATAATTCGATTGGCAGCAAATACGGTAGCCACAACCGATAATGTTCTCTGTGTATACGTACCTACATTAGAGCATCCTCTAATGTACGATGAAAAGAGTATTAAAATTTTAGGTAAGAGTTTTTCTGTGATTTTTATTATTGAAGGTAATGCAATATATAAAAAAAAATTTATTTCACATTCCTCATACAATAAGGGGCACCTTAATATTAAACTAATAATTAAATTTTAAATACTGAGCATCCATGAAAATTTCAACATCATATCCCTGTAGGAAGCCTGGGGTGAAGTGTCTACAAGTCACCACTTTTGTCGACTATTTTGGGTGACATTTTGGTGACATGTCCACAAAGCATCTATACTTTTTGCATTCCTTTTTTGCAGCTGCAAAGCTGTGCTTGTTCTTGATATAATAATAAAAATATAAAGAAAAATTAATTTAAAAGTTAAATATACAAATTTGAACAAAATATATAATGAGCAAAAGAAATTACAATAAACTTGTGAAAAAAACAATAAATTTTGTATAAAAATAAAAATAACAATAATTTTTAGTGAAAATTACAACTCTAGAGATTTTGTGGAGTTTGATGAAGATTTAACGGAGCCTGTGGATGATTATGTGCAGTCTTTTGAAGATTTGTCCACTCCAAAATTAAATTTGCACGAAAATTTTTTTACTTTAATAAAATTTATAAAAAAAATTTATTATTAAAATATCTAATTTAATAAAATAAATGCACCTGTTTAATCTTATTTCCCTCCTAATGTGGAAATCAAGTAAAATGTTCCAAAAGTGTAGACTAGAATTACTAAAATGTACTATTGAATCTCTGGCTCCAATGTCAACACCTAGTCAATAGTTGTGTGGATTCGCAATGACACGCTCATGTTAAATATCTACAGCAGAAAGCGTTGGCTGGGGCATAATTAGTCAGTAGTACTGGTGACAAAGTTAATAGTGAATCAGTACAGTTTCACTATCGACATTTCATACAGGGATCATACACACACGTTTTTACTTACCAACATACTCATTATAAATAGCGTTATAAATTCGTTAACAATTTTGAAAAAATTGATGGATTTTTATAAAATTATAGATTTTTATAAAGTTGAACTATTTTTATAAAATTCATCATTTTTTTTGTTATAAATTTTTTTAAAAAACTGGATTTTTAAAAAGATTGTTAAATTTGTACTAAATTTATGAAATTTTTTAACATTTTTCGATTTTAAAAATTTTTTATGGATTTTTATAAAATTATCAATTTTTATTAAAATTGTCGATTTTAAAAAATTTTTGATTTTTATAAAATTTTTCTAGTTTTTTTTACAAATTTATATAAATTTTGTAAATTTTTCTATTATATAATTAAAAGTACCAAAAACGTACATTTTTAAAAAGTACTACAACCCGGTTAACCGGGTAGACCGGTCTACACGTATGTAGTAATAAAGATGCACCTTTTCAAAAACAAAATGTTATTAAAATCAGCAAAAAATGTTGCTGAGTCAGCAAAATTTTAGTCAGGAAGGGAGATTGCAGAAAAATTGCTAATGTCAGAAAAATCGAGTTTTAAACAAAATTGTAAATTTAGCAAAAGTTGTGCTAACACTTAGTCGATTGTAAATAAAAAAAAATCTTCGCTAAAACCGATAAAATTCTTTGCTGAAAAAATTCACAGAATTTGTAAAAATATTATATTTTAGTTAATTTATTTTCTGAAAACTGAGCCCTAGACATTGTTTTTTTTTGTGTCCCAAGAAACATTTTTACGGACTCTCCGACACGTACGGATTCATGAATCCGGCATCTACTGTATGTTTACGGTCCAAAACTACGTATCCGTCAAAGCTTGTACGTAAACGGAACATTAACTGAATTTTCGAAAAAATACGTTTTGACTCCGATTTAGTGTATCCGTTTCTGTACCGTCAAACACGAACAACCGTTTTTCATCAGTTTTACCATGATGTAGATATTTATGAAATTAAAAACAAGTTTTACGATGATGTGTGCAAATTTATGCAGATTTGCAAATAAAAATATTGCCTGAGAACTAATGATAGATTCTGTGAAAAATTTGCAAATTTACATTGTGTGCTACATCGGATCGTAAATACCACCATTTAAACCTAAATTAAATTTTTGTTTTACTTTTCATGATTTTTAATGGGCCACAACCGCAGTCAATGATGGATGCTAATTGTGCTGGAGATAAATATGGTATTTGTTTGTAATTTTGTTTGGTATTTATTGTATTTAGTTTGTAAAAGTTTTGTTATTTTACTTTAAATATGTTTCCAAGTAAATTTAAAGAAAAAAAAAATAAAATTTGTTATTAAAAACTAAAATAATAAGCATTTACACAAATCCGTTTTTTGTTGAAAAAACGGTGCAAATACGGATCCGTAAACGGTCCGTCATTGACGAACTTTTAACGGACAACTCTGTTTTTTATCCGATATATCGGCCCATAAACGGTCCGTAGAGTATTCAAAAACTAAAAACTGGTCGACCGGTTTCTTTTTTTTTAAACGATCGGTTTCAAATATTTTGTAAATTCGAAGAAAACCGAAAACTGGTCTTTTTTATTCCATTAACCGGTTTTTTTAATTACATCAGCAACTGGGTTACTTGGTCTCTTTTATTTTTTCCGAACACTTTTATAATCGTTTGTTGGGTTATGAAGATTTAGATGTAAGTCTGATAGATTCCAATGAAGACTTAACTTTGGATATTCCAAATTAAAATAGTTTAATTTCTGATCTAAATAACACAATAAACAGTATTCAAAATCCTAAAATAGAAACTGTACAAAATCATTCATCATTATATGATGATTTCATATACATATCTTGATAAATGCGCCAAAAGAATTGAAAAGTTGGAAAATTTATATAATTGTCTTTTGACTATTTGTCCAACATCCACTAGTAGTGAAAGAGTATTTTCCACTTCTAGCTTTATCAAAAGCAAACAAGAAAATCGTCTTAAAACGAAAATTAAACTATTTGAATTTGGAATATCCAAAGTTAAGTCTTCATTGGAATCTAACAGACTTACATCTAAATCTTCATAACCCAACAAACGATTATAAATGTGTTCGGAAAAAATAAAAGAGACCAAGTAAACCAGTTGGTGATGTAAGTAAAAAAACCGGTTAACGGAATAAAAAGACCGGTTTTCGGTTTTCTTCGAATTTACAAAATATTTGAAACCGATCGTTTAAAAAAAAAAGAAACCGGTTGACCGGTTTTCAGTTTTAGAATACTCTACGGACCGATATATCGGATAAAAAACAGAGTTGTCCGTATTTGCACCGTTTTTTCAACAAAAAACGGATTTGTGTAAATGCTTATTATTTTAGTTATTAATAACAAATTTTATTTTTTTTCTTTAAATTTACTTAGAAACATATTTAAAGTAAAATAACAAAACTATTACAAACTAAATACAATAAATACCAAACAAAATTACAAACAAATACCATATTTATCTCCAGCACAATTAGCATCCATCATTGACTGCGGTTGTGGCCCATTAAAAATCATGAAAAGTAAAACAAAAATTTAATTTAGGTTTAAATGGTGGTATTTACGATACGATGTAGCACACAATGTAAATTTGCAAATTTTTTCACAGAATCTATCATTAGTTCTCAGACAATATTTTTATTTGCAAATCTGCATAAATTTGCACACTTCATCGTAAAACTTGTTTTTAATTTCATAAATAACTACCTCATGGTAATGATCCGTTTACGTACAAGCTTTGACGGATACGTAGTTTTGGACCGTAACCATACAGTAGATGCCGGATTCATGAATCCGTACGTGTCGGAGAGTCCGTAAAAATGTTTCTTGGGACACAAAAAAAAACAATGTCTAGGGCTCAGTTTTCAGCAAATAAATTAACTAAAATATAATATTTTTACAAATTCTTTGAATTTTTTTCAGCAAAAAATTTTATCGGTTTTAGCGAAGATTTTTTTTTATTTACAATCGACTAAGTGTTAGCACAACTTTTGCTAAATTTACAATTTTGTTTAAAACTCGATTTTCCTGACTAAAATTTTGCTGACTCAGCAACATTTTTTGCTGATTTTAATAACATTTTGTTTTTGAAAAGGTGCATCTTTATTACTACATACTAGAGCCCCCCATTACCCGGTTTTACGGTCGACCGGTTTACCCGGTTTTAAAACCGGTCGACCGGTCTACCCGGTCTTTACGGTCGACCAGACGACCGTGTAGACCGGTCTACCCGGTTAACCGGGTTGTAGTACTTTTTAAAAATGTACGTTTTTGGTACTTTTAATTATATAATAGAAAAATTTACAAAATTTATATAAATTTGTAAGAAAAAACTAGAAAAATTTTATAAAAATCAAAAATTTTTTAAAATCGACAATTTTAATAAAAATTGATAATTTTATAAAAATCCATAAAAAATTTTTAAAATCGAAAAATGTTAAAAAATTTCATAAATTTAGTACAAATTTAACAATCTTTTTAAAAATCCAGTTTTTTAAAAAAATTTATAACAAAAAAAATGATAAATTTTATAGAAATAGTTCAACTTTATAAAAATCTATAATTTTATAAAAATCCATCAATTTTTTCAAAATTGTTAACGAATTTATAACGCTATTTATAATGAGTATGTTGGTAAGTAAAAACGTGTGTGTATGATCCCTGTATGAAATGTCGATAGTGAAACTGTACTGATTCACTATTAACTTTGTCACCAGTACTACTGACTAATTATGCCCCAGCCAACGCTTTCTGCTGTAGATATTTAACATGAGCGTGTCATTGCGAATCCACACAACTATTGACTAGGTGTTGACATTGGAGCCAGAGATTCAATAGTACATTTTAGTAATTCTAGTCTACACTTTTGGAACATTTTACTTGATTTCCACACTAGGAGGGAAATAAGATTAAACAGGTGCATTTATTTTATTAAATTAGATATTTTAATAATAAATTTTTTTTATAAATTTTATTAAAGTAAAAAAATTTTCGTGCAAATTTAATTTTGGAGTGGACAAATCTTCAAAAGACTGCACATAATCATCCACAGGCTCCGTTAAATCTTCATCAAACTCCACAAAATCTCTAGAGTTGTAATTTTCACTAAAAATTATTGTTATTTTTATTTTTATACAAAATTTATTGTTTTTTTCACAAGTTTATTGTAATTTCTTTTGCTCATTATATATTTTGTTCAAATTTGTATATTTAACTTTTAAATTAATTTTTCTTTATATTTTTATTATTATATCAAGAACAAGCACAGCTTTGCAGCTGCAAAAAAGGAATGCAAAAAGTATAGATGCTTTGTGGACATGTCACCAAAATGTCACCCAAAATAGTCGACAAAAGTGGTGACTTGTAGACACTTCACCCCAGGCTTCCTACAGGGATATGATGTTGAAATTTTCATGGATGCTCAGTATTTAAAATTTAATTATTAGTTTAATATTAAGGTGCCCCTTATTGTATGAGGAATGTGAAATAAATTTTTTTTTATATATTGCATTACCTTCAATAATAAAAATCACAGAAAAACTCTTACCTAAAATTTTAATACTCTTTTCATCGTACATTAGAGGATGCTCTAATGTAGGTACGTATACACAGAGAACATTATCGGTTGTGGCTACCGTATTTGCTGCCAATCGAATTATTGCGGTTACGGCAAATTTCTTCATAATAAATTATATTTTTATGTTCAGTTGACATAAATGTTATGAAGTTCCACAAAATTTCGTTTACTGCACAACAACTAATTAAAATTTTCTTTGATATTTTTGATACTTATACATTTGAATATTTTAATTAAAACAAATATTTTTTCTACCTACTACACCACAAACACTTATAAATTTGGTGGCTTATTTCACATCAAGTGATTTAATAAAATCAATAAGTCGATTATGTCATGAAGTTAATGATTTAAAGTCAATGATCATTATTTAACTTCAAAACAAAGTAAACAGTAATAAAAACATAGATAACACTAGTAAAATTTTGAAATTGTTTTTTCTTACCGTGGTTACTACACATTTATGGAATGTACCTTATATGACAAAGCCACGCTCTTTTTCGGCCCCATTCACGGCGTTTTTATACCGTTGCTCGCAATGGGTTAACATTTTGTAAAATCAATATAGACATAATGTTTACTTAATATCGAACAAATTAATTTAACGAAACTGGGGTTTGAATCAGAAAGTCCTTTACTTTTCATACATTTGTATGAAATAGCCACGGTCTTTTTCTCTCCCATGTACGGAGTTTTTATGCCGTGGATCAAACAATTGAAATTTTGCAGAAATGACCTAGACGTATTTCTGAGTTAAACCTGACAAATATTTTTCAACTTGCGGAACAAAAATATTCCGAAACCGGCTCTAAAAGACAGAAAGTCCTTTACTTTGCATACATTTGTATGAAATAGCCACGGTCTTTTTTGGTCCCACGTACGGCGTTTTTATGCCGTGGATCATAATGAATTGAAATTTTGCAGATATGATCTAGACGTAGTTCTGACTTAAACCTAACAAATATTTTTCAACTTGTGGAACGAAAATATTCCGAAAACGGCTCTGGAAAACAGAAAGTCCTTTACTTTGCATACATTTGTATGAAATAGCCACGGTCTTTTTCTCTCCCATGTACGGCGTTTTCATACCGTGGATCATAAAGAATTGAAATTTTGCAGAAATGATCTAGACGTAGATGTGACTTAAACCTGACAAATATTTTTCAACTTTTGGAACAAAAATATTCCGAAACCGGCTCTGTAAGACAGAAAGTCCTTTACTTTGCATACATTTGTATGAAATAGCCACGGTCTTTTTCGGTCCCATGCATGGCGTTTTTATGCCGTGGATCATAATGAATTGAAATTTTGCAAAAATGATCTAGACGTAGTTCTGACTTAAACCTGACAAATATTTTTCAACTTATGGAACAAAAATATTCCGAGACCGGCTCTTGAAGACAGAAAGTCTTGTACTTTGCATACATTTGTATGAAATAGCCACGGTCTGTTTCGGTCCCATGTACGGTGTTTTTATGCCGTGGATCTTAGTGAATTGAAATTTTGGAGAAATGATCTAGACGTAGTTCTGACTTAAACCTGACAAATATTTCTCAACTTCTGCAACAAAAATATTCCGAAACTGCCTCTTGAATTCAGAAAGTCCTTTACTTTTCATACAATTGTATGAAATAGCTACGGTCTTTTTTGTCGGCCTGCTTCGTAATGGGTAGAAATTTTGTAAAAAATAATGTACATAATTCTGAGTTCAAATTGTAATTTTTTTCCAACTTTGAAACAATTTAAATTGCACATATCTCAAGAACTGAACAAGATATAGCAGAACGGGTGAAAATTTTGCATTGTATGTATTAACACACATAAATCAAACTAACGTGTAAAAGAACAACAAATTTCCCTATAAGTCTGTTATCAACAAAGTGTTTATGCATATGGCTGTAAGAATACGTTTTTTCAGCTTAAACCAGACATAGGGAATACTAACTACTTTATGTATTTAATTACAGGGCAATTTTTTCTGAAATTATTTTTAGCAAACAAAATTTTTTCATGCATTTCCTTAAAATATATAAAAAATAAAAATATAGCAAAAATATAAAAAGTATTAAAAATAAATGTATAAAATATATTATAATAACAATAATAATAAAATATAATAAATATAGAATATGTTATATAAATATATAAGTATATAATATAAAAGGTATTCAACAATACATGCAGCGAACTTAAATTTTACGTTGAATTTAAATAAAATGTTGTTTTTTCTTAGTTTTTAAGTTGAAAGTGCTAAAATTTGAAAATGAATTCCAAAATTAAATATTTAGTTAATAATTTTTTTTTTAAATAACAAATCGAACAAATCAAAAAATAACAAAAGAACAATAGTCAATTTTAATTATATTTAAAGTTAATATTTTTTTACTAAAAATGTTGGATTATAAATATATTAGAATAAATAAAGAAAGAAATAAATACATCTTTTCGTTTCAAAATCCATACAAACTTTAACATAATAAAAAAACAAGAATAAAATTAAAATAAAACTATTTAAGAGTTTTTATTTTTCTAGTAAATTTTGGTTTTAAAATTGGCGATAGAAATTTATTTTACATTCTTCATACAATAAAGGCCACCTTAATATTGTATTTTAACATCTCTAACAACAACAAGTTTTACATCAGTGCCAGGGAAGGAAAATATGTTTTCTGTTATTGTACCAACCAGACAAACAAATTGTACTTTTTCGATCCTCACGGTACCAAAATTTTTTCCGCTTTTTTAACAATTTTATCGTATTGAGTCAGATTTGCTTAGACACTAAAAAGACTTAAAAAATTTTAAATTTACGGGGTGAAACAAAATTTATCGTTAATTTTATGTAGTCGTATAATTACCACAAAACTTTGAGGGAAATTTAACTTTTTCAGGAATTGCTATTAAAAAATTTAAAGACATTTAATTGCTTTTTAACAATAATACACTGTTTTCTTCTTCTTTTTTTTTTTTGTTTTGAGAGGTAATTTAAAATCAGCTGTTCAATGTTGCCACTTCCGAATATTTTAGTACAATGTGTATACAAACATTTGGTACATTCGAGGTGACACCAATTTAGAGCCGGCTCAACTTAAAACTGACTTTATTTTTTACTATAGTAGCTGAATAAATAAAAACAGGTTTTAATTTAAAGTTGCTTTTAAAAAAGTTTTATAAAGTTATAAATTGAAAATTTGAAAAAAATTAAAATTGTACTAAATGAGCCGCGGTAGTACCACGGTACCAACCAAGGTAAAAATGTACCAAAAAAAGTACAATTGTACCATGTTTTCCATCCCTGATCAGTGCTGTTCATTTCGTGGGACAATTGTCCCCTGCTCAACTCACATGTATTCTTACGCTCTTGCTTTTAGTCGTCACTGAAACAGCCAAAAAGTATATAATTTTCTATAGAGTATGTTTCTCTCTCACGAACTTTTTAGTACTCTCTTAGAACACGAACATAGTTTGGCGGCAACAAAGGTGAGTTTTGGTCGGCAACTTTTAGTAGTGTTTAGAGGTGCTGCCACATAACCAATTTTAACTATTTTTTTTTGCCGATTTTTGGGATGCTAGAGATTTTTCAGATTATTTCATAAAAAAATGTTTTTTTATTATATTCATGTATTTTTTCAGATTTTTCATATAAAAATATAATATTTGTTCAATATACTATTTATTTTTACTAAAATTAGACATGTCTAATAAAGTAAAAAATACAACAAAAATTTGCAATTGTGTTAAAAAATAGTTACGAATTCAAACATAACATTGTGTCATGAAAAGTATTAAAGTGTGTAAACACACATTGACTAATTATGTCTATTCATATTCATTATTTCCCATTTCTATGGTAAAAATATATAATAAAGAGAATAAATATGCTATTAATTGTTACAACATATAATTAAAAACCTATAAAAAATGCAATAATTTGAAAAAAAATTGTTTTCATGAAAAAACTGGTAAACAGTTAAGAATCCCAAAAACTGGGATAAAAAATTACACTGTTTATGTGGCAGCACTGCATACACCAAATTTAATATTTTTCAACACTTTAGCAACTTAGAAAATGTTGCCCTCTCATTTAAAAATGTTGCCGCTGAACTCTGTACCATGTTGAATATGTGGTAGAGCGGGAAAATACTCTATAGAAAATTATATACTTTTTGAAACAGCGTCGAGTGAACATGTGTAGCGGATGTATGCTGATTTTTTTAATGCACTGAAAAAAATTAATAGCATTGTACGAAAAATTTTTTGTGATACTCAAAAATCTATAAAAATCTTTAATAGACTTAATAAAAAAAACATTTTTTTAATATAAAAGTTGAAATGTTTTGAAAAATTCGATTTCGATCGTTCATTCATTTATTCCGATCGAATGTGTTTTTCCTTCCAAACATTGCATTTTTTTTAAACAGGATAACATAAGAAATCTAACATATTAAAGATATTTTATTAATATGTAAATATAATGAAATCTTTAATATTGATTAAAAAAATCTTTAACTTTGTTTTTATACAATCTAGAGTATTCAAAAAACCGGCCTTGTGGAAAAACCGGTTTCGGTTTTCTTCGAAAAATCGAATTTTAAAAAACCGGTTTCGGTTTCGGTTTTTGCAGAAAAAACCGGTCAACCGGTTTTTTCGGTTTTTTTAATTTGAATAAAAAGCTTATATAATTTGTTAATCGTTTTAATTACAAACAAAAAAAAGAAATTTAATATATAAAGTAATAAAAATAAATAAATACATTCTTTGAAAAAAAATATTTTATAATATTTTTTATTGTTTTTCATATCAACATTTTATTTATTGGTTTTAACATTTTTTAATATAATATCTTAAAAATTAATATTATAAAACTATATTCATATCAAATGAATAGAGATCATTAAGTTTGTATATTGGGTAAAATAAGTACGTTAGTAATTTGAACGTTTAAAACGTTTTTCATTAAATAATTTTTTTTAATATTACATTTTAAATATGTAAAAAGAAAATCTATTTTTCACTTCTAAAATTATATTTTAGAAATAATATGCAATTTAAATGTTTCGTTTTAAGTTGTTTACTTTTGATAAAGCTAGAAGTGGAAAATACTCTTTCACTAATACTAGATGTTGGACAAATAGTCAAAAGACAATTATATAAATTTTCCAACTTTTCAGTTCTTTTGTCGCATTTATCAAGATATATGAAATCATCATAAAATGAATGATTTTGTACAGTCTCTTTTTTAGGATTTTGAATACTGTTTATCGTGTTGTTTAGATCAGAAATTAAACTATTTTAATTTGGAATATCCAATGTTAAGTCTTCATCGGAATATATCGGACTTACATCTAAATCTTCATAACCAAACGATTTTAAAAAGTGTTCGGAAAAAATAAAAGACACCAAGTAACCCAGTTGGTGATGTAATTAAAAAAACCGGTTAACCGAACAAAAAAGACCGGTTTTCGGTTTTCTTCGAATTTACAAAATATTCGAAACCGATCGGTTTTTTAAAATAAAGAAACCGGTTGACCGGTTTTCGGTTTCGGTTTTTGAATACTCTAATACAATCAAAAAAGACACCCTTATGTATATATGTGTTTATTTATTTCCTTTCAAAAAATTAATTTTTGTTTAATTTGTATTTCTTTAAAACACATTTACACAAAACATTAACAGTTTCATATTTTCAATAAAAAAAAAATAAATTCATTCAGATACTAGCACTGCTATTAACCCATTGAACATTTCTTACAGTGCAATTCTCATTTCCTCACGAACACAACTACACTTTTATTTTTGAACAGCACTGTTTTACATACTGAGCATCCATGAAAATTTCCACAGCATACACACACACTCCTACCTGCATACTCAATATACCCAATATACCATATAGCAATCAAACTGCAATACAACTTGAGAATAAGCTTATATTAATAGTGTGTTTTAAGCTTTTCTTAATTTCGCTTATTATAATATTTATAAAACGTGAATTCACAAGCAGTATTTAACAATGCTAGAGAAAAGATTATTATACATAAATTTTTCTCAAGTATGTTTATGAACAACATACAACAAAAACCAATATGACGATTGAAATATAAATATTTTTCAATACATTCTAGTCTTGTTGTCTTTGTTCTACGCTTATAATGCATACAACAAGTGCCAATACTTTTTCTTTAAATTTGTCAAACGTGTTTTGCGTGTACATTTAGTTGTAAATTTTATATAGTAAACGTGCAATTGCATATTAAATTTAATTATTTTTATTTATGGTTAAAATTAAATATTATTATTTATATTTAAAATGATTTATATTTTTTTTTATTTAAATGATTTATTATTATTTATTTTTAAAATTAAAATAAAAAATAAATTAAATTAAAGAAAATAATTATGATTTCTCTTTTTCAACTATTAATAATATATTATTTTTGAAAGCTTATTCTACAATTGCAAGAATAAGCTTATAGTAATCATACACACATAATATTTTCACGAGGGTTCCGTTTTGATTTTTCTACAATTGTTACGATAGCCTTTTTCAATATATTCTCAAGTCTTTTTCAAGTTTAAGGCTTGTGTTTGTAAGCTTATAATAATATTTTTCTCAAGTCATTTGGTATGTTGGGTAAGAACAACAATAAAATTTCATGTAAATTTTGATATTTTTTTTATCCTTTTCTATTATATATTTTTTTTGTTGTTAAATGTAACCGAAGCAAAACTTTATATTACCAAATAATGTGTAAAGTGTTGTGTAGCCATAGGGGCAATGCATTACTTTACACCTTACTTCATTTATGAATTTTACAGGCGATGAGCCTCAAAGTAATGTATGGACCCATTAAGTTAGAGGTGATTAAGTAAGTGGTTACTTATATGGTTACTAGGGTGGGAAAAATAATGTGTTTACAAATATATTATAATAAAAAAAAAGAAATATTTAGAAAAAGAAATTATTACAAATATTTCAAACGTTATTAAATATAATGTGGTCATGATGGGAATCGAACCTGGGAACTGGATGCCAGCCGAGAACTCTACCCACTGAGCTATCAACGCTCTTCATGTTTTCGTTCGTGATGTCGAAACGTACATACGTTACAATTTTGCTTACAAAAAACAAAAAGTAAGGAGTCTTAAAATAGATTTTCAAAAATATTTAGATTATTACTTTACGTTTATAGATCATGCAATACAATATCAATGATCGGTAACTCATTACTTTATGCTTGCAAATAATACAAATGTAACGAGCTACCACTACAAAGTAATGCATAAGTATATCGTACCAAAGTTTTGCTGGGATTTATAAATGTGTTGTATACAAAATATTATATGCAGGCATTTATAAGAAAAATTTATGATTTTTATAAAATTTATGGATTTTATATAATTGAAATTTATAAAATTTTTAAAAAATGTTCGAATTTTTTTTACTAATTTTATGGATTTTTATAAAATTTGTGAATTTTTATATATATTCATTTTTCGAAATCGAAATTTTTTTTTAAATTTTCGATTTTTTAAACAAATTTTCGATTTTTAAAAAATTTTCGATTTTGACAAAATTTTTCGATTTTTGCAAAATTTTTTAATTTTTAAAACAATTTTCGAATTTTTACTAAATTTATGAATTTTTTTGTTTTAAAAAATTTTTTTTTTTTAATTTTTTAAAAATTTTTCGGTTTTTTTAAATTTTTTTCGATTTTTAAAAAATATTGGATTTTTTCAAACTTTTTCGATTTTTGCAAAATTATACGATTTTTAAAAAAATTTTCGAATTTTAAAAAAATTTTCTCAATTTTTATTTTTATAAAATTTTTTAGTTTTTTTTTTAATTTATATAAGTTGTATCAATTTTTCTATTATTTAATTAAAAGTACCAAAAGCGTACATTTTGAAAAAATTACCGGGTAGACCGGACGACCGGTTCTGACCGTAGGCTCTACTACAAACATATCTCCAAACCAAGGAAACATACAGCATTAACAAATTTAATCTCAAAATCATGACGAAAATAATCGAGTACGGATTTTAGGTGTGTTCGACGTACGTTACCACGGGTGCCCTGGGTTCCCGCGTTTCTTCTTCTTCTTCGGCTAAAATAGTAAAACTGTAATAAATCATCTGATAATAACTGTAATAAATCAGCTTAAAATAAATCATCTGTTTTGTATTCGTGAAAAATGTTAAAGTTAAATAAAAAAATTTACAATAAAGAATTTTTTGTTCTTAATAAATGCATTTCAAAATGTAATTAGTTATTTGCCATTTTAAATATATTTAATAAGCTGTTTTTTAATATGAATAAATTATACGTTTATTTTTGGGTATGAAATGTGGGTTTGTGAGTTCGCAGCATTTTGGGCATTTTTATGGTTTTTGTATACTCTAATTTACCAGACTTTACCCAAAATTACCTCGTACAGACCTTTTATTTGCTCTTCTGAAACGGCAAATATGAGGTCATCATCAACGTACAACACCAAAATAAGTGCTTTATTATCATTGACAAAATCACATGAATCTGATATAAATTGTTTTAGATTGTATTTTTTAATAAATGTTGTAAACTTTATATTCCAGCATCAAGATGATTGTTTAGTCCATACAAAGATTTTAGTAACTTACATATTTTACCACTCCCATCGTTAAAACCGTCAGCTTGGTACATATTTTGTCTAAGTCTCCGTATAAAAGAGCATTCTTAACGCCAAATTGTCGTACGATAATGTGCTCCATAGCAACTAGAGAAAAAATCGCACGAATTGATGTACGTTTTTCTACTGGACTAAAGACATCTTTATAGTCAATTCCATACTCTTGGGTAAATCCACTTGCTAGAAGTTGTGCTTAAATCTTCCAATGCTGCCATGTAATCTACTTTTAATAAAAAATACACATATGCTTTCAACTATCTTATGATCTATAGGAGCATCAACTAAAGTAAAAGTATTTTTTTCGGCTGGGGATTTAAGTTTTTCATTCACTGCAGGATACTAATGCTTCTTGATGGGAGTCTTCATTGCTTGTTCAAATCTTATAGGCTCTTCTTATGTAAATGACATAAAACTATTAGCATCATATTTATCAAGCGTACGTTTGGATTTTTACGCAGACGACTTTCCACTATTTTTTCATTATCTATATATGAGAGTTGTCTTAAAAACTAACTATATTTAGCATTTTCTTAAAAGCCAACCAAATTATTTGCTTCAATTATTTCTAAACTTGACAACGTATCTTTAGAAATATTGGATGTATTTTCAACATAATGATGAACTATATTTGATAATAAATTCTGAATACAAATTTGATAATGGATGCTGAATATTAATAGTTGTGTCGTCAACCAATTTTTCTGAACTCAGAGTTTCGATTCCAACATTATTTGTGTTTATTACTAACACTTTCTCACTATCAATTTGTTCCGCTTTTACAAAATTAAAAAAAAAAACATTGATTCAAATATATTACATTTGATTGCATTATTCTTTGCACAACTGGAACTTTATTTACATATTTTACATCTTTAGTGACTTTAATTTTCCATTTTAGGGTTCCTTATACGAAGTCCGTTAATATTTTTATTATAACTGATTTTGAATTCAATTTATACGATTGATTGTGAATAATTTCAAATTCATATTGTTTGCATTAATCATTTCTGTTTCACCTTCTTCACATTTTGCGTTTATGAATTCGGTACCATTATCGGAAATATTTTTATTGAATGACGATACTTAGATTTATATTTCATGAAAAAGACAAATCGAAAATGATCAAAACCATATTTCAAAAGCAAAAACCTCCAATGAATTGAACTTGTACTGGTCTACAAACATCAACATGTATTAATTGACAGCACATATTGCATACAATTTGACGGCTTTTTTGTGTTGTTTTTCATAAATGCAAGCTTTACACATTGTAGTTTTAAAATTGATCAAAGTTTTGATGAACAAGTTTTTCATGCTAAACTTTTTAAGTTTATATTTTTTTAGCTGCCGAATTGGCTACTGCTATCAATACTAAGAGCTGCAAAATTAACAATGGGTGCCATCCATAGTTTTATTTTGAATGGACAATTGATAAGTTTTTTTAGATAGTATCGCTATCGGTGAAAAACATCACCTACAAATAGTAATGCCTCTTGAATAATTACTCAAAAGTAGGCGAGTTTATAAAAGATT
The DNA here is from genome assembly GCA_949748255.1 of Eustalomyia histrio. Lineage (NCBI taxonomy): Eukaryota > Metazoa > Arthropoda > Insecta > Diptera > Anthomyiidae > Eustalomyia > Eustalomyia histrio. Next base: position 189,017,679 of record OX456523.1, read on the forward strand.
TAGATAATTTTTGAATAATCCTAAAGGCAATAATCTCTTGTTATTGTAACTGTGAGATTAATAAACATACACCTTCAAATTTTTATTATCTAATTTTTAGTTAAAAATAAAACATGTTTTTTCTACGATTTTTTTTGCTTAATTTATATTAGCCAAACACTTGAGAAAGTCCTTGGCTAAAAAAAACTTGGATAGTGCTATTTTACCCACTATATAGGATTTTTTTTGTGTGTATGGTTTTTAATAAAATATTTTAAGTAAAATTTGTGTTCGTTAAAAATTATTTGTTTTAATAAAAAATTTAAAAACTTACAATTTTTAAAAATATCCAATACCACCGATAGTATCGATAGTTTTACCACAAACTTTTGAAAATATCGAATTTTACGACCAGTGATAGTTTTGCAGCTCTATAAATACCTGACATGCATTTACATTTTCTTTCATGACTGCAGTCAAATCTTGATCCAATGCAAGATTTTGATAAAATACATTAGTTTCATACTTTAGCACATCCTTTAGGATACCATTACCTCAATTAATTCCATCAAATAAACTTACTTGGGTTGTTTCAATTCCATGAGCTGGAATAGTATGATGGCTTTCTTCAAAATCTTATAACCAACCGTTATTATTTTTTTTTGTAATTTTTTGCTCATTTACATCCGAATTAAAAGCTGTCACAATTTTTTTAATTTTTACTTCGAATCTCCTTTTCCACCACATGTAAAACATCGACCAATTGGTTTAAAATTATAAGGGTAACCATTGTTACGATAATTAATTTAATGTTTAGCATTATTCGTCTTCTTGGTACCATTACTTTTATCTACTTGGTTGCAGCCAACGGCTTCATTGGTTCAACTAATTCACGTGAAAATAATCTTTCTTCTTTTATTACCAGTCTTGCTCTAAGATTATCCAGAGCACGTTCTGATTTTCTTGCTGACTTCCACGTATTAATAAAAGCAAAATATTCAGATGGTATAAGACAAAATTATTTCCGTAATAACTATATCATCACATATGATTTCCTTAAGATACCTTAAACCTTTTACTAGTTCTTCGTGACGTGCAATATAGGATATATTGTCACCAGCATTTAAAGTAAAATTTAAAAATTGTTAATGTAATTATTTTAATAAACTAGATTAGTTTTTTCTCTCGTGTAATATGTAATTTATTGATACACACACACAAAAATATTGCAGGGTATATTGGCTGGCATAGGTAACCTATTTTTCTATGAAGTTAAAAAACAGGTGTTATTACCTATGCTAATAGGTAATTTAACTATACAATTTAGCCTATTGGCAGTGTAATTTCTACGATTAGAAATAGGTAGCTCGTCGAAAAATAGTTTTGAAAATTTGAACGTCAACAATTATCAATTTTCTTTATTTTATATAAAAGCAAACAAAAATACAGTTTGTCAACTAATTCTTTTCAAAATAAAAAAAGTTCATAGTTTTCATTTTTGAATTCAAAATTTATTAACAAAAACGAGTTTTCTTTCACTTTTTCTTTGATAATTGATTAAGGGTATGTTCGTTTACCCAATAATTTGTACAAACTTGTACAAATTTTTACTGGATGTCGTTCGTTTACACAATTACTCAGTAAACATAAAGAAAGAAGAGAGAATAAAGTGACAGTTTGATATTGAGAGTTCTTCTTATATCTGGAAATTTTTACTGGACAAATTATTGCCAGCAAAAATTTGCAAGCAGAAAAAACATATGATGAAAAAAATGTGTTTAAATTTTTGTAAATACAAAAAAAAAATTACAACTACGTTGTTTTATGCAAATGCAAAGCAACAAATATTGTTAAATGCATTATAGAAAAGATAAGAAAACCTTCTAAAATGTTTCTGCTTAAGATTTTACAACAATAATACTTTTTTTTTCATATTGTCCAGTTATATTTATTTTTGCATTTGGTTTTACAATCAGCTGTTTACAAACTTGTAAATGTTTGCAAATTTTCTGTTCGCGTACTTTTTTAGAAAATTTTTATTTTGAGAGTAAATTTGTCTTACTCTCTGTAAATTTGTTACTGAGTAATCCTTACTGGACTTGACTGAGAAAAGTAAACGAATGAACGTATTAACTGTTAATAAACAACAAAAACAAAAAACAGCATATATTCACTTGTCAATTAATTCTTTGCAAAATTCATACACAGGTCAAAAAGAGACACAAAACTAATTGACGGTACATCAAATTCGAAAAAAAATCAAATATTCTTCTTCGGTATGCTTTAATCTATTGTTTTAATAAGATTTATTATTTGGACACGTGCACATTTAACTAAAATCGGCGTTTTTTACCATGCTTGGAAAACGAATTGACGAAAACTTAATTTAATAAGTTTATTACAATTATTATAAGGGGAAAACGGCAAAGGAATTGGCTGAAATGTTTAATATAAAATTGAGGACCATTTATAACATTATTCGACGTGCGGAAAAAGAAAATCGTCTGCACCTAAACAATTCTGTAGGCAGACCACCAAAGCTCACCAGACGCGATCATTCCAAAATTTAAAATAAAGATTGGAGATAATCCGCAAACAACCTTGAGGCAGTTTGCATTGGACATAAAAAACGATTGCCATAAGGAAGTGAGCCACGAGACTGTAAGAAAAGTTCTGAAAATGCACAATTACTCATCACATGTAGCCAGAAAAAAGCCATTGCTTTCTGCTATTTACATTGAGAGGCGGCTCAACTTTTCTATTGCTAACATTAACAACCCTGCAGAGTACTGGAATGACGTTATTTTTTGTGATGAAACAAAAATAATGTTGTACTGTCATGATGGACCCATCAAAGTTTAAAGAATTCAAACAGTGCCTTCCAGCAGAAGAATATAATACCAATTGTTAAGTTTGGCAAGCTTTCTGTAATGGTGTGGGGTTGTATCTCATCAATTGGCGTTGGTGAGCTGCGTATTTTTAATGAAATTATGACGAAGAAGTATTATTTGGATATCCTACAAAATGAATTGAAAAGGAGCGCGATTAGTTTCGGGTGTGTTGATCCTCAAAACTCACATAAATTGAAGTACAAGCTATATCATGACAATGACCAAAAACACAAATCGTTGGTTTGTAGGACCTGGCTGCTGTATAATTGCAGCAAAGTTATTGACACACCTGCTCAAAGTCCTGACCTAAATCCCATCGAAAATTTGTGGGCTTTATTGAAGAAGAAAGTAGCCAAACGGGGTCCCACCAATAAAAACGCTTTAATAAAAAATTCCAGAGAATTTGTATTAAATGGATGCTAGTGGCCACCATACCAAATATTATTACTAATACTACTATAGATTTTAAGTTTACGTTTTAAATACATTAAGTGTATCAATTTTGCAAAGAATTAATTGACAAGTGAATTATGCTGTTTTTTGGTTTTGTTTTATATTGAAATTTACCATTTTTGGTATTAATATTAACAGTTAATATTTACCCTTATTAAATTATGAAAGAAAAAGTGAAAGAAAACTTGTTTTTGTTAATAAATTTTGAATTCAAAATTTTTTATTTTTTAAAGAATTAGTTGACAAACTGTACACATTTTGCGATTCTAAAATAAAAAAGGAAAATAACAAGATATAATGCGTAAACAAAGGTCTGGCAGCTTATGTATGCAAAATAATTGACTAATGATGCGTGACCAAGATGTATGTTTTTTGTGACCTGATAATCAAAATCATCACATCGGGACATAATTCACAGTAAACACAGGGATGTATCATTGAATTTTCTACAGTTATTCTATATAACAACTAAAATATTAAATATTATAGAATTGCACACCCAACACTCATATACTCCAGAACGATGGGCTCATTACCATTCTGTCATCAAATAAGAAAAGGATGATGATTGTTGCCATAATCAAATGGTAAATAAAATGCGAAATTTGTTTTCAAATTATATAAAAAGTAAAATTATTTGTTTTTCGCTTAGAAAACAAAGCGAAATATATTATTTTTTAAGCGCTTGGACGCTTAAAAAATAATATATTTATTACAAAAAACAAATAAACAGTGTTCAATTTAAAATTTAAATAAAAAAAAACATATATAAAAAACCCTTAACAAACAGGGATTTGTCTTGTTTATTTTGTTTATTTTTTTTTCTTTTCTTTCATATAAAGAAATGAGCATATGAGCTCTATAATTCAAGAGGAAAGAAGGCTCAGTGCAAATGGCAGAAATGCCTACGTTTTTCTAAAGGGAGATAACATCAATGTTAATAAAAACATTAGTGATCCCAATTACAACAAAAATTATTTAACCGCTAAAACAATTGAGAGATCCCGTTCATGTTCTCCTTTACTCTCATGTGAAAAAATTAAAACCAATGTGCCAACAAAAACTACGTACAGTTTAGAATATAACACAAAGGAACATGAAAATATAAAAGTACCAACAAATACAGTGCCTAGTTTAACAACAACACACAAAACACTGTCTGCTTTGACTTCACCAAAATCTACAGCTACAACATCAACAAATAGTGAGATTATTAAAACACCAACAACATCTTCTGCTACGTTAAACAGTGATATCAATATTATGGCTCAAGCTAATAACTTAAAACAGCCCCAAAGTATGCTTAGTTTTCGTCAGTAAGTAGTTTAACCCCAAACCATTGGTACAGACTGGATTAGACAGGTATGTTAAAATAGTTAAGAGGAAAAGAAGCCCAAAATCGGCTAAAACAGCTCCCTATCCTAAGCTTAGCAGAGGTGAAATAAATGTCACTCAATCCCAAAACCGTTTTGCCATACTGGAAAGCGAAGATAATGATGCCCCGGTGATACCTAAACCACAAAGACCTCCCCCTATCTCTCTAAGAGAGCAAAATTCAAATGAATTTGTTAAAACCCTAGTCAGCCTTATTGGGGAAAACTCTTTTTACATTGTGCCAAAAAAAAAAAATGGCAACATTGTTGAAACTAAGATTCAAGTTCAATGTGAATCCAATTTCAGAAAATTAGTATCATTTCTTGAATCAAAAAAAAAAAAATTTATACTTACCAGTTGAAGAGCAGCAAAGGTCTTCAGATAGTGATTAAGGGTATTGAATCATACAATGACCCACTAGAAGTATAGAAGGCACTCGAAATCAACGGCTTTAAAGTTAAGTCCGTTGTTAATATTAGAAACCGGGATAAGCTAACCCAACCCCTTTTCCGAGTTGAATTAGAGCCTGGCGATATCAAGTTGAAGAAAAATGAAACACACCCTATTTATCAACTTAGGTACTTGCCACACTATAGAGTTACAGTTGAAGCACCAAATAAGCGACGAGGACCTGCCCAGTGTACGAACTGCCAGGAGTATGGTCACACTAGGTCTTATTGTAGGCTACATCCAGTTTGCGGTGAGCTGCATAGCACAGGTGACTGCACCAAACCAAAGACAGTAAATACTGAAAAGAAATGTAGCAATTGCGGTAACCCCCATACTGCTAATTACAGAGGTTGTGAGGTGTATTTAAAATTAAAAAACTCAAATTCGAACAGAACCCGAAACCCCCGAATGAAATCTCAGTTAGAACCGGAATTTTATATTCCACAATACCCACAAATTATCACCAACAGTGCTTCATACTCTGAAATTCTAAGAGGACAACCACAGCCCCCAAAAACTCCACAAGCCGCACAAGTCAATCCAAATGCTCCACTTTCTCAATCTGAACCCCAGATACAAAATTTCAGCAGACTTGAAGCATCCATTGAATCCCTGGTTCAAACTGTTACTAACTTTACAAACTCAATGAGTAATATGATGCAAGAGATGATGAAAAATCAGTCTATTTTGATGCAAGCTTTGTTAACTAAACCATGAACAGTTTGAAAATATGTTACTGGAATGCTAACGGCATATGCCAACATAAAGAAGAGCTCGAGTATTTTCTCAGAAATCAGCAAACTGACATAATGCTTATTTCTGTGATCCATTTAACCCTGAGAAGTTCATTTTCAATTCGCGAATACACAATGTATGATACTAAGGACCCAAGAGGCAGGTCATGTGGAGGATCAGCTATTCTCATTAAATCTAGATTAAAACATTTTCTTATGTGTGATCTTTGCGAAAATTATCTTCAGGCCACTACTATATGTTTTGAAGAATTCGATAAGGACTTAGTGATTTCGTCAATTTATTCTCCCCCCAGATTCTCCATAACGGAGGATAAGTACACAGGCTTTTTCGAATCATTAGGACCACGTTTTCTGGCAGCTGGAGACTATAATGCCAAGCATACATTCTGGGGGTCACGGCTTGTTACCCCTAAGGGCCGTGTTTTGTTTAATACAATTTCTAAGCTGGGTATGGATGTGATCTCTAGTGGAGAACCCACGTACTGGCCAACAGATCGTCGGAAAATACCCGAACTGATAGACTTTGGAATAACAATGTATATTGCAAGAGAATTGGTCAATGTAGAACCATTATTAGATCTCTCATCTGATCACACACCTACAGTTGTTACTATTTTAAACCCCCGATGAATCGTACCCCCCTCTGGTGACTTAGCACTGACAGGCAAAACAACAGATTGGTTGAAGTATAAAAAATTCATCAGTACACATTGCTCGGAAAACATAGTGCTAAGAACACCGGAAGATATCGACCTCTCGATTCAAAATTTTGAACTAAATCTCAAACTTGCTGCTCAACTTGCTACCAAACCCCCCCGACACAACAGACAAAATATTATTTTGTCTGCCGATGTCGAACGACTCTTAAATGAAAAAAGAAGAGCTCGAAGAGAGTGGCAACTGCACAGATCTCCTCAACTTAAGGAACGGTTGAAAGAATGCACTAAAAAATTAAGAAAGCTACTTGAACATAAGAGAACTGATTCATTAAACAGATATCTTGAAAATTTAGATCCAACATCAAGAACTGATTACTCATTATGGCGTGCAACGAAAAATTTAAAAAGACCTGTCTTATGTAAGCCTCCTTTGAGAAAATCAGACGGAGGTTGGGCTAGAAATGATACTGGAAAAGGAGATCTGTTTGTAGAACATTTAAGAAAAGTATTCACGCCAAATATAACAAGTTCTGTAACAGAGTTGCCACCGATTTTACCCCAGCACCGAGCAGCTACCCGATTGACGTTTGAGATAAGAGAGGTCGAAAAGGCTATTTTTAAACTAAACCCCAAAAAAGCTCCTGGTATCGATGGAATCGGTAACAAGATGCTCTTGGAGTTATCCCGTATAGCATTAAAGATAATTCTCTTTATTTTTAATGCTATTATACGCCTTGAATACTATCCCCCAGAATGGAAAGTTTCACTCGTTAAAATGATACCCAAGCCAGGCAAAGATCACACAAAAGTGGAATCGTATAGGCCTATTAGCCTATTATTCAATTTGTCAAAGCTGTTCGAGAAAATCCTAATGGCTGACGATACTGCAATCTTAAGCGTCCACGATGACTCAAAAATAGCGTCTAGAATGTTACAGACTCACATTTCACAATTGGAAGCTTGGTTGGATAAGTGGAAAATCAAGGTGAATGAACAGAAATGTATCCACATTACTTTCACACTGAGAAAAGAGACGTGTCCACCCATTAAAATTAACAATCTGAATATACCCCAACACACATGTGTGAAATATCTCGGTATTCACCTTGACCGTCGACTCACGTGGAAAAATCATATAGATGCGAAAATAACTCAGATGAGGCTAAAAACTGCTCAACTCGCTTGGCTTACTGGCAAAAACTCTAAACTAGGCCTGGACTGCAAATTACTTATTTATAATTCGATCATGAAACCCATATGGTGCTACGGAATTCAGCTCTGGGGTACTGCCTCTGCATCCAATATAGGGACAATTCAGAGAATTCAAAATAAATTCTTGAGGACGATCACGAACGCACCCTGGTATGTTAGGAATTACAACATACATAAAGATCTGAATGTACCCCTGGTCAAAGATGAAATTATAAGACACTGTCAACGCTATTTAACAAAACTGGAAACACACCCCAACATACTAGCCAGTAACTTAACTAATAATCACAGCCACCAGCGTCTTAGAAGGAGGGACACTGCGGATCTGGTCCGCTAATAATAAGGAGAAATAATGGTCTCAGTTAAACCACATAACATCAGTCTGGCACTGGCTGGACTTAATAATTAATATTTAGTTTTAAGATTTAGATAATTATTGTGAGTTCAAAGTTTTTAAAAAAGTGAAGATCCAATAAATAATATAAAATATGGAAAAAAAAAGATACGCCTTCAGTGTAATCTTTAATTTGTTATTTACAATGGGTATACTTAAGCACGAGAACTTAAGAACAGCGTTCTCTTTTGCACAATTATGTCAAAGTCAAGATAAACCGACAGTCTCATGAAAACCACCAGGAAACGCAAATCACATAAGTTATTGTCATCTGCATTCTTTATGCATTAGGTAAAAAGTTAATTTGATTTCTTGCCCTCAGGATCGAGGAGTTCTTCTAAAAGAAAAAGTCTACCAAATCTGATTGACATTCCACAGGAAAAACTCACGAGAATCTGAAAATTTTTTAAAAGAAAAATACCTCAGAATCTAAGGGGTTTCTCTGGGATAAATAAATCTAAGAATTTAAGGTATTTCTATAGGACATAGTCTCCAAGATCTGAGAAGTTTTCTATAAGATATAGTCCCAGGAATCTTTGAAAATTTTTTTTCTATAGAAAACAAAATCCGATTCTAAAGCTTTTTCTATAGGAAAATTCATCAGAATATAATGTTTTGTTATGAAAAAAATAATAAGAATATTTTCCTGCAGAAAAACCCTCAAGTTCTGTGAATATTTTCTAAAGAAAAACTATTAAGTTCTGAGGACTTTTTCCTGTACAAAACCCTAAGATTTTGAAGACATTTTTATAGAAAAACCTTTAGAATTAGAACTTTCTCTTGAAGACATTTCCTATTGAAAATCCTGAAGAATCAGAACATTTGTTCTGAAAGAAAAAACTATCAAATATTGTGAGTTTTTTTTCAAAGAAAAATTCAGATTTTATTTATTTTTATTTATTTATTTATTTATTTATTTATTTATTTATTTCTTTATTTCTTTATTTCTTTATTTCTTTATTTCTTTATTTATTTATTTATTTATTTATTTATTTATTTATTTATTTATTTATTTATTTATAATAAAATGCCGCAAGCTCATAGGGCCAAAGTTGGGAGTATTGCAATACAATTACAACAACTCATAATATAACTTAAAATCATAATTATTATAAAAAACACATGTATGAAGTCCCTGATATTTGCACAAACCATACCCTAATATTGCAAAAAGAAAGAATTGAATTGATGCCAGCCTGCAATAGCAAATCTATAAACTCGACAAGAAAATGGCTTTAAAACTCGATAAAGAGTGTGAAAATTTACGATCCTGGTAAGGTATCGGAGAGTTCCACAATATAGTGGTATTAACACAAAATAACCGTCTCATAATGAGTGAGAAATGTCTGGGGAAAATTAAACTATGCGTTCTAGTAGAAGGACTAAAATGGAACTTGTCTAACAAGTATGGCGGATTACTATATTTTACTGCTTTATAGAAAAAATAAATTTGCCTTAAGTCTATATATTGACTAAATTCACATCCCAAAACCTGTATTCGATATTCAGCAACATGATCTCTAACACGAAGTCCATATATGTAACGAATAACTCTATTGAAGCATTTTTCCAACCGATCAATATTTCTAGCAGATGTACATGAGTAAACCTCAATACAATAAAGAAAATGTGGAAGACACAACGGTAGGGCAACACGATATAGTACAGCGAACGGCAAGTAACAAGCAGCATTATAAAGCCTACGCAGTGTCCAACAGACTCTATATATTACCAAATTTACATGTTGATCAAAAGAAAGATTATTGTCCAAAATAAGACTCAATGATTTATATTGTGAGACAATTTCCAAAGTCTCATTATCCAGCAAAATATTTAAATTTATATCAGAATATTTCGAAGAAATCATGATTTTACACTTTAATGGGTTAAGTTCTAGAAAATTTGCATTAGACCATTCCACTATATGACCAAGATCACTATTACCACGATTCTCAAACCGATGTAAATTAGAAAACTCCGAAGTTGCTAAAAGTTGAATATCATCAGCATACTTATAACACGTCAAAAAATATAAATTCTGAAAAATGTCATTAATATACAATAGAAATAGCAAGGGCCCAAGTATAGACCCTTGAGGAAACCTCAATACAATAAAGAAAATGTGGAAGACACAACGGTAGGGCAACACGATATAGTACAGCGAACGGCAAGTAACAAGCAGCATTATAAAGCCTACGCAGTGTCCAACAGACTCTATATATTACCAAATTTACATGTTGATCAAAAGAAAGATTATTGTCCAAAATAAGACTCAATGATTTATATTGTGAGACAATTTCCAAAGTCTCATTATCCAGCAAAATCTATAAACTACAACAGACTCTGACCTCAATTCGACAACTTGCACAAACTGACTACGACTAGATAAAAATGACCATATCAATTTATATCCACTCGAGCTAAATTCATATTGATTAAGAAGTTTTTCTACCAAAACTATGATTAATTGAGTCAAATGCCTTACGAAAATCCAGAAAAATTAAACCACAAATATTACCTCTATCAAGATTAATTCTAATAGTTTCAGTAATATCCAGCAGTAAACCGGTAGTATAATGACCCTTTCTAAAGCCTGACTGAAAGTCACATACATATTCTATTAGAAGCGTTCAAATGAGACAACATTTGCTTTCTTAATAAAACTTCTAAGATTTTAGAGCATACAGGAAGAATACTTATAGGTCGATAATCCGATATAACTCTTGGAAATTTAACCTTCGGAATCGGAATAATTTTACCAATTTTCCAAATATCTGGTACTACAGAAGTGGTAATAATTGTATTTATAAGATGTGTAAAATGGCATGATATTGCTGGAAAAATTAACTTCAAAAACTTGAGATAAATCCCATCTGCTCCCATTGCTTGAGATTTAATATTTGATATTGCAGTGAATACTTCTTCCTCAGTCATGTTACTGAAGGAGAAACCATCAACATTGTTTAGAGACATAGGATTAAATGAAGAATCCAAATTTGACAAATGAGGCGATCGGGAGGATTCATTAAATTAATTTGAATTTAATGGGAAATCCAATTCATTCTCCATTAGCACTCCGATAGAACGTAACTTGCACCACAACTGTTTTTGATCACAGTTGAAAAAAAAAACTTATACATTTTTGCCTTCGAATCATTCTAATGACTGATTTTAACTTATTACGGTAAACACAAAAAGTTCTAAAATTATCCTCCGAACTATTTCCTCTATAAGCACGGTAAGCTGTATTTCTATTATGTTTAGCAATACAAATTCGAGAGTCATTTATCCAATCATTGTCACTATGTCTAACAAATCTTCGTAAAGGAACGTTATCATCAAAAGCTCTTTCTACAATACAATTAAAGAAACTAACAATTTCACCAACTGATGAATCATTATAAAATGAGGAAAAATCAACAAATTCGAGTTGTGAAATACACAGTTCTTTGTTAAAATTCTTGTAGTCCCTATAAAAAAAACTCAGAAAGTTCAATAATAGGTAAATTGTACGAAATCTGTATCATATAATGACAAGAATTAAGTGCAGGGATCTGAAACTGATTTACACCAGTAACAAGATCAATATCGGAAACAAAGAAATAGTCTATAAGAGATGTTAAGTTATACCGTGCACAAAAATGTGTTGGTCTAGAATTATGAACCACGGATAATAAAGAACGCATACAAAATTCCCTCACTAAATTTCCTTTAGTAAAAATATCTGTATTAAAGTCCCCATAACCAAGACATTTTGATACCTTGACGATAAATCCATTAACAAATTCTCACAAGACAAAAAATTCCCATGTAGTAGATAAACTACTCCTAAGAAAATAGTTATATTAAGGACTATTCTTCTAAGGACTTCTTTTAAGGACTTTTCTTCTATAAAACCGCTAATATTATGTTGTATTGAATAGAAAATATTTCTGTAATTTGCATAATTAAATTTGTATTTAAAAAATTGCATGTATTTTTATCTAATTTTTAATGCAATAAATAAATTTAAATTAAATAAATTTTTTTTTAATTAGGGGCCTTTTTAAATAAAAATCTTCCTAATATCCAAGTTATATTACCAATATTTTGCCTACATTAAAATTGGTAATTCACCTATTTTATTCAGTTAATTTAACAAAAATTATAGGTGATTTTTCGAATATAAAGTCAAGTAGAAATTACCTATTTTTTATTGTAAAATTGCCGTAAAACAAAGCAAACTCTATGTTGACTTTGAAAATAGGTGATATCACCCTATAATTTTACCTATAGTTTTTTTTTGTGTGCAGAAATTAAAGATAAAAGTTTTATAAAAAAATTATTTAAACAATTTTTGAAACAACAAACCAATACTCAAAACTAATGTGTTAGAAATAAAAAAATATAAATTAAGCATACTTATTTACAACAAGTGCATACTTTAAACAACTTATTTTAACAATTACAGATTCAGTTAATAATTTTTTTTAAGTATTGTAAAATAAGTATTTACTACTTACCGCCAATGTCTGTACAACACCATTTGATTGTATTTTATATAACTTGACTTGAGTTTGAAATAAAGTATCATACAATACCGGTATATCTTTATTAGCTATCACGTCACGTAAACCTTTAGCAATTTGTTTATATGTTCTCGGTGGACCGCCACTATTATCTGTTATATCATAATATGTTGCTGGATTTTCCAAAAGAGTGGATTTCTTTTTTGCCTTCGGTTCTGCCAATTCATCAGAAATATTTTGTTCTTCAGCCTCCTTAGCTTCTGTATCAATGGGAGCATGTTGTTGTTTTAATACTTTTAAACGATATGTTACTTCAGTTTTGGCTCCTTTAAGTTTTTGTATTATCGAACAAGCATCATTCCATTCGGCTTCAACATTATTTGTATCATCGGGTAAACCAACGGGTATTGAAAATATAACGTCAATTAATTTAAGACTTTCTTCATAGGTTGCTATAGCCTCTAAAGGTTTGTCTTGTTCTTCCAATTCGATCGCATGTTCTACTTCTTTGAGGGCATTTTTATTGGCCTCCTTAATGCGTTTATAAGAGATGAGAAATTCAGCATCAGTTGTCATGGCAATAAGCTGGAAATAATAAAATCAACTTGTTAACTGCTTAATTTTATGCTCAATGTAATCACACAGTGAAATTCAAATAAATTATAAAAAAATCAACCCTAAGTAAAAAATAAACGAACATTGTGAAAATTACCGTTATTGCTTGTTTTAATGCAGACATTAGCTGTGTTTATGTTTTAAGCGTTAACACCAAAGAGCTAACTATATTATACTTTTGCTAGCTTAAGCAAATGTGCGAATACATGTAATCAAATGTGTATGACTATATTGTACTTTACAAACTTTTCGTTAAGTTTCGTCAAGTGTCATTTGCTTAAGCAAACAGCGAAACTGACCGCACTTTACTTAAGGAATCATGTGTTTTTAGAAAAACTGTTTATGAAAAAAAAACAAATTGCAATGTACGCGGAAAATATTTTTATAGAAAATTTAATTGAAAATGTTAAAAAACAAACGTGTATGTATAACAAAAGGGGTGGGTTTTGTATTTGTTTTTCGATTGAGATGCAAGCACTGTTGCATTTTTTAGTACTTTTTATTTATGTTTTCATTTATTTCTTTTAATTATTTAAAATTAATATAGATTTACTTGTTAATTGTAAAATATTTGTAAATTGAACACATTAAATAATATTTTTCGAAAAGATACATATATTTTGGAAATATAAGAACTAAGTGTAGTAAGTATTTAAGTTTAAAAAGTACATTGTAGCCACCCAAAAGTCTTCAATAAGTTGATTAAGCATTTGACAGACTTTTCGTTAATTTTTGACAGTAGCTTAAGTTAGCAAAAGTATAATATAGTTAGCCCTCAATTCTTGGATTAGGTTAAGTTGATATGGTAATGACATAACCCAACTTTGATAAATTGCAGTATACACACAGCTCTATCATGTTTATACAAGATTATGTTTGTATTTAACAATTGCTTGCTAGTATTTTATTATATGTGAAGACAACGGGTTACGAACGTGATACGCATCACTTGCAAATCAGTGATGCATTTTCAGACAGACCCTAGTTTGTTAACGATTAATAGTTTCGTTCGTTTACCCAATAATTTGTACAAATTTTTACTGGATGTCGTTCGTTTACACAAATACTCAGTAAACATAAAGAAAAAAAGAGAGAATAAAGTGACAGATTGACGCTGAGAGTTCTTCTTCTTTCTTCAAATTTTTACTGAACAAATTATTGCCAGCAAGAATTTACAAGCAGAAAAAACATATGATTGAAAAAAATATGTTTAAATTTTTGTAAATACCAAAAAAAAAAAAATTGTTATACAACTACGTTGTTTTATGCAAATGAATCATAGAAAAGATAAGAAAACTTCTAAAATATTTCTGCTTAAGATTTTACAACAAGAATCCTTTTTTTTCATATCGACCAGTTACATATATTTATTTTTGCATTTGGTTTTACAATCGGCTGTTTAACAAACTAGTAAATTATTGCAAATTTTCCGTTCGCGTACTTTTTTAGAAAATAATCATTTTGAGAGACCTAATATTCCATGATTTTATTTACAAAAAAATATTTATGTATTTTGTCGTATCCACAACTAAACTTTGATAATTATAAAAACCAACTAAAACGATTATTACATTTGTGGACCCTTTTTAAGAAAGAACGTAATTCATTGTTTTTTGGTGATAAATTTGTTTACTAAATTTAATTTTTGCCAATTTATTTTAAGAGAAAAACTAACAGTAATTTAAAGAATAGATTCTTTTATCAGTAAAAGTTACTACTCGGCAAGGTTTTTGCAGATGTCCACTTTTTAACCGGTGACCAAGGGGAAAATACATTATTGGTCAATATTGCGGACATAAATTTATTCCTTTGTTGATTTTAACAAAAATTTTATTAAATTTAACAAACAAAATAGTAAAACTACAATTTTATTTGTTATGTTACCTAGGTGTAGGTCTCGGGACCTACCCTTGGCCACATCCATAGGAGCAAACATATTGCTCCATCTTGGTTTGTTTTCGAGAAATTCGTTATTTTATAAAATGTAACTTTTATAAAAAAAATTTCAGAGGGTCCACAGCCCAACCAAAATCCATTTTTGGATAGAGATGACCTTTTCACTATGACCTTTTCCTATTTAGAAGTATATTTTTATTTTAAATGTTTTCATATGTTTTTTGTTTGAAATATTTACAAAAATTTAAGAATTTTATTTTTAAAAACAAATTAAATATTTAAAGTGTAAAATGAAGTTTAAATCTTAGTAATTTGTAAGGATAGAACCTCTACTTTTATATATATTGAGAAGGTATTTCCCCAGTAAACATAGAAATAGGAATACGATTCCCCAATCGTTATTGTCAGGAAGACATTTTTTTTTTTTTTAAATATCGCCATTACCCCCAAAAGATAAAAATACATTTTTTATATATTTTTCCATCTTTTTGTTAAATTTTTTTAGAAATATACATATTTATATAAAATTCTCTTGTGTGTCTGTAAATTCCTTTCCGTTAAATGTGGACTATATGATGCGTTATTTTCTAAAAAAATAAATGTATATAAAAGTTTCGTTATTATTTTCTATATTTTTAAAGTTATTTTAATGCAGTTTTACTTACCCTAATATTTGCGGATTAATAGGAACATTTATGCAAAAATCTTTCTGTTTGTGCATTCTATTGTTTTTTCTTAAAAAATTTTAATTTCCATTTGTAATTGTATTAATTGTAATTCTACAAAAAATATATTTTCAAATTACACATTTTGACTATTTTTCAATGTCGCCGATAAATCTTTCAGCTGATAAAAGATATTTAAAAACAAACTACTTGATTTTCGTCTAAACGAGATATGGAAGATATTTCCGTAATATTTTTATGGCGATATTTTTTCCAAATGCTTATTGGGTCAGAGATTTATATAACCTACAACACTGCGTGGTCAGGGTATAAGTTTGTAGTAATGTTTGTAACATCCAAAAATATCAGACTTAGACCCACCTTGCCCTATTAGGCAAGGATGAATTATAATTGGTTAGAATCGGTTCTTATTTAGACCTAGCTTCGATAGAACGGTTATATTTGAATTAAAACGTTGAAATTTGGGTTGTGAACGTTAAATCGAAAAATCGAACCATATTAAGTCCACATAAAAACTTTCTTTCCGATATTTGTTGAAATGCACTTTTAGGGTAATATCAATTATATTTTTTTCTATATTTTGTGCCCTGACCATAAAATAAGAATCTGATCTCTTTCCGGAAAAGGATATAAATTATACATGGTGTAGAGGAGAAAATTTATTTTTTACTAGTTTAACGGGATAAAATTACTGTTGAATAGATGCTAAGATGATCTCGAAAACAATTTCAACTTTAGAGGAATGGCCTAAAGTGTATCAGAAGCAAATATTTAAACTGAGGGTATTTATGAATCTTCTTAAACACCAAAATTATTTCTTAAAAAATATATTTGTTTGTTTGTTTTTTTCGAATTTTACATAAATATTCCAGACAAAAGATTTGTTTTTTTCGAATTTTATATAAATATGTATTTCATACAAATTTAAGTTTATGTACCTTGCTATGTTTTTATATAGTCACTTAAAAATTTAAGAATTTATAAAAATACTGCCAAGTCTTGGAAATTCTTGGATTTTCTCTTTTAAATGTAAACAAAAATATTTGCCAGCAAAATATTTAATTTTTTTATTTTTAATTTGATAAAATATTAAAAACAACAAAAGCTTACTAATGAATTATGTGTTTGTAAGTAAAGGTAGAGCAGGGTAAACAATATATTTGCTCTATTTCGCGTTCCGGCGAAGTCCATATACGAAAACAACTTTCATACAAAGGCCCTAAATGTTAAAATTGAAGGGATAGTCATTTTCTTTACAAGTAGTTATAGAAATAGATATAAAATTTTTAATGATATAATAAAACCAAATGCAAAAATAAATTATAACTGCCCAATATTGAAAAAAGAAAATTTTTGATGCAAACTTTCCGGTCCTTGGTTTTTGCAACAGTTTTATACAAAGGTAAATGTGTTTTTAGTTCTCCTGAATTATTTGCGTTTTTGAAGCAAGTCCTTTTGTTAAATGTCCACAGATACACCCTCTGATTTTATAAAGAGGTCGGTATAACTCCGTCAAGGGGATTGTGTGCATATGGTTTTTGTAAAAAACATCAGAAGGAGTTAGTTTTATAAAAACAGAGGAATAGTTTTGATGTTTAATTTTTCATATTCGAAAATCTATCTAAACAATTAATTAATTTCAGGCTCTGCTGGCAGCAAAAAATGTTTTGGTAGATATTTTATTTGTGACGTATTAAAGATGTATATGATGAAAATTTAGGGAAACATGAAGACAGTAAAGCGGCATTTTCTTTTAGAAAAATCTCTTCAAATGACTCACTTGTTTGTTTATATCGTGTGAGGGAAACGTGATTTAGCTACCGTATATTGTTTTCTATGGTTGCAGATATTTACTCATTAAAATGTTATTTTTATAAACGGTTTAATAAACTGACAGTTTATTATTTAAATTGTGTATATATTTCACCTTACCAGTTTTTTTCTTCTGCTAAATGCAATTATTTGTAATTTTGCAATGCAAGCTTGTTTAGTTACAATATATATTTATGTCTGATTCGTATTTTTTATGTGTACCACTTTTTGAACAGTCTTATTTCTTGCCTGTATTAAGTTTTTACTAAATGAGTTTAAAGTTTAAAATAACTAAATGATATTGTTATCATTTATGTTTTATAGGCGTTATTATATTATAATAATGATTATCTTGAGATTCTATTTTTTCTGTTTGCGTTCCAAAGTTCTTATTTTTTGCAATCTGCCTTTTAAGTCGATTTTCTTCGAACAGCTGTTTAAAATTATTACATATTTAATACAACACTGTAATACTAAAATAAAACCGTTATAAAGTAAGATTAAGTTAAATATTTTCTTCGTTGTACTGAAAACAAAAAATGTTTTTTAATACATTTTATTTCAATTATAATTATTTTACTTCTTTTTAGCTCAATTATATATTTTCCTACACTGTTTTAAATCTTTATTGATGGTGATTACAACTTTATGTAAATTTTCAACTTACATGCCCCTTTATAAGAACTTTTATTGTAAATGTTTTGAAAATTATATAACTTTATTCGATCTTATTTAAATATTAATATTAAATTTTTAAAATAAGAAATTCTTTATAAAAAAAAGATCTTTAGCTTAAAAAATTGAATATTAGTAAATGTTTTGATATAAATTTTAAATGTGTCCAATATTGGGACATTTTTTAATAAATAAATGAATAAGAATAAATATTAAAACTTACATATACAATATAAGAATTTATTGAAAACAAAAATTTATTTGTTATAACTAAAGCCTCAGCATTGCATTTTGTCCATTTAAATTTAAAAAAAAAAAAAAAATTTCAAAAATTAATTGTTGGTTAACTTTAAATAGCTCAATTTTTACTTTTTACCATTCTCTTTTGTATTTTGACCATTTTGTATGTTAATATCTTTCCAACATTGCTTTAGTTTGTAAATGAATATATCAATTTCATTGGCTTTCAATCCCAAAGTTGAAGCCACCGTCAAATAAGGTGATTTTAAAAGATCTTCTCGGGTACCCCAATCTGAAAATAAAACACAAGTTATTAAATACACTGACTAAAATAGATTAAATGTTATTACTTCTCCTACTTTTAAATTCATATCCATCTATAGTTTTTTGAGATCATTCAGCTAATATTCTTGTACCCGAAATGCTCCTGGTATATAACATGGAACCCAATTGGGCAAGATTTCCCGAGATCAATGAATCTAAATATAAAGCTATGAATATGGGATTACCGTTAGTTTGGAGTATTTTGCAATTATGTTGCTTTGCAAAATTTTTTAGTTGCGTTTGTAAGTGTTCCAATGTTTTTTTTACCCAGGGACAATAAAGTCATAAATACATCTAACGACTGGGAGAAGGATGCTCAACCTAAATTGTATTTTTTGTTATATAAATCATCCATCATGTTTTAAATTTTAAGAACTTACCGGCGTATGTTTTAGCTACATTATGTGCTATTTGTTGTTGAAATCCTGCTACAATAGCTCCTTCCACTGTAACCATTAAATTATCCGTACTTTGTATAAACAGATCTATGCGACCTTGATGATGCCCCTGTTGTAGTTGGTGGGCAAAGTAAGAACTTTGTAAACCATAAGCATTATTGACTACATGAGGTATATTATTTAGATAATTCCATTGTATCCTCAGAATTTTAAGGGGCAAAACAACTTGTGGTGGACATAATACATACAATTTCCTCGGATGAGTTTCAATTTTATCTTCAAATTATTTAATATCAGTATACAGTCCGTCCATTTCAGAACTCTTTTGTGTATTAATTATAACGGGTGTAAAACCAGCTGTTGCAATACTTATAAAACAAGATTTATGATCAATACGGGACCATATAATATACTTGGCTTTTGGTCGTTGTTTTCGTAAACTAATGTTAATTTCATACCAGTAGCCATGGGTACAACTGCTACAACATTGCACGACCATAAAACGTATAAGGTCTAGCAGTTAAGCATTTGTGAATTGAGCCAGCATGGTAAAAAAATCTCCAGATCCACCAATACCATGACCAAAATTATAATGTCTTTGAGCTGCTAAATATAAAAGGGAAGTTCATTTTGTTGTAAATTCTTATTTAAAATTACATTCTTAATCGTCTTACTGCAAACTATACGGGCTTCTCTTTCACCTTATGTTGAAAGTTATTACTATCTAGGGACGACAATTGTTGTAAAATATGTTCTACGTGATCATCACTCCAACCATCTTCTGGTAGTTTACGCTTTAAGAAAAAATTTTTGAAGATTTATTTCATGAAAGGAAGGATCATTTTACTAACCATTTCTATCAAGTATTTTATTTAAATTTCTTTTTATCTTTGGGCTTCTTTTTACTGCTAATTTTAAATAATTTTTTGGCACCAATTTTTCACTTATTTTTAAATTATCAAAATTCATTTTTGCAAATTGAAAAAAAAAACAACAACAAGTGATATTTTTAATAAGCTATAAGTACATCAGCTGTTTTTTCTTTGCATTTAATTCATAATGAAAGCAATTTTATTCGAAGCCGTAAAATTTGTGACTGACTTTGTACCATAAGGGTTTTTGTTATTGTGAATGAATGATTTCCGTTAAATTTAAATGAAGCAGACTTTTTTCGTCTTTTGAAGTGATCACATCGTACTAAGTAAAACCGCGCTCAATATTGTAAAGGTAGTATTTAGGTCGGTCGTGCTGATCCTGGTGAAAAAATAAACTACAATTCCATTGCGAAACTATCAGTTAATTTGTGGTTATTGTGGACCAAAGTGCAGTGTGTTCCAGTCAAATAAATTGTGGAATAGGCGTTATGAAATGACGCCCCAAGAAATTTGGCCCCAAAACAAAAATGACTTAAATATAGCGTGTTTTCATCCTTTGGGGCCTTTTTGCATTGCAGAAGGACCCCAAAATAAAAACGAAAAATTACCCCAGCAATTTGGGGCCAAAATTAATTTTTGTATATGGGGTCGAATTTCATTATGAAATTTAAACTCAATTTTCGGAAATGAAAAATGGCCCCAAATTACATTTTTAGTGCAACACGAAATTTTATTACGGTATTGGCTTATGTCTGTTTTGTTAAAGTTGTAACATTATTTATTAGAAAAGATGTTTCGTTGGCCCCTCGTTGCTGACAGCCTAGAGCATAGGCGTTAAAAAAAATTTGGCGTAGACGCTGGTCGTAGTTGCATTTTGGCACTACAGGGTGTCCGCCGGAAGGTATACTACTTTGTTTGTTTATAGTTTTTGATTAAATGAAAGAGAATTGATCTTACATTGATAAATGTTTTATTTAATGTTGGCAATTATGTATGGAATACAATATCAGATAAATGTCCGCCTCTGTAAGCCTCACAAATGCTAGCCCTTTTGAGCACATTTTTCTATACATTCTCACACATTTCACGCTATATTTCATTAATTTCATCACGAATATTTTGTTTGAGCTGTCAAATCAGGCGACCGTGGAGGCCAATCAACATCACCATTTCTTGAAATAACTTGTGTCTCGCAGTAATTTCATTGTAATCCTGGCTGTATGCGATGTGGCACCGTCTTGTTTATACCACATGTTATTCAAGCCCAAAGCATGCAGTTGTGGCGTTAAAAAGTTTTCAATCATATCACGATATCGCTCCTCATTCACAATTACCGTTACCCCGTTTTCATTTTCAAAGAAGGTCCAGTGATTCCTCCTGGACAAATTGCACACCAGACTGTCACTTTTAATGGATGCAAAGGTGACTGATGAATAATTTGAGGGTTTTCCATTGCCCAGAACCAACTATTTTGTTTATTCACATATCCATTCAAATGAAAATGTGTCTCGTCACTCAATATGATATTTTCATGAAAATCGGAGTTGTCATGGGCGAGCTGTTTTAACGATTAAAACACGTTGGTTAATCGAATATTTTTCCATAATAAATTTGACACGTGACTACTTCACGACTGCCAAATATGAACTGCGAAGACTAATGTTTACCAAAATGGCGGCAAAACAAAGTAGTATACCTTCCCGGCGGACACCCTGTATATGACGGGCATTTTTATTATTTTTGTTTTAGAGCTGGCCTTTCCATATTATTAATTTTTTTTTTGTTTTATAATATTGGCGGAAGGGGCACAATTTGTCTTTGGGGCGAGCCAAATATAATATTGGATGACCCACTTTTAGTCTTATTGCAGGTGGAAAACCTGCAGTGGAGTCACCGCCAACCAAGGGAAGACCTTGCTTGCGTGATGTTATGCTACCACAGTCAACCTGAGGTTTCCATCCTGAAATGATAAAAGAATATATTAATTAAAGTCATGTTGGACACTGAAAAGAAACGATACATATATTTACCATGAGATGGTGTGTACTGCCGCATAAAGGAATTATGTCCCAGGTCCCGCAGTGGAATTGTAAACCATTTTTAATATATTTTCTTTGTTATAAAATAAATTTTTTCTGTAAAAAATTTCCGTACTTTCCTTAAATTATTTATAAAGTGTTAATATAAGGTGAAACAATATAAAGGGTGTCCCAAGAAGAACGCAATTTTTAAATTTTAAATAGAACACAGATATTTAAAAAAAAATCGTGAAACTTTATTATATCGTAAAGTAGACAGAATGAGGTTATGTATGGAACAATATATCGTGCAGATGGCCGCCGCGGCTTTGCTGGCATGCACGCGATCTTTTAATGAAATTTTCAATGACCGTTTTGCATAAATGCTGCGGTATTTCATTAATGCAGCGTCCAATTTCCTCTTTTAAGGCTTGAGTCGTCGTCGCTTATTCGCGTAAACCATCGACATCAAAAAACCCCAAAGAAAAAAATCTAATGGTGTTAAATCGCACGATCTAGGCGGCCAATTCTGATCTCCAAAACGCGAAATAACACGACCGGGAAATGACTGATGCAGCAATTGAATTGTTTCTCTGGCTGTATGACATGTGGCGCCGTCTTGTTGGAACCACATGCCCTCCACATTCATTTCTTCAATTCTAGGCAAGAAAAAACTGGTTATCATTTTACGATACCGAACACCATTGACTGTTTGCGCTTGACCTGCCTCATTTTCATAAAAAAAGGTCCAATGATTCCTCCAGCCCAAAAACCACACCACACAGTGACACGTTGAGGATGCATTTGCTTCTCGTGAATCACTCGAGGATTTTCCTCACCCCAAATGCGACAATTCTGCCTATTGTCGAAGCCATCAAGATGAAAATGGGCCTCGTCACTGAAGATGATTTTATCGGCAAAATCAGCATTTTCATGTTGTCTCTCCAATACCCAATTAACGAACTCCCTTCGCTGTCCATGGTCAGCTGGCTTCAGTTCATGAGTCAATTGAACTTTGTATGCATGAAGATGCAAATCTTTCGTCGAAATTCGCTGCAAAGTAGATTTGGAGACACCAATTTGCAGAGCTCGGTGTCGAATTGAGGTGGATGGAGTTTGAGCGACATCATCACGTACAGCTGCGACATTTTCGGTCGATCGACCTGGTCGATGGCGCGTTGTTGTCTTTACATCACTAACAGACCCAGTTTCGGCAAATTTATCCATTAATTTCTTTACAGTTGACTCTTTTGGAGCATTATTGTGACCCCAAATTGATCGCAATTTGCGAACTGTAGCCGCAAAACTTTCACCATTTTGGTAAAACAATTTCACAATGAGAATGCGTTGTTCATTCGTGTAGCGCTCCATTTTTACTAACCTCGTACCTTCTACTAGCAAACAATAACAATTGTTCAAATGTCAAACAATGACACTTCGAATGTTGCCAGATTTAAAAATTGCGTTCTTCTTGGGACACCCTTTATTATAAAGTGATTTGTCTTTTTTTAAGTTGAATTTAATTTAATAACATTAAAAAAAGCGTATTTAATTTATTTTGTAAGTTTAGATAGCGGAAAATCGTCCATATAGATAGGTAACTCCGGTCTAAATTCCCTGCAATACGTGAATTGTCTATATATATATATTAATAGTTGGAATTGGGCATCAACCTGGAGCAGGGCCAGACGGTGTGGACAAGGTAGTGGAGACCGGAAGTGAAAGAAACCTAAGTCAAATCCCGGAGTAAGAAGGCAATATAGGCTAGAATTAAACAAAGAGCCAGTGGAATTAACGTTTATATTGGGTGAAAATCATCCTTTTGATTTTTATCCTTTTTGTTTTTTTATTCCTCGTCAGACATCCCATCAAATCCACACATTACCAAATAATGGGTAAAGTAATGTATAGCCATAGAGGTCGATAGATTACTTTACACCTTACTTAATTGATGAATTTTACAGGCGATGAGCCTCATAGTAATGTATATACCCATTACTTTAGAAGTGATAATGTAAGGGGTTGCTTATATGGTTACGAGAATGGAAAAAGTAATGTGTCTAAAAATAGATTTTTAAAAAAGAGGAATTTTTATTAAAAAAAAATGATTACAAATATTTTATATAAAATATTTGTAATTAAAAATAATGTGGTCAAGATCGGAATCGAACCAGGGAAATCTTGTTGCCAGCAAAGAAATCTACCCACTGAGCTATCGACGCATATAGTATTTGATTGCTTTAAACTTAAATGAGCTTTCGTTTTTTCGCTAGTGTTATCAAAACAAACATACATTACCCTTTTGCTTACAAAAAAACACAAAGTAATGTATCTAAAAATAGATTTTCAAAAATATTTCAATTATTACTTTACATTTATAAATCATATATTACGTAATCAATAATGAGTAACTTATTACTTTATGCTTGCAAATAATGAAAAAGGTAATGAGCTTTCATTACAAGGTAACGTATGATAATATCGCACCCATTGCCAAAGTTTTGCTGGGACTTTTAAAATATAGTAGTATTAAGTAGCTGTATTTTAGTTATATGTTAGTATCATGTATGTTAAATTTTTGATTATTTAGAGCCAAAGGAAAAGAAGGAGTTAGGTCCGTTAAATTTATGCAAGTGTGATTGAAAATAAGAAATTGTGTGTAATTTTTATATCGATGAAGTTTTTTTATATAGGAGTATTTGAGTTTTTATAAAAACGTTTTTTCTTTGGGAGTTATCTGCAATATTTTTGCAAAAGAAGGTTTTAGAGACCTCTCTTAGGCCAGAATTATAGTATTGTATACTTGTACAGGTCATATACGCCCTAGTTTATGTAATGGTTATAGCGTTAACGCATATCGACTCATATATGGGGCCTACATTTTGCCTTAGTGCTAACGGTTATTGTAACAAAGAGTTAGTTTGCTGATGCAACACGTTGACGATAGTCGTGAAATAGTGATTAATATAGGACAACGGCAGAGCCGACGATTTTATAAAATTTAAGAGCGAATGGTTTTTCATGACATTGCGTCTAAGAGCTTGGCAATTTGTCCCTAGTGTATGAAAAAACAAAATGAATATTTTTTACAAAAATCTCGCGGTGCCCCAAACTCAATTTTGGAGCTAATTTGTATTTGTTGAGGTCATTTTTCATTGTGGGGTTTATTTTCAGTATAAAATTTTGCTTCAGAAAATGTGGCTTAATTGCATTTTCATTTATGGTCATATTTTGCACAACGCCTGTGGAATAATCTGGCTGATTCCAAGATAAAATTTAATAAATATTTTTCAGGATTTTTCTGGCAGTGGTGCCAACATTTAAACTAGAGGTGGGCACGTGACACGAAATTTCGTGATTCAAAAAATTTATATTACTCACGTGATAGTGCGTGAGTGTGAATGGCAAGCAAATTTCGTGCGTGAGCTAACGTGAATCGAATTTTTGTCGTATTTTACATGATTATTTTGTATGGATTAAGTATGGTAACAATACATTCAAGTGGTTCAATTGATAATTTAAATTATTTTATTAATTTAAACATTTAAATTACTCACGTGATCGTGTGTGAGTTGAAAAAAATCTTCATGCGTGATCGAGCGTTACTGTAATTTTTGGTTCGCGAGCAATAATCGCCCACGTGCCCACCTCAAGATTAAACCTAAGTACAATTTTGGAATTCATTTTACTGGTGGCAACCAACCATACTCAACAATCTTTTTTAAGTCATATATATTTATATAGCCTTTTGGGATAACCTGGCTGATGTCAACATAGAACTTAATAAATATTTTTTTGGATTATTCTGACAGTGCATACTTGTAGAAAACGGAAAAAACTAAAAAAATTATAGATTTTTTTGAAAAATTTGGTTCCAAATACTAGCTTATACTTCAAATCATTCAAATACAAACTTTCATGCCAATGCATTTTGTGGTTTGACTTTTATAATGCATCAAAATTGAATTAATTTTTAATATTTCCTACTTGTATTTTTTAACTACAAAAGCCACCTTACTTTTTTTATTTCTTAATATTTTTTAAATATTTTTTTTGTTTTTGAAAATTAACAATATTCTATGTACACTCAGAAAAAAAAGTTAGTAGAAAAATTTGTAAACGGTTTTCAATCGCACTGTACTATTTTTGTACTGATTTTTAGTAAAAAATTATTATTTAGCAAATCTTTTTGCTATTTACATTTTACAAATTACAGAATTTTTACAGAATATTTACAAATTTTTGTTGCTAATTTCAGAAATCATTTTACAAATTTTCGAAAACCGATTTGCTAAAATTAGCAAAAAATATTTCTAATTTTAAAAAAGTGGATATTGAAGGAAATGTTATTTCTAATTAAAACTTACACCTACAAACATAAATTTCCTTAAAATGTTACATATATTAAAAAAGGGATCGGAAGTGAAGATACCGACTCATGTCTAAAAAGAGGACATCCACTTAAAATAGGACTAAAAAGGTTTTTTAGTTCTAAAAATCCGCCCTAAAAACAATTAAAATTTAACCTTAAAAGTAAAAAAAAAGTTGACCAAAATATTTTTCAAAACAGAAATTACCAAATTAAAACAAAATGATTAATTCGTTTTTTAAAAAATATAATCAAAATTTTTGATGCTCGATAGAAAAATAAATTCAAAGCTTTTTACTAATATTAATAATATTTAGTAATTATTTTTTGGTGATTTTAGCAAACAGATTTTAAATTCCACTTTACAAAAAGTCTACTGAAATTTAGTAGCGGCTACTAATTTTTCTCCTAATTTCATTGTACTACACGTCAGCAGACATGTGTTGCTAAGATTATCAAAAAATACCGCTGGGCTCAAATTAGCAGAATTTCCCGTAATAACAGCAAAATTTTCAGTTGCCATTACAGACTTTTTTTGGTGAGTGTATAAAGTTTTCCAATAGGTACTTGACAAATTTGAATGTAATTTTTGAACGGACTGTTTCACTGATCATCTATCTGTTACATTAATTTTTTTCAGTAAACTCAACATTTTCATTATGGTAAAGTACACAAACGAACAACGTACGCAAATTATAAAAATGTACTACCGAAATTTTGAGTCGGGGACCGCAACTTTAAGAGCGTTAAATCATCTTCAGTGACGAAGCTCATTTTGGATCAATGGCTTCGACAATAAGCAAAATATGCGTTATTGGTTTGGTGAAAATCCACATGTGCTTCATGAATCACCACTTCATTCACAAAAAATAACTGTTTGGTGCGGTTTGCATGCCGGCGGCGTCATTGGGCCATATTTTTTCGTCGACAATAACGATCGTCACGTTACTCTGAATGGCGGTCGTTATCGCGCCATGATTACCAATTATTTTTGGCCCGAATTGGAAAACATGGACTTTGACGACATGTGGTTTCAACAGGACGGTGCCACAAGCCACACAGCACACGTTACAATCGATTTATTGAAGAGTAAGTTTGGTGAGCGTGTTATCTCAAGAAATGGACCAGTCAATTGGTCGGCTCGTTCGTGCAATTAAATGCCTCTAGACTTTTTTCTTTGGGGCTACGTCAAATCATTGGTCTATGCCAACAAGCCGACGACGTTGGAAGAACTCAGAGCCAACATTGGACGCGAAATAGCGGCCGTTACGGCTGAAATGTGTAACCGAGTCATCGAAAATGCGGTCCAACGAATCGACCGCTGCCGATATGCCCGCGGTGGCCATATGAACGAAGTCAAGTTATAATCATAAATGTTTTGATTGTATTTCAGGTCGATCATAAAGTTTTGAAAATGTCTCAAATGGTTTGCGTTTTATTAAAAAAAAAGTTGTGAAGTCCTTATTGGAAAACCCGATATTTAAATTTCAGTAATTTTGAGTATGTCGTTCATAAAATTTTGTAGTCATAAGAAGTGTTCTAAAAAATAAAAATAATGAATTGTTTTAGGAATTTTTAGAGTTTGGGGCTCATTACTATAAAATTGTATCATTGTTCCTAAGTTCTATGAGTTCTAGAACCAACTTGAATCAGTTCTTATAACTATGGCCTTTTTTAGTGACGTCTAAGCACTTCAGCATATAAAAAATTATGAATTATCAACAATACTAATTCAACATGTTGAGAAAAGATAAAAAAATTAAACGTGATAAAATAAAATCAAAAATCCTGGGTTTTATTACTAAAGGAAAAAAGTGGCGAAATTGCAATTATAACAAGGATGGCTAAAAAAAACATTTGAATACTTGAAGCATGAAGATTGCGTAAGTTTACATTTTACGAATATGTATACATTGTTACAAGAAATTTCTAGAATTAGAAATTTCTTTACACGAATTTTGACAGCTGGAAAAATCTAGTGTTGTAATAAACTGGAAATAACTAGAATACCTGACTACTCATATAAATACTGGTACTCGGTGACGCAGCAGTTCAGTTGATAAGTAACACGCAGAGTGTGAAGAACTAAAGTGTGGCTAACGTTTACATCGTGTAAATAAAGTGTGCTATTAAAGTGTTTTTCTGTAATTTTTAGTGACTGTTATAAATAAATAGAGCTATAAATAATTTTAAACAGTGTTTATTATTTGCAATATAGAAAGAACTCGATTTATTTAAAAGGTGAATAAATCAACGATTTTAACAACAATATCATTAAATATCATTAAAACTATAAGCAATTATTTATAAAAAAGATGCTGAGACAAGTCGAAAACCTAGTGGGGAACATATAACATTTGTTCCGACGAAGTAATATTACTGAAATTTGTATTAAATGCGAAACTGATTTAATTCATAAGGCTTCGGGAAAACTTTGCAAAGCGAATTGTTAATATCGTTCTGATGAAGAGTTCGAAATAAAAAATGGTGATTTGGCCGTGTTTATGTTAAAATATTGAAAAAATAATGCAACCCAGGTGAAATAATCGTCGAGCAGAACCGGTCTGCTCTCCATAAATAAAATAAAATTCACTTGATATCAAACTTAAAAGAATACAAAAACTTTTTTCAACTTACATCTTTTAATTTTTTAATTTAATTTTTTTCGTGATTTTTAACCTTTTAATAGTTTGTCCACAAAAAAATAGATTCTTATACCCTTCCGTGTTCATTTTTGCGTTTGTAAAATATAGGTATATATGCCTTTCAAATAATGGAAAAATTTAAATTAACTAGAGGTGGTCGATTACAAGGACTTTAGAAATATACAGGATGTACAAAATAACTCTCATTGTGCCAATGACCTAGCCTCCTAGCCACTATAAAAAAATTCCTTGCCACATACATAGGAATTTTGTTTAATTTTTCGAAATATTTTGAATTACTCACATGATCGAGCGTGAGTAGAAAAAAATTTTCGTGCGTGATTGTAATTTTTGGACCCTGAATAATGCAATATATAGTATACATCGCTTTATCCTTTTTGTTCAAATTTCTGCATCATTTAAATTTAACGGAAATCATTCATTCACAAAAGCAAAACCCTTAAGGTTCAGTCAGTCCATACAATTCCAACGTCATTATATATCACACTAATAAAGCCTGTATAACTATACAATATATAACAAATAAGAAAATACATTATCTTCATTGAAAAAATCTAAACATAAACATACAAATTGTCAAAAAAAAAAATAAATTTTTAAAAAAGAAAATTTTTTAAAAGTTATAAATACATACTTGAATTTTGGTAAAAAAAAATATATGGAATGAAAAAAAGTGTGCAGATATGTTAAACCTCTTATGCCCAAGGCCGCTTAAAAGCGGTCTTATTACAGAAATTGTATTATATCGATAGAAATAATAATAAACTACTTTCTTCGACTTCAAATTTTTTCTGCAATTAGTGACTTTAAAGCGAGAAGGATGTAAAGTCAAAATATTTAAAAAATCGTCAAAAATATATTTACATTCTGGTAAATATTATTGATAATAGCAAACTTAGTCTGGAGTCCCAACTTGTAAAATGAGTTCCAGGACACACAGGCTACCGTCAGGACACGTTTTACAAATATCTCTCTAACTCCAACACTAGCTAAGAGATTTTTTTTTCAAATTAAGCACAGCTGATATGCTCATAGTTAGTAGTAAGCAAATTTTATTTTGTCAAAATTAATTGATGTTGAATGTCAATCTCGCTCAATTTCGCAATTTCCAAAAAGCGAAAATCGCCATAACTTTTAAAATAAGAAAGCTATATCACCACTTTTTGGTACATAATTTTATTTGATTGAAAGTGTTATTTATATCGAAAACTGATATTATTTGATTATTGAATTTCTTGATACGTCTTCAGCCTTTATTGTGCTATATCACCTTAATAAAGCAATAAATCAAAAATTTATTATTCCTGCCATAGTTAGTGTTCAATTCGAAATGCAAAGTATAAATATTACCGATATAAGGAGGAAGAGCATTAGAGGGTTACATGTCTGCAAAACTAATTAAAGCGAAAGTTGTGGAGTGATTCATGCAGTATGGATCTCTCAAGATATTTAAAAATATGTATGTTCCATTTTAATAACAGCGACTACATAGAACTGCACGGGGAAGCAAGGGCACAGTGGTATAGTTTTGCCATGGCCTATATGACACTTGCTATTTTTAGTATTAGGATTATCCTAATTAGAAAAGAGGTTAAACCAACTTATGTGAAAAAGAATGAGTATGAAGAGTTCAGCAAAAAAGGAAACTGTCAATATGAGGTCGGTAAAGCAGTGTTCTTCATATGGTTTGCATTGATGGCCAAAAAACTAGAATCTAGAAACTAAGCTTAAGGTAGATTTACTCTACTATTACCCAGCACTGGCGATGTGAATTGTCAAATTTTTTAAATTCTCTTTTGAGAATGACAATTAATATCCCCAATACTCCCAATAATAGATATACTTTGGGTTTGCTTTTTCGAATTTTATATCTATAATTACTTGTAAAGAAAACGTCTATCCCTACTTATCTGACTTTTCCTTATTTTTTGTAAACAAATACAATTTGAAAATTTGGGACCGCCGTTGTACGAAAGCTCTTTTCGTATAT
This sequence comes from Eustalomyia histrio, assembly GCA_949748255.1. NCBI lineage: Eukaryota > Metazoa > Arthropoda > Insecta > Diptera > Anthomyiidae > Eustalomyia > Eustalomyia histrio. Next base: position 189,048,918 of record OX456523.1, read on the forward strand.
GGACTTCGCGGAAATGCGAAAAATTATGTTTTTTGCCCTGCTCCACCTTTACTTACGAATACATAATTCATTTGTTAGCTTTTGTTGTTTATAATGTTTTATCAAATTAAAAATACAAAAATTTCAAATATTTTTATGACAAATATTTTTGTTTATATTTAAAAGAAAAAAGCCAATAATTTCTAAGACTTGACAGCATTTTTATACATTCCTATAACTTTTAGGTAGCTTTATTTATAACTACTTAGCAAATCTATAGCTACTTAAATTTGTATGGTATATTTATATAAAATTCGAAAAATAAAACTTTTATATAGATTTCTGCTTCAGTAAAATTTAATACTTAATTTACACTATTCCGAAATCTCGTTTAAAATCGAGTTAAATCTTGTTACATATTAGTTTACACTATGAAACTTTACGGCTAATTGTATTACGATTTGACATTTTGTAAACAAAACCAAATAAATAAATACTCTTATCCTTTCGAAAAAGCTTGTACGTAAACGGAATATTAACAGGCTGTGTAATTGAATTTTCGGAAACAATACGTTTTGACTCCGTTTTGGTGCATCTGTTTCTATACCATCAAATACGTACTACCTTTTTTCACCAGTTTTTCTTCTGTTGCTTTTGGATTCGTTTTGTTGTCAAAAATTAATACTTAAATATCTATGACGTAAATATTTATTAAATTTAAAAGTTTTACGATAATATATGCAAATTTGCATTGTGTGCTACATTATATCGTTAATACCACCAATTAAACCTAAATTAAATTTTTGTTTTATTTTTTCATGATTTTCAATGGGCCATAACCACAGTGATGGATAGAGATGCTAATTGTGCCACAGATGAATATATCATTAACTTATGTTTTTAAAAGTTTTGGTATTTTATTTGATTTTATTTTCAATATCTCTATAAATAAATTTAAAGAAAAAATTTCTTTCCGTGTACTGATTCAGTAGACGAAGTTAGATACCGAACGGTACGTAAATGGGACGTATTGTTTGTTGGGTTGTTTGCGGTTTTCTTTTATTTAAATTTACAGAAATTAATTTTAATAATTTAAGATAAGTAAAAAGTTAGTGCCAAAAAATTATTTAAAATAAGCAGTTGCAGTACAAAAATCTAATGATTTCCAAACTAAAACCAACATAAAAGGTTAGTAAAATAAGTCTTCCTTTCATGAAATAAATCTTCAAAACTTACTACTTGGTGTTTTTTTTGCGGCAAGCTATCAAAGTTGGCTTATATCATTCTCATATAAGCCAACGTTAGTGTTAACGCAAATTTGTATTGGAAATACAAATAAACCGCATAAACCGCACGAAATCAAGTTAAAAGTGAATTTCGATAAATTTAGGCGGAAATCTAATAAAAATTTGGTATTTCAAACAGATTGACCATACAATATGAAATTCTATTCAAAGTTAGATTTCGCTGAAATCAAAACGAAATCTAAAAAAAGTTTGTAGAATCAACTTATTGGAATAAAAATCTGAATTTGACGAGAAATCATAATTGTGGTTGCATACGGTAGTATTTTGACAATTGTTTGACGTTTAATAAAAGCGCAAAACACGTGATCATGTACATAACACAATTGTGCACAATACATTTGGATGTGTAATAGTATTATGATAATACATTTGTTTGTGTTTTTAATATAACACATTAAATCGATGTTTGAGCCTTTCTCTTTCTAACAAAATTTATTTTTTAATACTGGATGTTAAATAGGCCAATAAAATCCTTTTTTTATTTAAAGTTTTTATATTTTTGTAGTTATTGTAATATGTATTAGAATTCTGTATATATATATATATATATAGTTTAAGGACAGTCCCCAAAGTAACAAAATGTCTTCATAGTAACTTGTGGAACGAAGACATCTGTATATACAGCCAAAAAGTCCCTATTATATGCGCTGTATCCAGTAAAATGTCTTCAGTGTAAACAGTAGTTTAAGGACAGTCCCCAAAGTAACAAAATGTCTTCATAGTAACTTGTGGAACGAAAAACTGTCCCCGCAACATGTGCTGTGCATATATATATATATATATATATATATATATATATATATATATATATATATATATATATATATATATATATATATATATATATATATATATATGCATTTCACATACTTTGAAGACATCTGTATATACAGCCAAAAAAGTCCCTATAATATGCGCCGTATCCAGTAAAATGTCTTCAGTGTAAACAGTAGAATAATTAAAAGTTTGAGGACGGTCCCCAAAGTACCAAAATGTCTTCATAGTAACTTGTGGAACGAAAACCCGTCCCCGCAACATGCGCTGTGCACATATATATATATATATATATATATATATATATATATATATATATATATATATATATAAATATATATATATGCATTGCCCATACTTTGAAGACATCTGTATATACAGCCAAAAAAGTCCCTATAAAATGCGCTGTGTCCAGTAAAATGTCTTCAGAGTAAACACTAGAATAACGAAAAGTTTAAGGACAGTCCCCAAAGTAACAAAATGTCTTCATAGTAACTTGTGGAACGAAAACCTGTCCCCGCAACATGTGATGTGCACATATATATATATATATAAATATATATATATATATATATGTTAAGGTATGAAGTTTTCATAACTTAATATTTTTTTTCTTATATATTCCCACGAAAAGACTAAATGAACTAATATTGCGAAATCAAAGTTACACGCGCCAATATTTTGTGCTGACACCGATGTCAGCGAAAATATTATTTTTTTGAATTCTTTAATCGAACCATTTTTACCTTTTACTAAATTATGCTGACGCTATGTCTGCAAAATTATTGAAAAAGTCGTTTTTATGATTTATGCTAGAAAGGAAAGTTCAGTTCGGATTGATCCACGAAGAGTGGAAGTAACATAAATAATTAAAGTGTAAAGTGTTAATAGATTAAGAAAGAAATAAAATTTTTTTTAAATGTAAAAAAAGACAGTTTTTAATTGGGGGCTCAACCGGGATCGCCTATCGAAAACAAAGTTCTCAAAAAAACAAGTAAGAACATCGATAGTGCGTCCGCCAACCAAACAAAAAAGTTTCCTTATGAAAAGGAGAAAATAATAAAAAAAAACAGTGACAATGAAAAAGTATCCTTACAAAGAGGAGAAAATATAAAAAAAACAGTGACAGTTAAAAAGTATCCTTATTAAAAGGAGAAAATAAAAAACACAGTGACAATTAAAGAAAAAGTGTCCTTATAAAAAAGGAGAAAATATAAAAATAGTAACCTTTTTATTAAGAGTGTTTAAACAAATAAACTAAGTGATTTAAAATAAATCAAGTGTAAAAAAACTCTATGTTCATCAACAACATTTTTTAAAAAACTTATTAGGAAAAATATATAAAAAAACAATTTCGAAAAAACAAAAATATATAACGATTGGCCTAACTAACTGTCCACTCCGAGACAGCAACACCCCAGAACGAGTGTAATATGGGACAGCTTTAAAGCGGTGGTACAATAACAGTGACAACTTGCAGCGGCAGATATTACAAATAACAAATTATTGCAAGTTTAGAAAATAAGTTAAATTAAATTGTAAATCCGAAAATTCTTTGGCTAATATAGTAGAAGATATAGTAGAAAATCTCACTGAAGAGGAGATCAGATTTCTAATTAAACGTAGAGAGTTAGATACAATTGACGAAGAACTAGAAGCACTAGAAAGGGAATACGAAACGGACTCAATTGACAATCTTTTAAATCTATTTAATAACATGACAACAAGTGATCCCAACATGAACAGTGAGCAAATAATTAGGATAGTGACGCAGACCACAGCACCACTCCTAAGGAAATTGGAAGTGCTAAACGCAAATTTTGACAGACTGACAATTGCAAATACTGTTACAGAATACAAACAACAAACTATTGACGAAACCAAACGATGTGACGAAAGCTTGGATGTTATAAAATCCCTTCCAAACTTTAACGGAAAAGATACCTCTTATGTAAGCTGGCGAGAAGCCGCAAACAACTCCATGAGTCTATATGCCAAAGGTAGTCGTAGGTATTTCTCTGCATTGACCATTTTACGGAACAAAATAACAGATGAGGCAAATGACACTCTAACGAACCACGCTACGGTACTGAATCTTGACGCTATTTTGGCCCGACTGGACTTTGCTTATGCCGACAAACGACCAATCCATATCATTGAACAAGAACTCAGTATAATGAGGCAAGGTTCTTTGACAATTTTGGATTATTATAACGAAGTTAACAAGAAACTGACTCTCTATCGAATGAACTAAACTGTAAAAATCGACAATATGCGCTTAGAGTTTTTGTCACCGGTCTAAACCCACCACTGGCGAATATTCTTTTCTCACTTTCACCTTCCGATTTACCGAATGCCTTAGCCAAAGCTCAGGAACTAGAAGCGAATAATGTAAGAGCTAATTTTGCTGTACAATTCAATAGAAATCAGGGCAGCAATCAAAACCTAAGGAATACCCAAAAGGTTTATGATTTCCTCATAGAAATCGCTTTAACAATTTTCAACATGGCCAAAACCTTCCCATTATCCATCACCAACCTAAGCCCGAACCGATGGAAATAGGAAGCTCATTAAATATTCCGGTCGCTGCGACGAATAATAACGTTCGACAGATTGGACAATCACTAAATCATGGACGAGGACCACAAATTAGTCAGTGGCAACAACGGCCACAAAATACAAATCAATTTGGCCAAAGGCCACAATTTAATTATCCCATAAAAAGGCAACATCCTAGCGGACAATTTAGTTCCCAGCCAATAAACAAGGCCCAGAGAGTAAATAATTTAAGTGAAACAGCTTTTTTAGACACGACCCCGGACTGCCAAACATCATTAGGACAGGAGCATCCGGGAGAACTTTCAGAATTTTAATTGACAAAATTTTTTATAATTATAAAAAATTATAAAAAATTTTGTTTTCCTGAAGATGCTAACAAATTGTTAGCGAAATATTGAAAATAAAATAAGAACTTTTATAAAAAAAGAAAAGATCTTTAGCTGAATAAATAAAATATTAATATTGAAAAAAGATCAAATAAAGTTATATAATTAAAAGAAGAAATATTAAATATAGAGTATGCCTTACAGTGGGCCAAAGCAGGAATTATAAATACTTTTATATTATCAGAAGAGGAAATAAGTGAAATCAAGAAACAGTTAGACTATGAAGAGTTCCCATTCTCCAATATCGAAGAAGCATTAGAATTTTCGGATATAAGAATAGCTGTAAACAATATGTCAATTATTTATATTGTAAATTTGCCTACTATTAGTACAAATATTTGTGAAAATATATTAATTAAACCATTAAAAATATACAAAACTATAATGAAAATTCAAAATGAAAATATTTTAAAATGTAAAAATAGAATTTTTGAAATGAAAACTGAGTAAAACTTTTAATAAATTATCAATTTGTAATAATCAAAACCTTTTAGAAATAAGTAATACAAACTGTATTCCAAAATTGTTATCTAGCGGTAATCATAATTGTACTATGGTAAATAACCAACACGTCTCAACTATTGAGGAAATAAAACCGGGAATAATTTTGTTAAACCAATACAATGGTTCAGTAAGTATTCCAGACGCTAAATCCTGGAATCTATCGGGAAACTTTTTAATCAAATTTCATAACGCCACATTAAATTTAAACGGTGTTAACTATTTCGCAAGAGAATTACACGATTGGAAACCGCTTCCAGCTATTTTTCAGTCCTCCTCTAACAAAACAGAAATGGAAGAAATTCTTTCTCTGCAAATGATAAAAGAAATCCAGTTGGAAAATGTCAATGAGCTCGACTCGTTGTCGACCGAGGGAAGAATTGAATTTTCTTTCAATATGATACTTTCAATTTCATTGGTCGCAATTATAATTTTTGTCATCTGGAAATTGAGGCAAAAGGACAGAATGAATCTGACAATAAACAACCAAGGCTTTACGCCGACAATTCCAGATCCCGGAAGCTCGTCTCCAGAAAGGAGACAAGTTCTTAAGATATTAAGACAAGTCTTTCAAAATGATTCAATCGGGACGATTGATCTTACAGAGGGGAGAGTTAAGGTATGAAGTTTTCATAACTTAATATTTTTTTTTATATATTTCCACGAAAAGACTAAATGAACTAATATTGCGAAATCAAAGTTACACGCGCCAATATTTTGTGCTGACACCGATGTCAGCGAAAATATTATTTTTTTGAAATCTTTAATCGAACCATTTTTACCTTTTACTAAATTATGCTGACGCTATGTCTGCAAAATTATTGAAAAAGTCGTTATTATGATTTATGCTAGAAAGGAAAGTTCAGTTCGGATTGATCCACGAAGAGTGGAAGTAACATAAATAATTAAAGTGTAAAGTGTTAATAGATTAAGAAAGAAATAAAATTTTTTTTAAATGTAAAAAGGACAGTTATTAATATATATATATATATATATATATATATATATATTAGGGCGGGTTAATTTTTTTTTGATGAAGCGTATAGCAAAAACGTAATCTATAGGTGATTCAGAGAAAGTTTGCTCAAGAGACCGTAGCTCTAAGTCGGATTTGGAGCACCCCAAAATTTCAAAATATATATGTATTTTTCCATATATACATAGAATAGTTTAATTAAATTCGTCATAAAATCGGATAGAATTATAGTAGATTTCTCAATCTGCGCTTGTTTGAAAGGTATTTTTATCACCTTTCAGAATCTCTTTTGATACCAAAATTTTTTGCGAAAAATACCCTAAAATGAACTTTTAACTAATAAATTTTGAATTTTCTTCGATTTTTTTCGAGATTTTTTTTATGAAAGTTTAGTTAATTTCCAAAAACTTTTATTACGATCAATTTTTTTGTTTTCGAACTCCTTTTTGTAGGAAAATCGATCTGAAAAATCAACATTTTCAAGGTTTCAACAAAAAACACTATTTTAACATTTTTTATTCAATTTATTTTTAAATATTATTCTCGACCTACAATTTAATGTTTTAACGTGGTAATATTATTTTTTAAGGTCCTTTTTACTTTCCATTCGAGGAGTTTTCTTACGACTTTCTAATGTCACTGCCATAACTCCTTCACGATACTTTTCTATAACTCGTTAATAATTGTACATGTCTTTCTGTTCCTTGTATGTGCATTGGAATTTGTGGATCAGCCAGTGGTGGTTCATCGAAATCTAAGTATTCTCCCAAGTGATCATATGGAATCTGTCGAGTAAATGCTGGTTCAAATAATATATCGTCGTTATTCATATCAACCATATTGACATAATCGGTAGCACCGAAATTTAAGATATATTTTTTGTAAACTCTGAGTTTAGTTGGATCGTACAATTTCTCGATAGTGTAAAATCTTTTTGATAGCTCTTCGATCAAAATCAGATATTACCTGAAAAATAAAATGTTTAGATCAATTAAAATGCAATTATTTTATTTTAACTTTATTCCAATCAAAAAAGTAAAATAAAGACAATAAATAATGATAATAAAGGATGCAATTTCTCACATTCTTGAATAGCTTTGAATGACTTTCCACTTGCTGCTCGTGGTCTACTGGTGACTGTTTTGTCCAATGCTTCATATAATGACGAAATGGCAGTTCATTAAAATGAAGCAGACATATAAACCAGTGAATTGGTATATTTAACTGTTTTTCAAATAATCGTAAAACACCATTTTCTGTTCCAGTATTTGCTGGCTCACCATCACTGCATATGTCAATTAATTGATCAACTGTTAATGTTTTATTGTTGAAAAATTCATCCAGTTTTCTGTGATTGGTTTTTGCATCTTCTTGACTACCCAGATTTACATATCCAAATAACTCATTATAGGGCTCTTTCAGAACAACTAAATGCGGTTCTTTTACCATATTGGTATGAAATTTGTCATTAATTTTCTCTGTACCATCGAAAGAGAATGCAGTTATGGAAGAATTTGTATGTCGTGTACGAAGCACTGCATCTCTAGATTTAACTTTTTCTCTAGCCACTTTTGAGTTATCCATAATAACAAGATTACCATGAACATCTCTAAAATTTATATCTTCAAATAAAGCTGTTGCTAAACATGAAGCGACTCTATCTGAAACACCGAATCTATCACACATCATAGCAAAATTTAAGGCATTGTATCTTTGAGTATAATGACCTCGTCTCATTTGAACAGTTGCTTCTGGAACTTCTGTTGTTGCTTCATTTTCATCTTCATCCATGTGTAATTCAGGTGGTTCGTAACTTGGATCATCGGTACCAGTTGTAAGTGTTGGTATTGTTGTAGCTACTTCTTCAACGTCTTCCGTATATTCAGGTATTGTGAATTTTCTATCATTATGCTGGTCCATCATAAATTCTTTTAGATGTTCTGGAATCAATCCACACGAGCATTCTGTTGTTTTTAATTTTCAATTACATTTGCCAATATAAAATAATTCGTTTATTGAATCAACAAATGCTTTAAATTCATCTCTTTTGTTTCTATCTTGTACATGTTTCTGGTATTTATCAAGCAAACCAGTTAATTTTTTTAAAACACTCTTTCTATTAATGATTTCAATATCTAATTTACACCAAATTTGGATCCATTTATCTGTTACGTGAGGAGTAAAAGTTTTATACGAGAACATTTTGTTTTCAAATTTAGCACGATCACTTAAAAAAAATAATATTTTAAAATGTCACATTTAGTAGGCAAACTAAGATCATTTAAATACTTGATAATTCAAAAACAACAATATCTTGATGAGGCATGTTAGTCAATCTAGAGTCAAAACTTGTTGTTGTTGCTTCCATTTGCGAGACACCGCAGACGATGTTGATGGTTCTTGATTATCCATAATAACTTTAATATTATCAGTGCACTCTTTGATTGTGTCACACTAAATTTAAAAATAAAAAAAAATATTGGTATTGTGATAACCGAGTTTTTATTTAAGTATTTTGGCAAACTGCGTGCGCATTGCACGATGATCGATTAAGGAAGAAGGAAAAGCAAGCTTGTTAACGTTTAGTGTTGGTAAACGTCATTATTTTGTAACGTCATTATTCAGTGTTACAAAGTTGTTGAATTGAACAATGCTGCCAGGTATCAATACAGATTCTGAAAGGTGATAAAAATACCAGATTGAGAAATCTACCATAATTCTATCCGATTTTATGACGAATTTAATTAAATTGTTCTATGTACATATATATGGAAAAATTTCTATTTTGAAATTTTGGGGGGCTCCAAATCCGACTTAGAGCTACGGTCTCTTGAGCAAAATCTCTCAGAATCACCTATATATTACGTTTTTGCTATACGCTTCATCAAAAAAAACGTTCCATACAATTTCACCCGCCCTAATATATATACACTTATATATATATATATAGAGCAATTCCATATGAAAACGATCAAAATTGGCAAATTTTTGGACGACCCCTTTCCGATTTTAAAATAAATAGTCTCAATCGATTGCCCAGCAAAAAATAATGTACCTACATATTTTTTTTTTATAGTGACTGGTTTAGTGGTGGTGTACACCACTGTCATGTGACAAAATTGAAGAATTCTTCATAAGGGACCTCATTGAAAGTTGTTTTAAAAAAACTACTAAAGCGATCGCAACGAGTGATAGCTCGTTGGAAAGGTATTGAATCAGGCTTTAATTGAAAAATAAAATTTTCCCTGAAATTTACCTTTTTCCCATGAAAATTAAATTTTCCCATGTAAATTAAAATTTCCGATTTTCCACAGAAGCTCCTAAATTTTCCGGCTAATTTTATTTTTTTTGGATTCCTCATAATTTTTGCTTTAAGAATCAGCAATAAAAAAATGGGCCCGACTCCTTGTTTGGACAGGAGAAGAGCATTTAAGAGACTACCTTGTTCTCATTGTTTTTATATTTTTTATAATTGAATTATTTTTAATTATTTAACATTATTTTATTTTATTATTAAAAATACATTTTAAAAATTATTTTACAGTTAAAAATACATTTATGAAGAAAAAATCAATTTTTTTTAAGAGCCCCAAGTTGAGTGTGTAGTGAATATGGTCTGCCTGCCTTCACAAGATCGGCCATAAATCCATGGATAATAGCAGCAGTGGCATGTAATGGCACACCAAACCCGACTGAGGATACAGGTCATAAAATGTTTTGTAAATTTTTTAAATTACCAGGTAATAAATGACACGTGCAGAAACAAGTCATAAAACACGGATTTTCCATAAATATGGCTAAATATTTATAACCTGGTAATTTAAAAAATTTACAAAACATTTTATGACCTGTGGTCGGCTTATTGGCAGTAACCAATTAAATCCCTCTTTAAAAAACATTTTATGACCAGTAGTTCACGCAAATTTTCCTATTAAAGAAAAGCAAATATCGCTTATTTTTTTTACCTATTTTTTACCAAAAAATAAATATAAATACTTCACAAACTCTGAGTCAAATTTCAGTTGAATACAAAACGTGAAAGTGTTAAAGTGTTTTTTTGTAAAGTAAAGAGTGAAGCTGTAAAGACAATTTAAAGTAAAATGAATAAATTTTGCTGCAATCCGTTTAACAAGAGTGCACATCGTTCAAAAAAGATAAAAGTATTAAAATTAACTGGTGTTTCGAAGCGATACATGAATGAATTAAATATACAATACGGTGAAGAAGCAGAATTCATTTTCCCCAAGTGTAAAATCGATTTGTCTCAACAAGCAAATGCATTGAAACAAATGCAACCACAATCCGAGAGTGAAATGACAATTGAACAAAATGTTTCATCTGATAGTGAGGCAGACATTCCGATGGTCAATATGTCTTTAAGTCCTTTGAATGAGGCTATTACCACTTTAGGTGAAACGCCTATTAGAAAAAGAAAGTTGCGAAGTGAAAAATACAGGAAAGATAAAAAAGGCAAGGTTATGAGTGCAATCGCGACAATATTTGATGAATGCTCTGATAACGAATGCAGTCAAGCAGATGACGTTGATGACGGCAAACAAATGATTGAGCAGTTGAAAAGAAAATTCAATTTAGCGACCACTTTTCCGGAAAAATATCTCATTTTATCTGTGCAGTTTCAAACATCTTTTTACATCGCGAGAAGAAGCAAAGAATTAGTTCGACAGAAGGGCATATTGGCGACTCCCACCAAGAAATTTGGCTCAAGGACAGTCAGCGAAGCAACGGTGAAATTGATTCAAGATTTTTACTGCAATGATGACAACAGCCGCGCCTGCCCAGGTACATGTGACTATGTTATTACACGTGAAGATGGAGAAAAAGTACACAAGCAGCGCAGATTATTATTATGTAATCTATCCGAAGCATATCATCAGTTCAAAGAGAAATACCCAGCAGAAAAAGTGGGATTTTCTAAGTTTGCCATCCTACGACCAAAAGAATGCGTGCTGGCATTAGACAGGCACGGAACGCATTCAGTCTGCGTTTGCATGTTTCATCAAAACATCAAATTAATGTTCTTTCCATGCAAGAAATTGAAAGTATTTCACGGTGAAATTGAAACATATAGGGACCTCCTGTCGAAGTCGTTGTGCGCATACCCCACGGAAAATTGTCATCTGTCCAAATGCGACAATTGTCCGAAGATTGACGAGCTAGAGCAATATTTGGCGGAAAAGTTTAAACAGCTTTTAATTCAGGAGGTGCATTTCAAACAGTGGATAATTAGCAGCGGCAGATGTTCCCTTGAGAACGTGGTAAAGCAGATTCCGGAATTCATCGAGGAATTCGGATTCAAGTTGAATGAACTGAAGGCGCACCATTTCATATCCGAGATGCAATCGAAATTTCTAAAGGAAAGTAAGGAGAAATTAGCCAAAATGAATTCATTGTGATAAGCGAGTTTGCCGAGAATTACACTTTTCTCGTTCAGGATGAAATTCAGGCTTATCACTGGGCAAACGACCAGTGCACGGTGCATCCTTTTTGCATTTATTTCAAAAACGAAGATAACGAACTACAGACCGTAAGCCTTGTTGTTGTCGCGGAGAGTTTAGCTCATAATTATGTGTCCGTTTATTTATTTCAAATGAAACTGTTTGAATTCTTAAGATCAAAATTCGATGCAATCGACAAAGTAACGTTTTTCTCAGACGGCGCGGCTTCTCAGTACAAGAATAAAAAAAAATTTTACAATCTTTGCATAATTGAAGAAGAACAAAACTGCAAGATCGAGTGGCACTTTTTTGCGACGTCCCACGGTAAGGGCCCATGCGATGCGTTAGGGGGAACCCTAAAACGCATGGCGACTAAGGCAAGTTTGCAAAGGCCATATACTGACCAGATCTTAAATGTACAACATTTGTTTTCGTGGATTCAAAGCAAGGAAATTGCCATTAACACAGTTTTATGCACTCAAAAAAGAAAAGCCATGGAGCGACGACTTCAAAACAGATATAACAATGTCAAAACTATAACTGGAACGCAAAAGTTTCATTGCTTCATACCAAATATTTCTGATATGTCAATTAATGTAAAGCGGTACTCTTCGTCTGCCGACGTGCTAAATTTAAAGTAACTTTAATTTTATAATGATGCCAAGACAATTGAAATTTTTAATAAATATTGTAATTAAGTATAAGCAGCAAAATAAGAAAGATTTTTTCTTCATAAATGTATTTTTAACTGTAAAATAATTTTTAAAATGTATTTTTAATAATAAAATAAAATAATGTTAAATAATTAAAAATAATTCAATTATAAAAAATATAAAAACAATTAGAACAAGGTGGTCTCTTAAATGCTCTTCTCCTGTCCAAACAAGGAGTCGGGGCCCATTTTTTTATTGCTGATTCTTAAAGCAAAAATTATGAGGAATCCAAAAAAAATAAAATTAGCCGGAAAATTTAGGAGCTTCTGTGGAAAATCGGAAAATTTAATTTTCATGGGAAAATTTAATTTTCATGGGAAAAAAGGTAAATTTCTGAGAAAAATTAGGAAAATTTTATTTTTCAATTAAAGCCTGATTCAATACCTTTCCAACGAGCTATCACTCGTTGCGATCGCTTTAGTAAACAACTTTCAATGAGGTCCCTTATGAAGAATTCTTCAATTTTGTCACATGACAGTGGTGTACACCACCACTAAACCAGTCACTATAAAAAAAAAAAAAATATGTTGGTACATTATTTTTTGCTGGGCAATCGATTGAGACTATTTATTTTAAAATCGGAGAGGGGTCGTCCAAAAGGTGATCGCTTTCATATGGAATTGCTCTATAATAGGTTTTTTGATCAAGCTCTAAGGATTAAGTAGCTTCAGAATCGGCTTTTTGAAAGTGTATTATTTCTCATAATCTAGAGCAATAATTTAACAGCTTAATTTTCTGTTCTAAAGAACGACTTGTAGAATAACTTCTTGTCCTCTACAATATGTTTTCTGTTGGTTTTAACACCGATGATTTTGGTTTTAAATGATTTTAAAAGTAATCTGTTATATTGCTCCTAGAACCACTTCTGGATATGCTCTTCGTTAGCATTATCTTACATTTATGTTAATGTAAACGGGTTCCATAGAATTGGTTTTAGAGGAATATGCTGTTGAAACCGAATGTAAAAATTTTCTTGGGAGCAGAAAAGAAACCATTTTCACGGAATTAAACATTCAATTATATGACATTGATTTGCACCAAATGCAACCTTAATTATAATTTTTAAAGGAATTCAAACAAAAATTAAAAATTGTTTATAGTATACCCTAATCATTATGAATATATTTTACTCGAAAGATTAGAAAGATTTAGGAGAAACTAACGGAAAAAATCGATATTCAAAATTTAACCAGTTAATCAACCTATTTTAACCGATTATTTACCGGTCAGACCGGTTTTAAAACCGGTCTACCCGGTCTAGACCGGTCGACCGGACGACCGGGTAGACCGGTCTACCCGGTTAACCGGGTTGTAGTACTTTCTGCAAATGTACGCTTTTGGTATTTTTAATTAAATAAAGGATAAATTAACAAAATTTATATAAATTTGTAAAAAAAACTAGGAAAATTTTATAAAAATCGAAAAATTTTTTAAAAATCAAAAAACTTGTAAAAATCGAAAAAATTTTTAATAATTCAAAAGCTTGATAAAAATTGATAATATTTTAAAATCGAAAAATTTAATAAAAGTTCATAAATTTTATTAAAGTTCATAAATTTAGTAAAAATTCAACAATATTTTTATGAATCCAAAAGTTTTTAAAAGTTTTATAAATTTTATAGGAATAGATCAACTTTATAAAAATCTATAATTTTAAAAAAATCCATAAATTTTTTCAAAATTGTTAACGCTGTTGTTTTTGACTAATGTGTATGATATGCTGTGGAAATTTAGTATGTAAAATTTGTGTTGTTGTTGGCATATGCATATTAAGGTGCCCCTTATTGTATGAGGAATGTGATATAAATTTCATTCTTAATAATAACCAATGGCAATAAAATTCCAGTGTGACAATATACATACTATACTCACCAAAAAAAGTCTGTAATGGCAACTGAAAATTTTGCTGTTATTACAGGAAATTCTGCTAATTTGAGCCAAGCGGTATTTTTGCTAATCTTAGCAACACATGTCTGCTGACGTGTAGTACAATGAAATTAATAAAAAAATTAGTAGCTGCTACTATATTTTAGTAGACTTTTTGTAAAGTGGAATTTAAAATCTGTTCGCTAAAATCAGCAAAAAAAAAAATACTAAATTTTATTAATATTAGTAAAAAGCTTTGAATTTATTTTTCTAATCGAGCATCAAAAATTTTGAATATATTTTTTAAAAAACGAATTAATCATTTTGTTTCAATTTGGTAATTTCTGTTTTAAAAAATATTTTGGTCAATTTTTTTTACTTTTAAGGTTAAATTTCAATTGTTTTTAGGGCGGATTTTTAAAGCTAAAAAACCTTTTTACACTCAGAAAAAAGTTAGTAAAAAAAATTTGTAAACGGTTTTCAATCCCACTTTACTATTTTTGTACTGATTTCACTAGGTCACAAATAACAAACTTTTGTCTGTTATTTGTTTCTAGCATACTTTTTCTCATGGATTTGGACCTACTGAACACGAAAATGAATTTTAAAAATTTTTCTGTCGATTGGTTTGCGAGATACAAATTTTTTAATTTTTTTTTTTTAATTTTTGGAGGTACACTTACTATTTTGAGCATATCTTTAGTCTTCTTTGACCTATTTTATCCTACTACTACTCAAATTAAAGACAATTGAGCCGTCTACAACTTATTCTCAGAAAATTTTCAAATCGGGTTAGTAGTTTTGATGTTGGCGGCTTAAAAAGGTTAAAAAACTGCGTTTTTTTAGTAAAAATGTGGCTGAAAAATTCATATAAAAATTCATATAAAATGTAAAACGCGATGTTAACAGCGATTTTAATTTTTTTACGTATAGCTGACACTTTTCCAAAGAAAATAAGCCCTTACTTAACAAAATCTGATGACAAATGGCCGACTTATTATTTTTTTGGTAAACGACCGAAATTCCGCTATTTCACGATTTTTTGATTTTCATTATTTGCACAGCTTACCTACCCAACGCAAACGAATAAATACATTTGAACTTAATTTAAAATAAACAAAGTAGTCTTCGTATATTTTTTTTTAATTTATTTACAGCACTACATGCTCATACATATTTAAACATAAGGAGACACGGTTATCAATTGCATTTCAAAACTGTCTGTGAAAGTGTAAAGAAGTTAATATTTAGAAAACGCAAGGAAGACAATGAGTAAAATACTACGTGTGTTCGAGTGTTTGAACGATCCAGACAATTTCTGCAATGTTTGTGGCCAGTTTATAAAAAAAAAATCACGCACACAAGTTTACTCCAGCAGTACAATTGCACTATTTGAATTATTTTGGTATTTCACCAAATATCACAGAACCATGGACACCTAAGTCGCTGTGTGATCTTTGCTATATAATCTTAACCAACTGGGCAGCTGGCGGAAGGTAAGAATTTTTATTTAAACACATTATACATAGCGAATATAGTAATTTATTTTAATTTTAGCCGCCATATGAAATTCGATACACCAATGATGTGGAAAAAGCCGCTATGCCATTCCACAGACTGTTATTTTTGCCTCACCACAAACAGTGGAGTAGGAAGATTTTTTAAATGGAACTACGCTCAAGTGGGATCGTTTGCGCTTCCAGTACCACATTCGCATGATGTGCCATATCCAGTGTGCCCTGGTGCATCTCTTCAAAAAGCAGAATCGTCAGAAGAAGAGTCTGAGTCAAATGCAAGCGAATTTGAGCCGGGTGCAAAGCGAAAATTACTGTCACAGGCCGAACTAAACGATTGGGTGCGCGATTTTGGTCTCACTAAGGAGAAATCCGAACTTTTTGCGTCTCGGATGATACAGTGTGGATTTGCGGCTTCAGAAGTGAAAGTATCAGCGTACAGAAACCGTCACAAGGAGTATGCAAAATTTTATACAAAGAAAGACCAAATATGTTTTTGCAGCGACATTTCAGGCTTGTTCCAAGAGCTTCACCAAATTCACAACCCCAACGAATGGAGGTTGTTTATTGACAGCAACAAAGAGAGCTTGAAGGCAGTTCTCTTACATAATGGGAATGAAAAGCCATCTGTTCCTATTGCTCATGCGGTTCATTCAAAGGAGAACTATGAAACTATGGACATTTTGCTGAAATGCATAGAGTATAGGAAATACAATTGGAAAATATGCGCCGACCTTAAAGTTGTGGCCATTCTGTGTGGACTCCAAGGAGGCTATACGCGACATTGCTGTTTTCTGTGCCTTTGGAATAGCCGCGCTGATGATCAGCATTATATAAAAAAAAATGGCCGGTACGAACGAAACCTGTAGTTGGAGAAGCGAATGTTCAGCGCAAACCACTAATAGAGAACCGTGAAAATATAATACTTCCGCCGCTGCACATAAAATTGGGTTTGATTAAAAATTTTGCCAAAAAATTAGACAAAGAAGGTGAAGCTTTTGCCTATTTACGGTCAATTTTCCCTTACCTTTCGCTGGCAAAAATTAAAGAAGGAGTCTTCGCAGGACCCGAGATAAAAAAAATGTTGAAAGATGAAAAATTCCCAAAGCTGTTATCACCCATCGAAGCCGCAGCATGGAATTCCTTCAGGCTTGTTGTGGAAAACTTTTTAGGAAACAACAAAAGCCCGAATTATAAGGACATAGTTGAGGATCTGGTAAAGAACTATGAAGCCATGGGAGTGCACATGTCACTTAAAATACACTTTCTGGATTCTCATTTGGATTTTTTCCCTGAGAATTTAGGAGACGTGAGCGACGAACACGGCGAGCGCTTTCATCAGGAATTGAAGGCTATGGAACGACGCTATCAGGGCAACTATGACACGGCTATGATGGGTGACTATATTTGGACCCTAATACGTGAGACCGATTGCAGCGAACACAAAAAACAAAGAAGAAGTCAGCAGTTTTTCCACATGGCATAAAATGTACACTTATATCTTTGTTTTTACTCATTTTTTTGTGCGTTGATTTGCTTAATTTAATTAGTTAGTTTAATTTCGTTAGTTTAGCTAATTGTGCGATACATTGAGCATGTAGTGCTGTAAATAAATTAAAAAAAAATATACGAAGACTACTTTGT
Source organism: Eustalomyia histrio (assembly GCA_949748255.1). Taxonomy (NCBI): domain Eukaryota; kingdom Metazoa; phylum Arthropoda; class Insecta; order Diptera; family Anthomyiidae; genus Eustalomyia; species Eustalomyia histrio. The sequence continues at coordinate 189,066,593 of OX456523.1, forward strand.
TTATTTTAAATTAAGTTCAAATGTATTTATTCGTTTGCGTTGGGTAGGTAAGCTGTGCAAATAATGAAAATCAAAAAATCGTGAAATAGCGGAATTTCGGTCGTTTACCAAAAAAATAATAAGTCGGCCATTTGTCATCAGATTTTGTTAAGTAAGGGCTTATTTTCTTTGGAAAAGTGTCAGCTATACGTAAAAAAATTAAAATCGCTGTTAACATCGCGTTTTACATTTTATATGAATTTTTATATGAATTTTTCAGCCACATTTTTACTAAAAAAACGCAGTTTTTTAACCTTTTTAAGCCGCCAACATCAAAACTACTAACCCGATTTGAAAATTTTCTGAGAATAAGTTGTAGACGGCTCAATTGTCTTTAATTTGAGTAGTAGTAGGATAAAATAGGTCAAAGAAGACTAAAGATATGCTCAAAATAGTAAGTGTACCTCCAAAAATTAAAAAAAAAAAATTAAAAAATTTGTATCTCGCAAACCAATCGACAGAAAAATTTTTAAAATTCATTTTCGTGTTCAGTAGGTCCAAATCCATGAGAAAAAGTATGCTAGAACCAAATAACAAAATGGCTGTTGCCTAGTGTTTTTAGTAAAAAAAAATATTATTTAGCAAATCTCTTTGCTATTTACATTTTACAAATTACAGATTTTTTGCAGAATATTTACAAATTTGCTAATTTCAGAAATCATTTTACGAATTTTTGAAAACCGATTTGCTAAAATTAGCAAAAAAATTTACTAATTTAAAAAAAGTGGATATTGAAGAAAATGTTATTTCTAATTGAGTATTAAAATGTTATATAGATTAAAAAGGGGATCGGAAGTGAAGATACCGACTCATGTCTAAAAAAAAAATTTTTTTTGCTGATTTTAGCAAACTGATTCCACTTTACAAAAACTTTACTAAGATTTAGTAGCTGCAGCTAATTTTTCTACAAATTTCATTTACTACACGTCAGCTGGGCTCAAATCATCATTCGAATTTTTGAAAACCGATTTGCTAAAATTAGCAAAAAAATTTACTAATTTAAAAAAAGTGGATATTGAAGAAAATGTTATTTCTAATTGAGTATTAAAATGTTATATAGATTAAAAAGGGGATCGGAAGTGAAGATACCGACTCATGTCTAAAAAAAAATTTTTTTTTGCTGATTTTAGCAAACTGATTCCACTTTACAAAAACTTTACTAAGATTTAGTAGCTGCAGCTAATTTTTCTACAAATTTCATTTACTACACGTCAGCTGGGCTCAAATTAGCGAAATTTCCTGTAATAACAGTTGTCATTACAGATTTTTTTTGGTGAGTGTAGTGCTATTTTAAGTGGATGTCCTCTTTTTAGACATCAGTCGGTATCTTTGCTTCCGATCCCATTTTTAATATATGTAACAAGGAAATTTAAGTTTGTAGGTGTAAGTTTTAATTAGAAATAACATTTCCTTCAATAACCACTTTTTTAAAATTAGTAATATTTCTTGCTAATTTTAGCAAAATTTTCAAAAATTTGTAAAATGATTTCTGAAATTAGCAACAAAAATTTGTTAATATTCTGTAAAAATTCTGTAATTTGTAAAATGTAAATAGCAAAAAGATTTGCTAAATAATAATTTTTTACTAAAAATAAGTACAAAAATAGTAGAGTGGGATTGAAAACCGTTTACAAATTTTTCTACTAACTTTTTTTTCTGAGTGTTTGTACATTCTGACTTTGCTTTTAGTTAAATAAAACAAACATTTACATATTGGATGTACCTAAAAAAATAAAATTTACAGAAAAACTCCTACCTAAAATTGTAATACTCTTCTCATCATACATTGTACAGGTTGTAGCTACCAAATAGTATCGGTTATAGCTACCAAATTTTTTGTCAGAATTCTTGCGGTTAAGGCAACTTTCTTCATAATAAATTATATTTTTAGTTTGAAAAGTCAATATTCAGTTGTTGAATTCCACATAAATGTTATGAAGTTCTACAAAATTTGGTTTACTACACCACAACTAATTTTAATTTTCTTTGATACTTTTAAAACTTATACATTTGAATATTTTCGTTAAAAAAAATATTGTTTTCTACCTACTACACCACAAACACATATATTTTGGCTTATTCTGAAATTGTTTTTTCTTACCGTGGTTATTACACATTTATAGTTTTTATACCGTTGGTCGCAATGGGTTAAAATTTTGTAAAATCAATATAGACATAATTTTTACTTAATATCGAACAAATTAATTTAAGTTGTAGAGGAAAGATATTCCGAAACTGGGTTTTGAAGTCAGAAAGTCCTTTACGTTTCATACATTTGTATGAAACAGCCAAGGTATTTTTCGGTCTCATGTACGACGTTTTTATGCCATGTATTATAATGTGTTAAAATTTCGCAGAAATAGTCTAGACTAGTTCTAACTTATAACTGAGAAATATTTTTTAACTTGTGGAACAAACATATTCCAAAACTGCCTCTTGAATTCAGAAAGTCCTTTACGTTTCATACATTTGTATGAAACAGCCATGGTCTTTTTCGGTCCCATGATCATAATGAATTAAAATTTTGCAGAAATGGTCTAGACGTAGTTCTGACTTAAACCTGAGAAATATTTTTCAACTTGTAGAACAAAAATATTCCGATCCCGGCTCTTGAAGTCAGAAAGTCCTTTACTTTTCATACATTCGTATGAAATAGCCACGGTCTTTTTCGGTCTTATGTGCGGCGTTTTTATGTCGTAGATCATAATGAATTAAAATTTTGCAGAAATAGTCTAGACGTAGTTCTAACTTAAAACTGAGAAATATTTTTAAACAAATAAATAAATAAATGAATAAATAAATAAATAAATAAATAAATAAATAAATAAATAAATAAATAAATAAATAAGTAAATAAATAAATAAATAAATAAATAAATAAATAAATAAATAAATAAATAAATAATTAATTAAATGAAACAAACTTCAATATAATAAAAAAACAAGAATAAAATTAAAATAAAACTATATTACAGTTTTTATTTTTCTGGTGAATTTTATTTTTAAAATTCAATTAGGGCCACCTTACACTTACCAAAAAAAGTCTGTAATGGCAACTGAAAATTTTGCTGTTATTACGGGAAGTTCTGCTAATTTGAGCCCAGCGGTATTTTTTGCTAATCTGCTGACGTGTAGTAAAATGAAATTAGTAGAAAAATTAGTAGCCGCTACTAAATTTAAGTAGACTTTTAGTAAAGTGGAATTTAAAATCTGTTTGCTAAAATCAGCAAAAAAAATACTAAATATTATTAATATTAGTACAAAGTTTTAAATTTTTAACGAATTTATTATTTTGTTTTAATTTGGTAGTTTCTGTTTTGAAAATTATTTAATTCAATTTTTTTTTACTTTTAAGGTTAAATTTTAATTGTTTTTAGGGCTGATTTTTAGAACAAAAAAAACTTTTTAGTGCTATTTTACGTGGATGTCCTCTTTTTAGACATGAGTCGGTATATTAACTTCCGATCCCTTTTTTAAACCTATGTAACATTTTAGAGCAATTTAAGTTTGTATGTATAAGTTTTAATTATTAGAAATAACATTTCCTTCAATATCCACTTTTTTAAAATTAGCATTTTTTTGCTAATTTTAGCAAATCGGTTTTCAAAAATTTGTAAAATGATTTCTGAAATTAGCAACAAAAATTTGTAAATATTCTGTAAAAACTCTGTAATTTGTAAAATGTAAATAGCAAAATGATTTGCTAAATAATAATTTTTTTACTAAAAATCAGTACAAAAATAGTAAAGGAGAATTGAAAACAGTTTACAAATTTTTCTACTAACTTTTTTTTCTGAGTGTAATGTAACATGCATACATAGCTATTAAGCACATTACAATTCTTCATCACCAACAACAACAAACATTTCCACAGCATAAACAAACACACACTCATACCTACATACTCCCCTGAAGGAAGCCTGGGGTGAAGTGTCTACAAGTCACCACTTTTGTCGACTATTTTGGGTGATTTTTTGGTGACATGTCCACAAAGCGTCTATACTTTTTACATTCCTTTTTTGCAGCTGCAAAGCTGTGCTTGTTCTTGATTTGTTTATTGTTTTATTTTGTTGAAAATACATGTGCATAGCTGCATGCAAGATTAAAGTTTTTAATAAAAATATAAAGAAAAATTAATTTAAAAAAAAATATATAATGAGCAAAAGAAATTACAAAAAAACTTAAAAAAAACAATCAATATTGTATAAAAATAACCAGAAAAAGGCAACAATTTTTAGTGAAAAATTCGTAACTCTAGAGATTTTGTGGAGCCTGTGGATGATTTTGCGCGGTCTTTTGAAGATTTGCCTATTCAAAATTAAATTTGCACGAACATTTTTTTTACTTTAATGAAATGTATAAAAAAAAATTTATTAATAAAATATCTAATTTAACAAAATAAATGCACCTGTTTAATATTATTTCCTTCCTAGTGTGGAAATCAAGGAAAAAGTTCTAAAAGTGTAGACTAGAACTACTAAAATGTACTAGTGAATCTCTGGTTCCAATGTCAACACCTAGTCAATAGTTGTGTAGATTCGCAATGACACACACATGTTAAGTGTCTACAGCAGAAAGTGTTCGATGGGGCATAATTAGTCAGTAGTACTGGTGACAAAGTCAATAGTGAATCAGTACAGTTTCACTATCGACATTCCCTATGGGGTCAATAGTCAACAAAAATAATAGCAGTTTTGATATATATAGCCTCGGTGGCGCAGTAGGCAGCGCGAAAGTCTCATAATCTTAAGCAGTTTTTATATTTTTTTTATCCTTTTCTATTATATATTTTTGTTGTTGTTAAAAGCGACCGAAAAAGACCGTGCCTTTTTCATATCCCAACAAAACCACACATTACCAAATAATGTGTAAAGTATTGTATAGCCATAGGGGACAATGCACTACTTTACACCTTACTTCATTGATGAATTTTACAGGCGATGAGAGTTAAAGTTATGTATGGACAAATTAGGTTAGACGTGATTAATTAAGTGGTTACTTATATAGTTACTAGGATGGGAAAAGTAATGTGTCAACAAATAGATTTTAATAAAAAAAATTATTTAGAAAAAGAAATAGTTACAAATATTTCAAACGTTTTTAAATATAATGTGGTCATGATGGGAGTCGAACCTGGGAACTCTGGATGCCAGCCGAGAACTCTACCCACAGAGCTATCGTCGCTCTTCATGTTTTCATCACGATCGAAACGTACATATACACATTTTAATTTTGCTTACAAAAAACAAAAGGTAATGAGTTTAAAAATAGATTTTCAAAAATATTTAGATTATTACTTTGCGTTTATAAATCATGCAATACGTTATCAATGAACGGTAACTCATTACTTTATGCTTGCAAAAAATACAAAAGCTAACGAGCTACCATTATAAAGTAATGCATGAGTATATCGCAATTATTACCAAAGTATTGCAGGAATTCATAAATGTGTTGTGTACGAAATACTATATGCAGGCCTTTATAAACTAAAGACATGTTTTCGTACAAGAAAAATTTATCGATTTTTATAAAATTTATGGATTTTATAAAATTTATAGATGTTTGTAAAATTTGTTGATTTTTTTAAAATTTTTAAAAAATTTTCGAATTTTTACTCATTTTATGAATTTTTGTAAAATTTATGAATTTAATATATTCATCGATTTGTAAAAATTTTTCGATTTTTACAAAATTTATCGATACTTAAAAAATTTTTCGATTTTCTTTGAAAAATTTTCGATTTTTAAATAATTTTTAATTTTTCGATTTTTAAACAAATTTTCGAATTTTTATTAAATTTATGGATTTTTATAAAATTTATGAATTTTTATATATATATATCGAATTTTATTTTTTTTTTGTTTTAAACATTTTTCGATTTTAAAATTGTTTTTTCGTTTTTTAAAAAATTTATCGATTTATAAAAATTTTTTCGATTTTTAAAACAAGTAAAAAAGGCTTAAATTGGGCTGTGCCGAATCTTTGAATACCCTCCACCAATATCCTAAAAAAATGTCTACTGTTTTTGATACAAATAATGTAAAAAACTTTTGAAGTAAAATTATGGAGGTGAAAAAAATTTTTTGAGGTGAAAAAAATTGTTTGTGGTGAAAAAAAATTTTATTGGTGATAAAAATTTTTTAAGATGAAAAATATTTGAGGTGAATACAAAATATTATTCACTTCTAAGCGACTGGTGAAAATAATATGAGAAAATATGTTATGTACCAGTCGCTACTATGAAATTGTACTAAAATACACCAATTTGTATGGAAAATTTAGAGGTATCTTCACATTTTCACTCATAACTTTTTAACCGCTGGACCGATTTTGCTCATTTTCAATACCAAACTGCTCGGGAGGATGTCCAAAAATTCGCGTCGTGATCGCAATTTCAACAGACAGACGGACATCGCTAAATCGACTTAAAATTGCATAAGGATCACGAATATATATACTTTATGGGGTCTCAGACCTATATTTCGAGATGTTACAAACGGAATGACAAACTGATATATAGGGTATATATCAGTTTGTCATTCCATATATGGTGGGGGTATAAAAATAGCATTTAAATGAATAATGATATCATATTTAATTAACATCTATTTTTTTTACGAACATTTTTAAATTAACCATGAATCTTATAAAAGTATAATCATATTGATTATACTTAAAATAAAATTTTTCGTATTTAAATTAATAATTTAACATATTATATTTTGATTTAAAAACTACGTAGAAACATATTTAAGTTGCAAAGAAAATAAACTTAGTTTCATTTCAAAGTTGTTTCTTTTTCATTTAAAGTTATTTTTTCTACTTAATTTTAAAATATTTTTTCTAATATTTAATTTTTTAATATTGCATATAAAACTAAACCATGCAAAAAGAAATATTTTAAAATTAAATAGAAACAACATTAAATTAAACGCAATTTCGCAACCTTTCCACGCTTTTTTCGCAAATGTACGAACAAAATACTAGGCATATAGAGAGAAAATAGCATTGATATCAATAATCTTTTTGATTACCGCATTATATTGTATATGGAATATTTTTTTTATTTGTAAACTTTGTGCACTTTCAAAATAAACCCTCATTTATAGATTTTTAAAGTCAACTACTTCAAAAAGGATTTAAAAGTGCGTATTAACATAATATGCCATTGAGAATTAGTAAATAAATTCTTAATATGTTATGATATATTGTAATGATGAAAAAAATTATTGCAAAAAACATAAGCAAACAACCTTTCTATTGTAAGGATCACAAGTCCTTTTAGAATACAAAAGAACATACCGTTACGTTTATATAGGGAAAAAGTATACATAAAGAAGAATAGAAATCAAGATCAAGATCTTGACAACAAATAAGGGGTTAGTTTTTAATATTCCTTTTTTAGGTTTAGCTTGTTCTTGTTATAATAAAAATAATTAAAACAGCATTATAATTAAAAAAGGAAAGGAAGAAACTAAAAAACAAAATTTTTCTTCTATGAATACAATAGAAATATAAACAGCCAACAATCTAGGACAGAGCTTCTAAAGAATTCACTCCCTAATTTTCAATTCTGATTAAGTATGGAACTATGAATTTTAATAATAGGAATTATTGTATTTATTTTTGAGTGAGCTAATTTTTCATCATTCGACAACACTCATGGTCGCCCTCATAGTACAGTGCGTACCGATGAAAATGTGATTGAAAGTATGCAATCTATCCAAGAACATCGACTCGCCATTAAAATCAACAACTTCACATTTCACGCACCACACTCACCAAAAGGAGTGTAACGGCAATTTAAAATTCCCCTGTTATAACGGGAAATTTTGCTAATTTGAGACCTGCAACACATGTCTGCTGACTGCTAAGTAGCAGCTGCTAAATTTTAGTAAAGTTTTTGTATAGTGGAATTTAAAATCGGTTTACTAAAACTTGTAAAAAAAATTTCTGAATATTATTAATATTAGGACAATGGCATTAGTCCGATATAGACAATTAGTAAGCGCTACTTAATTTTAGTAAATTTCTGTAAACTGCAATTTAAAATCGATCTGCTAAAATCTTCAAACAATTTTACTAAATATTAGTATAATGGAAATAGCAGAAAAGTTAATGACAGTTAATAATCATTAGTAAAATTAATCAACAAAAATTTTGGTTAATATTAGTAAACTAAACTCAATGAATTATATATGCATTACGAATTTTGATAACGACCTAAATGATAACTCAAAATTTACCTTGCATATAATTTTTTAACGATTCAAAAACGGTGGCAAAACAAATAAATAAATGTATGCTAAAATGATTTGCATATAAAGCCCGGTATTAAGCTATCAAACTCCTTATAAAAAATGTTTCAGATATATTATACTCTGGAGCATTTTTTCTTGCAGAAGCGCATTTTTCTCAACAAGTCAACTTTCGTGCTCTAGTGGATGGTATTTTACAATTTTTTTTTTTTTTTCAAATTTATTGTATTTATTATTTAATTTTAAAGGCTGACATAAAACATACATTTACAATTTACAAAGATTTAATTTTTAAGCAAAAAATAACCTAAAGTGGATTAAAAATATGTGTTGGCAGATTTTTTTATTTCATATAAAAAATCTTTGGTAAAATGCTTTGTGTTCAAAAATATTGCTTTGTCAATGTTTTAATTTCATAAACCCTAGACCCATAGATATTTTTACTGGCTGACGGACACCCAAATTTTTATATTTTTTATAGTTAAATAAACATTTTAATCTAAATATTTTCAGAAAAAATAGTATTAGTAAAAAATACGAAAGACGGATAATCTTTGTTAATACTGTAGAATTTACAGAATTTAAAAAAATTAACCAGATGAAATTTTTGAAAGAATCTTTCAATTAAATTACCCTCGCAAAACTTAAAAACTCCAAGAGTGGTTTTCTATAAAAAAGCTCTGTAATTTTTTAATCAGAAAAATTGATTCTTAAACACACTCTGATGATGTTTTTCGAATCTGAGAACATTTTCTGCAGGAGAAAAAAAAAATAAAAAAAAAAATTGTCAAAGTCTGAAAAGTCCTAAGAATTTACTCGAAAATTTTCAAAAAAAATGTTGGATATTTTGAAATACAATTATGGGAACTGACATTGGAAGATTATTTATAATTACGGCTTCCCAGTTTGGCCCTTGCAGAGAAGCTACAATCGGACATCGAATTTGGCCGAAAAATCATCTTTTCTGACGAGGCGAATTTTTATCTCGGCGGCAATGTCAACAAACAAAATTGAGGCATCAGGGGATCGGAAAACCGACACGTCATTGTCGAGAAGCCAATATATCCTCAGTGACATTATTGGCCAATTTTTATACCCTCCACCATATATGGTGAGGGTATATATCAGTTTGTCATTCCGTTTGTAACATGTCGAAATATAGGTTTAAGACCCCATAAAGTATATATATTCGTGATCCTTATGCAATATTAAGTCGATTTAGCGATGTCCGTCTGTCTGTCTGTCTGTCTGTCCGTCTGTCTGTTGAAATGGCGATCACGACGCGAAGACACAAGCGGGGGTGCCTATTTTTACCCAGATTATTGAACATCCTCCCGAGCAGTTTGGTATTTAAAATGAGCAAAATCGGTTAAGCGGTTCAAAAGTTATGAGTGAAAATGTGAAGGTACCTCTAAATTTTCCATACAAATTTGTACAATTTTTCTGTATCTATTTTTTTTTTCTGTTAAGTAAGTAAAAATGTTATTAAGTCTTCTTATTGTTTAATTACATTTATTGTCTTACATAATATGAGAATAATAACATTCTTAGAGCTATAATATAGCTCTAAGAATGTTATTATATTATGTGTGTTACTCTGATAACTAAGTTAACGTAAAAATCAACAATGTTAAAGTCGCTAACAGAGCAGACCTCTGTAAATAACATTGGTGGAGGGTATTCAAAGATTCGGCACAGCCGAATTTAGCCCTTTTTACTTGTTTTTTTAAGTCAACGGCACAGAGGCTGAAATACAAAATATTAACTTGGTTAACAGGATGACGCACTATGTCACAAAGCTCATCAAACACTCAATCTTTTGCGCACTAAGCTCGGTAGTAGTGTTATCAGCCTTCATGGCGATGTTTATTGGCCGCCTCCGAGCTGCGATATGATCCCTTTAGACTTGTTCTTATAGGGTGCCGTTAAAGACCGATGTTATGCGAATAATCTAGAAACTGTCGACACCCTAATAATGGCTAATAGAACCAGAAACCCTAAGCAAATTTTTGGAAAATTTGACTGACAGGAAGAGACAGCCGCATATTTAATGATTTTTAAAGCATATTTTTGCATATTTTGCATTGTATTGTATTTGAGTTATTGTCATCTGCTAAGACATTTATATTGGATTTTAGTTTTAAACCAAAATCGGCAATTTTATTTGATAAGACTTTTCTCAAAAATTATTTAAAAAAGTAAGAAAGATTAAACTATACTAAAATTCCGTTAATACGAACTTCGAGGTATCAGAAAAATTAATTTGTTATAAACGAGGTTCGTGTTAAACGGCGTAAAATTTATTTACCATTTTTTAATTATCCACAAAGTATTGAAAGTTTCGAAAAACAATCTCAGAAGTAGTGCAAATTGTTTAATTGGATTTCTAAAATAAACTTTTAAGCGATAAGATTGTTTAGTTTAAATATTGTCAAAATACAAAAAAAAGTTAAATTATTTAAAAAGTTCGTCTTAATAGTGAATTTATAGTAGAACTTTTTTTGAATAATATGAAAACTTTAAATTAATCGATTTTTTAGCCTATATTGCATCCAGTATTAAAAATAAATTTTGTTACAAAGAAAAAGGCCCAATCATCGATTTAATATGTTATACCGAAAACACAAAAAAAATGTATTATCATAATACAATTTCAAATGCAAATGTATTATGCACCCATGCAAATGTATTATGTATGTAACCACGTCAAAATAATAGTGTTGCCAAGCCCAATTACCATTTATCGGCAAATTCAGAGTTGTATGCGACAAAGTGGATTCCGTTTACGAGATTTGCTCTCAAATTATACTAAGCCTCAGGAGCAAGGGCGTAAATTAGTTATATTTTTTATTAATTACTCAATTAAAATAAACAAAATATTGTGAGTTACTGTTTGAAATCGCCTTAATTTGGATATTACATTTAAGTACTAAATTTTAATTTTTTCACAGTTCTTTAATAATAATTCTGTAAAGGCTCATTAAAATAAACTTTAAAAACTTAAAATATAAATAATAATAAGTTTTCTACTGAACTTACAAAAATTATAGTTACATAGTTGCCATATGACAATTTTGAAATAAAATCGTTTAGCTCAAAACAATAAACAATTTATGTTTTGGTAAAAAATTTTGTCTATAAAATGGACATAATTTAAAATTTTTAAATATCTTTAATCGATTGGTATACAATCCTGCCATCTTTCGGTGCCAATATTTCCACCAGAGGAAAAAAATTACAAAAAGTTATTTAATGAAGCATTATGCACATAATATCTAGTATTATTCTAGGTATTCTAGTTATTTCCAGTTAATTATGACACTAGATTTTTCCAGCTGTCAAAATTGGTGTGAAGAAATTTCTAGTTGTAGAAATTTCTTGTAACAATATAATTTCATGTGAATGTTGGCCGCGGCTGCGCCTCAAATGGTTCAATTCTTCAATATTGGCTTCCAGTGCGTCAACGGTTGCGGGCTTGTCCCTAGAGACATCAGCCTTAACATAGCCCCACAAAAAATAATCTAAAGGCGTTAAATCGCACGATCTAGGCGTTCAATTGACCGGCCCCAAACATGAAATCAACTGTTCACCGAACTCGCCTCTCAATTAGGTCATTGTTTCGCGTGCTGTGTGGTATGTGACACTGTCTTGTTGAATTGGCAATTCTTTCAAAGTTTTTGGCTGCTCTTCACACCAAATGCGGCAATTTTGTTTTGTTCACGTAACCATTCAACTAGAATAAAATGGAAGAAGTGCACAATGCTCTTTTTTAACCGAGCATTGTTCGCTTGTAAGTCGATTCATGGTTAATTTATAGTCCAAAATGAACATGTTTGACAGTAACATGTTTCACGAAAACAGCTTATCTTCCAATAACAGTGTTGCCAAAAAGAAAGATGGTAGAAAATCATCTTTTACCTGTGAGCTTATGAAAACACCGCGTCTGTAGTTGTTGTTAAATGTAATTACAGTTATTTTCTATTATAAAATAAAATCTGTTTCCTTAAACATTCGTTAAATTTTTATAAATGCATTAATGGATTAATTTTTATTAATATATTTTTAAAACGAATTGAAATTATATGATCTTGAGAACACGTGTTGTTTAGCATTTTTATAAGCAGATCCTTTTTTTATTCTTTTTTTTAAGCACAGCTGCTCACTTTTTGTAGCAAATTTTGTATTTGCAAATTCATTATTATACCTATTTTACTATGTATATATAAGCTACAAAGAAAAATATTCTTGTAACAAAAAACTCATACACGTGCCAAATTAGTACACCAGTACCCATCATTATAAAAGTATTTAGTGGTTGAAAATGTTCCCTCTTCCCTTACCTTGAAATTTGTTCTATGTATGAAAATATCCTAGTTGAAGATCCAGTTAAAACTCAAGGTGTTACTAAGTTTAGTCAATGTGTTTTAAAAACTTTTTGTAATTCACCCTTAAATCATTGGCTTTCATCCTGTTCAATAAATTTCAAACATCTGCCTCCAAAATACGCGTTTTATTACGTGGTTTTTAGCTTTTGTTTAAATGTTTGCTTTGAAAGAAACCAGTTCTTCTTTTATATTCCATACAAATGCTCCTCTTTTAATATCCTTATTGTTCAAATCTTAAGGACAAAGACTTGTTTAGTCATATTTTTTATATTTCTCGTTATTCATTGTCATTTCTTTTGTATTAAGACCTTTGTGCTTCTGTTTTCTGATCTTCATATACAAACATACATCTTCTGCTTTTAGTCTCTCTGTTTTTTTTTTTTTTTTGTCCTTTAAGATTTTTGTTCAAGTTTCTTTACTTTATTTTGTTCATCCATGCAACCAACCATTTCTTTAACTCACATTCACTTTATCCTTGCTTAACCAGATGTCATGTTGTATTTTTCGTTTTCGAACAATAGAATTTGATCGCGACATATATATTTTGTTTTGTTTCGTTTTTTGTTGATTTATTAGTTTTAAAGAAGTTTGTTTTCAAGCAGGATCTTAAATTTTTTTTATACATATGCATATTTTTATTGTCAAGGATTTATAGAAGTATATTATGATATTTTTATAACACATTTATTTTATTTATCTTCTTTTTTCAATATATAAAGGAATTACGTTACTGACTGACTCACTCATTCAACATCTTCGGGGAGGGAAAAACTCCCCTTGCGCGGCTTGCCTAAACCCCTTTAACTAGAACCCTGGAATTTTAAATATGTTTTCCTTAGAGTATGTGCTAACTCACTGATAAGTTACATTTTAGAATTTTGGCCAAGGACGTGGTAAAAATGGGCGTCCAAAGAACAAAAAGTCTCGCCATTAAGGGCCTACCCAAATCTTTGGACCTAGGAAGTTAAAATTTGGTACTTTTGGAAAACACAACGAGGAGGGGCAAAAAATCGGAAAATTATTACCCTTGACGGCCTGCCAAAACCTCTGGAGCTGGAAATTTTAAATTTGGTACATATGTTTCCCCTCCGGCATAGACACCACTCAGGTAAGATTTTCAGAAATTCGCACATGTAGGGGTAAAAAGGGGAAAAGTCACCCTCTTAACGGCCTGGCCACACCGATTTAGCTAGAAACCTGTAATTTGATAGATGTGTTCCCTGGAGTATGGGCTAACTCATGGATAAGATACATTTGAGAATTTTTGCCAGGGACACGGTAAAAATGGGGTTTCAAACGGTTCATAACGGTGTATCTAACCGCTGGACTTAGGAAGTTGGAATTTGGTATACAGGACTGGGAAGATGAAATTTGGTACATATAGAGGAAAAAATTCTCCCCCTCGACGGCCTGCCAAACCTACTGGAACTAGAAAGTTCAAATTTCATATATAGGTTCTTCCTGCGAAGTAGATATCCCCCCGACGATATTCTCGGAAAGTCCTACAGGAAGAGGCAAAAGTCTTCCACACTGCTTTGTCTCCATATAACGAGTGGACATAGATGGAAGGAGTTGTCGTAGGTAACTAAAATTCTGTACCTAATTTTAGTTTGAGTAAATTAGAATATAAACGAAATTTTAAGAAAAATGGTGTAAGGAAACGCCTATCTTTCATATATCCTAAAGATTAAAAATGTAATAACATCTTCAAATTTGGTCAGAACATAACGAAAATTTATGGTTGTTATTGAAATACAGCTAAATAGTTCTCTTAAATACATTTATTTTGATACACAATTTGTCCGCTTTTACCTTTTATTACTATGCACAAAAAGACATTTTATAAAAAAGGGCAGAAAACAGGCAACATTTTTTGTCAGAAAAGAAAATGGCATGTCTTTCAAAATTTATCTTTTATTTTTTTTTTTTGTTTATTTACACGTCAAAATTGTTTTTTTTTTTGCAACAATAAAATTTAAAGCCAGAAACAAAATTTGTTGAAGATATAATTAAAAATTATATTTTAGGTTTGGTAAAAATTAACTATAAAATTAAAAAACCAAACACGAAATACTTTTATTGAACAAATAATTTTTGATATTTTTTTTGTGAAACTACTAAAACCATAGATGTAAAGAATATTCGGTGCTTATTCGGCTTGTTTTGGTTATTCATCGTATGCCGAATATTGCTACTATTCATGCGAATACGAAATATTACCATAATTCCGCCGAATTATTCGTTTTATAAAAATGTGCCAAAATCAGTGATTTTTAGTCAAAAGAAATCCAAAATTTTTAAAATTTTTTAATAAAATTTGTTTAAGACTTATTAAAAAGGGTTACCTATTCGCGAAAATGAATCGTTATAGTCGAAAAACGTTTTTTGTTGCTTAAGTGTAATCTTTTTTTATTACAGTTATGAATATGAATATTATAGTTATGAATATGAACTTTTTACTCGGAATTTGGTCCTTTTTTATTCGGTATTTCGAATACACTATTCGACTGAATAGACTCGAATATCCTAATTAAAACAAATTTCTTGTTAACAATTTTTTTATTTTAACACAACGCTTTATAATCTTCCCAAAAATATGTTTTTTTTATAAATATATTATCGGGGAACTTTTATTTTATTTAACATCATTTTAATTCTAATCATAAAAATAGACACTTTTAAAAACAAAACTTTTTGTAATTTGTGGCAAAACCTTAGTTCTATTATTCTTATTACCTTTGAGATAGCAGCGTAAACTTTTAAAAACGCAAAAATAAAAAAAAAATTTTTTGTCCATATGTTTTTTTTACTCCATCAAACTTTTAGGTTTTCAACAATACAAAATGTAATATTTAAAGCAACAGAAAATATTTAAAAGATTTATATTAACTATGAATAAATAGGATTATATTTTAAGAATGGATAATATTGTGGGTGATATTACTACATATAAATTGACAAATAGGGATCCAACTTCCGGATTACAGAGAACAAATAATAATTTAAGTGAAGATCTTTTCAAATTAAATATTATTACATCTTTAGAAAAGAACAAACTTAAAACAAATGTAGCTACAGCTCCTAGATTATATGGAGTACCTAAAATTCATAAGGAACAATTTCCTTTGAGACCAATATGCTCATTTGTTAACTCCCCATCTTATGAACTCTGTAAATATGTTACTAGTATTCTAAAGAAAGTAACACAAAACTCTAAATATAATGTAAAAGATTCTTTACATTTTAGAGAAAGGATAAAAAATTTAAGGATACAAAGTAATGAGAGATTAATTTCACTTGATGTTATATCTTTATTTCCAAGTATACCAATAGATATAGCTTTAGATATTATTGAAGAAAAATGGAATGTTATCGAAGAACATACTAAAATTGAGAAGAATCTTTTTCTACGTATTTTGAAATTCTGTATAATGGACAATAGATATTTCAAATACAATAATAGAATATATATACAACAAAAAGGACTACCAATGGGATCTCCAGCTTCTCCAATTATAGCTGATTTTGTAATGGAGAAATTATTAGATTCTTGCATTGAAAAATTGGATATAAAACCAAAAATCATAACAAAATATGTTGATGACTTATTTTGTATTATTTCAGAGAGTTCGGTTGATAATATTTTATCAACATTTAATTCGTTTCATGATAATATAAAATTTACGATTGAAAAGGAATATGATTCTAAAATTCCTTATTTAGACACATTGGTAAAGAGAAGAGGTGATAGATTATTAATAGATTGGTATCAAAAACCCACAGCTTCTGGAAGAATTCTAAACTATTATTCGAAACACCCAAGAAGAATCATAATTAATACAGCAAAGAATCTAATTGAGAGGGTATTGAATATTAGCGACTTAGAATTTCACGGAAAAAATATAGAAAAGATTAAAAATATTTTAAACAATAATAATTACCCAATTCAACTAACATGTAATTTAATAAGGCAATATAAGAACAGAAATAATTTTAACACAAGAAACGTTATTGAACCTAAAATTTATAAATCTCTAACTTATGTTCCTCTTATATCTGAAAGGTTAGAAAGATCAAAAATTTATGATAATAGGAAATATATAGTAGCACATAAAACATATAACACATTAAGTAGACTATTTAGCAACACAAAAGACAGAATAAATAAATCGGAAATGTCAAATTTAGTTTATAAAATACCGTGTAATGGTAATAATAGTGAAAAATGTAATAAGGTATACATAGGTACAACAAAAAATAAACTTAAAACCAGAATTGCAGAACATAAATCAGATCAAAAATACAAAAACAGCATTATCATTACACTGCAATAACTCTAATCATTATCCTGATTTTGATAATACGATAATTTTGAACATAGAAAATAATTACAGACGTAGATATATGTTAGAAATGTTACAGATAATGAAAATACCATCTACACAACGCATTAACTATAAAACAGATATAGCGAATATAGCCCAAAATTATAGACATTTAGTGAATAAGAACTGAGCTAATTATTTTAATTTTAATTAATATATGAAATTCAAAATGGTTTTTTGTTCTGTTATATTTTCATTTTAAATATTTGTTAAAACATTTTTGTTTCCTTATCTTTTTTAAACTTAAAATATTTTTGTTTCATATAATATTTATATTTTTCATATTGTCAAAAAGTATTTTTATGATTTCCCGCCCCCCTTTTTTAAAATTTTATATATATAAGTTTTTATTGTTGAAAAAAATTATATAATTTCCCTGAAGAAGTCACCCAATGTGGTGACGAAATATTGGAGGAAAAGAAATAATAAATAATCATTATTATTATTTTTTATAAAAGGATCTTGAACTCGATTTTAAGTAATAATATATTACAAAAAAAAATTTAAAAAAAAATCTTTAATCATTTATTAAAAAAATTAATTGTTTATTTTTTTGGTAAACAACTAAAACTTTTTTCTGTGCGTCAATAGGGTTCAAAGTCTCGAATTTAACGGCCTGTCTAAGCCGGTTGACCTAACAAATTGAAATTTGGAATGGAGGTACCTCATCTTGGGTAGGAGGAGGGGCAAAAAAGGAAAATTTCTCTCCTACGACAGTCTGTTAAAATTTTGTATGTCAGTTCCTCCTCCGGCGTATACATCAGCTATGACTGGATTTTTGGAAAATACTTTGTAGTGGGGCGAAAAAGGCGAAATGTTACACCTTGACGGCTTGCCAAAACGCTGGAACTAGAAAGTTGAAATTTGGCATATGGGTTCTTACCCCGGCGAAGACATCGGCTCAGACGATGTTTTTGGAAATTCCCACGGGGAGGGGTAACAAGGAGTAAGTCAAAACTATAACAGCCTGCCTATCCCCCATTGGCTAGGAACCTTTGCTAACTCGTTGATAAGGAATATTTTAGAATTTTCGCCAGAGACGTATTAAAAAATGGGGGTTCAAATGGCGAAAATTCTACGCCTTAACGACCTGCGCAAGTCGCTTGAACCAGAAAGTTGAAATTTGGTATGATGGGGAGGGGAATAACAGGGAAAATTCTCCCCCTTGACGGCATGAAATTGAATTTTTGCATGCAGGTTATTGCGTAGAGATCTGCTCAGACGGGATATAATTTATGTTGGTATAGATCTCTTCTCAGTAGGTGTAGGGGAGACAGATGGACATATTAGTTGATAATGGTTTCATCGTTAGACAACTGAACAGACTTGGATGGAGGCATGGCATGCAAACCATGATACAAACAGTGTAAAAGAAACATCATATGATCTTATAACTTCGATAGTCTAGCATAACAAGGTCTATATCAAAAGGATTAAAGGCGATCATAACAGATAAGCAATAAATGATCGCATTAACTTAATCGTTAAGGTTGAATCTAGTAATGGTGTGCTTTTTCCATTCTCACGATGTAGACATTTCGAATTAAAAATTCTACTATCAAGAAATATAAAAAATTATGATCCATATGAAAGAATCTCTAGCAGCTCTTGACAACAAAAATTAGACAAAAACATAGTTAGCCACATAGTCAAATAATTAGCCTTGATTAAGATATAAAAAAAATAAATAAACAAATTAGCTAAATAGTTATTCTGGTATATAATACCCTATTTAGTACCTATAGGTATATATATGTTGTTACCTTATAGGAAATGATAAATACAGAAATAAGAGAAAAAAATACATGTCTTTAATACTACAAAATGCAAAAATATTATGTCTCAATTAAGAAGAGGTTTTATCGTACTGCAATGTTAATTCCAAACCAATGATTCTAAGATGTTAGTTGTCTACAAAGAATATCTGTATTTACTTTGAAATATTGCATGCTTACCTGAAATACTGTAGTAAAATATTACCACGTTTTACTTTGATTTTTTGAACTTCTAGTAGGTTTATAATGTAAATTATTTGATGCACATATTTAAAAACAGTTGCTTATTTATCTGGGCTATCTGAAGAAGATGTCTCCACAACCAAAACGAATAAAGACCTCTAATTGCTATCCCGATTTCTTACTCCTGTTTTAGCGAGTACCATGCCTTTAATACTTTAAAATACACCCACAGCAAATTTTATTGTCCCAACCGAATTTGGTTTGAGCCGAAATAAATTCCACTAGTGTTTTACTTTATCAGTTGTGCAACCGAATTTTCGGTTGCATCAACCGAACGATTCGTTTGAAATCAAATCCGGTTGGAACAACAAATCTTTTTTAGAACTACGATAAGACGTGATCTGAATCAGGAAGAGGGCTTATCAGGAAGTAATGTTAATTATAAACCTAAGTTTCCTGGATAGCAGTGATATTAGGTTGGTTGTTTCTTAGAAGAGGTGTATTAGCTCTAAAATGTTGAAATTTTACTTTTATAAGATATTGGTACAATTTTATTCTCTCACCTTCTTGTAGGTACGTAAAGTACCTTTTTCAATCAAAATAAATAAAAACAGTTGCAAATTTATTTGGGTCAACCTAAAGGAGTACATTTTTTTTATTTTTATTACAATTTTTTCCCCTTTTTGAAACTGAAAATGCAAAAAGCTCTAAGTAAAGTATTTTTAATTGAGCACCCAATCTTGAACTTGTGCGTCACGGTACCCTAGTTCAAAAACAATTTTTATTTAAAACTTATTTATGACTGAGATCTAATGTATACGTTTAATATTAAGTACATTTTGATTATTTTTGTGTTGTAAAGCTTCTCTCCGCTTTAAGATTATTTTAATACAAATCTGGTGCAATATATTATAAATTGTTTACCACATTATCGTGACCGGAAAATCTATTTGTCAGGCGAAAATCTCGCGATTGGTAAAAAATATTCAATTTGTTTTTCGTATATTAATAGTTGTAGAAGTTGGCGCCGCAGGCGAAAAAATGTTTTTTTCATACATTAAGAACAAATATAATTCTTAACAAGTTTCAAAATTGCCAAGCTCTAAGACGCAATGTCATAGAAGCCATTCGCTCTAAAATTTTATAAGATCGTCGGATGCTGCAAAAACCGCATATCTGAAATTGATGGCTCTTCCATTGTTACCAGCAAATTTAATAAGAACTGGCTGTGAGGACACACTCATGGACGGAGAGCAGAAATTTACTTAATTTTTGAACTATTTTGAAAGGCAGGGGTGCGCATCACTAAAATATTTGATTTATATAAAATAATTTTTATTCTAATTCTTTAAAAATTTCAATTTAGGTTGGTTCAAGTAACTTTAATGTTTAAGGAGTACATTCGGATGTTATTGATTCCATGCAATGCGTATAATTCTTTGCATATTTTGGGGTCATTTTTTATTGAATCATATTTATACTGGTGTTATTTTACATAATGAATAAAAACTTCAATCTAATTAATGAAAATATGTCCAAACTTAATTATGGGGATAATTTTAATTTGGTTGGGGTAATTTGTCATTATATTTTAGTGTTAATTTTCATTATGAAATTTTGGGACTTAATTACATTTTAAGATTGGGTTCATATTTCTAGCGGATATTTTGCTCAACCACCGTGAACTACATCGAATTTTTAAAAATAAAAACATGGGAACGTGGACCAGCAACATGCAAATTTTTACTAAAATCAATGACAATTTCAAAAACGATTTGGTTATTTCAAAAACTTTTGAAATGACTCCAAATGTAATTTATAAAGCATCAATTGAAATTCAAAAACACCAAAATAAATAAAGTAAATATTTGTTGAATTTGAATAATTTTTTTAATTGCGTTTGGAATTTTTTAATTTTAATTGATCTTTTTAGGTATCGAATGCGAATTTTTAAATTTTATTTGTAATTTTTTTAATTTAAATTGTATTCTTTTATTTCGTATATCTTTTTTATTTCTATTGTTATTTTTTGATCAATTTTGTCCACATTTATGGGTAATTTATTTTTTTTATAAATAAAGTTTATTTTTATATCTCTATATCTATAACTACTTGTTTTCATATATGCACTCCAACGGAACACGAAATATGGTAATTATATTGTATGTCCTGCTATAATTTACTAACAAACACATAAATTATTTGTTAGCTTTTGATATTTTTAATATTTTATCAGAAAAATTTCAAATATTTTTATGACAAATATTTTTGTTTACATTTAAAAGAGAAAAGCCAAGAATTTCCAAGACTTGGCAGCATTTTTATAAAATCTTAGTTTTTACCTACTGTAACTACTTTGAAAGTCTATATAAGTGTTGTTAATTAAATATTTTCAATTTTTAATATATATACATATATATATATTTTTTTTTTTTTTTTTTTGATATTAAAATAAACTCATAAATCTGAAATTTTGGGGATTCCAGTTAAGACTTAATGTGGTAATTGAATCTCAGTTTTAATGAAAAAAATTAATACAATTGAAAACACGAATTTTAAAAGAAAATATACAAATTAAATAATTCCACTTACGAGGTAGCTAAAGAATTTATAAACTAAATACAAATTGACAAAAGATTTCAAAATTTCATTGACAAAATATTTGAACAATTTTTAAAATTTCATAGAAATTTGGATACCTGAATTTAGTTTAGATTTTTTTGCCAGCTCACACCCACACAAAGTACAATATTTAAAAACAATAAACTACATACATTTTTTTCTAACATTTTTATTATTTAGTTGTTTTGCTGATGTTTAAACCCAATACTGAGTAATAGCTGATAAAGGTAGTCGACGTGTAAATCAACCTTTAATCGTTTTTTAGAAAACATTCGAAAAAAGGAAAAAAAGGCGTTAAAATTAATAAAAAAAGGCAATTGACTGGATTTTAAAAACTAAAAAGTGTATATTTGGTTGTTTTTAACCAAATAATATTACGTGTGTGGAAATAATTAATATAGAGGAAGGATGGATAAGTATAGAGATTTCATCGTAAACAGCGGCCCTGATTTCCCTGATTTCAAAGCAAATTTTTCTCCTTTCTTCCTGGTAAAAAATGAATTGATCTTGCAAAGAAAATCAATTGGAAACAATAAAATACAGGCTATTTTCTATATACGTATACTAAACATAGTAAAAACATTATATTTTGGAAATAATTTTGGTTGGGGCCCGAGCCCCCTAGCCCCCCTGGGAACGCCACTGCAGTAGGGTAGAGGAAAATCGATATGTATTTACTAGTGAATATAATTTTAACTTCAGTTTTAATAACACTTGTTTTCAAGCCCTAACTTCAAGTTAAAACAAAAAGCACGGTAATGATTGGTTTTCGTACAATTTATTAACATAAATAGATTTTTAAAATAATAGTTTTTATATTTAATCTTGATTTTTTGACGTCCGATGGGTTTTCCACCAGTTCTTTTTTATTTTGAAGCGTAAAAATTTGTAGAATCTTCCAGAAATAAGAAAAAATATAATGTAAGGACCGAAAATCCATGGAAAAAATTTAGATTTTATAATCATCTTCACAGGAAAATTGTAAATTTTATTTTAAAATATTGACAATAAACGAAAAATATGAATCAAATTATTTTTATTTGTATGAAATTGATTTGACTGTAAAAAACACTTAAAATAAAGCACAATAAAAGCAATTTTTAAAGCACTTGAATTTTTAACTTTTCAATGTTTATTGGGTACATTCTTTAAATACAAAATTTTTGCAATTTTGTTTATTTCAACCATTTAACCGTTAAGTTAAATATTTACTTATAATTGACTTAACATTTAGGGGTTGAAACAAAAAAATTAAACTGATACAAATAAATCAAATAATATGGATTGTCAAGGCTAAGCTTTAAAAAATTCAAATTTGAATACTATTTAATTGAAATTCTTATACCCTCTTCTTTGTCATTTTTTGAAACAGAATCGGAATGTGTAATTAATATACCACATAATAGGTCTCGTAGTCGACTTCGACAGTAAGCCGAGTTTGCTGAAAAGTCGTTAAAAACACAACTTTTAAAAAAATTTACCACCACTTTATCATAAACAACTATCGAATTACAAAAAATAAATAATTGGAATTTAATTTCTTTATAATTTTCAAATTACGCAAAATAATTTTGTATGGAGTCGAAAATTTCGACTACAAATTCGACAACCGTAATCAGGCCGAATAATTATTTAAATGACTATCAAAAGTTTTCAACTAACATAACATTATGCTTAATCTAATGATCGGAACTTTTTAAGGAAAAAAAAGCATATGATCCTTATTTTATTTAACCAATTTGCAACCCTACAATTATTGTGTTGGGAAAAAAATGTGAGAAATTTAATGTTAATAGGCATGTTTTCTTTGTACACTTAAGCTAGCAAGTTATTTCATTTATATGGAGAATAAAGCGAGTTGAGAACTAGTCGCTTAGTACTCGCTTAATTCTCCATATAAATGAAATAACTTGCTAGCTTAAGTGTACAAAGAAAACATGCCTAATACGTCATCATATAATAAAACGTAATAAATATTTTTTTCTTTTGGAATTTACCTAAACTCAAAATATTGAAAGAAGGAAAGAAATAACGAAGGAAGATAGATGCCTTTGGCATAAAATATTCAAATGCATAATTTTTCATTATTGTAGGTATTCTGCGAACTACGTGCTTACACATGAAAGGATTTTCAAACCAGTTTCTCAAAATGCGTAATTTAAATCTATGAATGTTTGTTTGTACATAAGGATGTTACGCCTTAATTTTTCTCACAATTTTGTTTTTTTTTTTTATTTTTTGTTGTTTTGGAATTGTTACTATTTGTGAGTATTTTGTTGATGTTGTAGTTTTTGTTCTTAGCCACCGGATGTGTGGTGTCATTTATTTCTTTGCTGAATAACAAGGTTAAGGTTTTTCTTTCAGGTTTGCAGTTTTTTCATACAAAATAATAGATTTGCTATTTTTTCTGGTTAATTTTCCCCTTTTTTTGTTGATAACAAGGGTTGTTTTTTTTCTGTTTATGGTAAAGTTTTTGAAATTTAATATGCAGACTATAATAAGAAATATATTGTGCGTAATAAAATTTCGTTTAACTTTCAACAAGCTTTCAAATATTTGCAACACAAAATTTCAGCCTCAGCGGGTTCAACGTGAAATTAAAGTAGACCATCAAACAAATAATACCTCCAAAGAGTTTTACAAAGTTAACTTGGATTTTTATTTTATGGAGCGTTGAAATATCTGTCAGTTAAATCGCAAAGACTCAAGAAAGTGTACTTATTTTTAGGCAAATTGTTTGCTACCCTCCCAAGCAGTTCAATGTTAAAAAAGCAGTGATTGAAAAGTTATTAGTGAAAATGATTAAATTTTAAATTGTAATGTAAGTCCCGCCAAACATGGAATTCATTCGAGATTTCCTTAGTCTCCACCACATTCGCATGAAAGAACTACGACCCGAACAACCTTAAACTATATATGGGGATTATCTCAAAAAGTCCGCGAGACCGGAAAGATATATATCTTGCAGACTGATCAAGTCATCGAAAAATCTTTTTCACAAAAGTCTGTATTACCGCTCCTTCAGTCCCGGACACTTGCAAAGCAGATGCTGCAGTTTCAACCCCATAGTTATCCGCATGGAAGTTTCTTAAGGGTACAATTATAACGCACTGGTCCACTTCGTTCCCTTTGGATTAGGCAACGGTCACAGGGTCCGACATATCTAAAATCGGTCAGGGCCGTTCACCTCGCTCTCGTTTCTCTATCGATAAATTATGTGTTGTAGCACAATGTAGAGGTGATATTAATACATTTTTTGGAACTCTTCTGTTGAAATTTTTCATAAAATAATGCAGTTTTTTTATAAAATTTTATAAAACATTTCATTTATTAAAATTTTAATTTGTCAGATATTTTGAGGACATCATTAGCTATTTTAGATGCTTTTGTTAGTAATTTTTTGGCAGCTAAAAAAAAACAAAATTCTTAGTTATTTTATATGCAAATACCTTTGCAATCTTTTTGACTGCATGTATATACCTTTTTTTAACTGTCAGCAGATTATACCGACAAACTTTTTTTGAGTGAATAACCCTTTTTAGTCCTCAAAATTTCACTTATAAATTTTGCTCATTTTTAATACCAAATATCTGGCTAAAAATGAGCAACCGAGCTTATTACGAGTAATATTCTTCCAAAATGTTCGCATTACAAGGGAGCTTCATGTAACTAATAAGGCTAAAATTTTCAGTAGCACTGTGCTATTATCAGTTGATTTTGAAAGATAAATCAATTTTAAACTGTCAGTTAAAAAAAAACTGTAAAGTCTTTTGTTTATGAACAGATTTTTGCATAAAACTTCCGGTTTGAAATACAGATTTTTTTAATAGGAATTTAATATGATTTAAACGCAAAAAAGTAAAAAGAATAATTGGTGAAGCAGATGCAGTTTTTAATATTGGGAACGATTAAGATTTTTTCGGGTATTAATTACAATGGAAAAAGTTTAAAAAATAATTTAAAATAAAGGTACATAACCGTTTATTTGTTACCAGCAAAATATTAAAAAATTAAAAAATTAAGAATAAAATACTTTAGACTTGTTTGTTGAAAATAAGTGAAACGGAAATCTTTTTCATTGTTTAATCAAAATTTTAATCCTTTGAATATGATTTTCTTCAAAAATAAAAAAAGTATGAAAGAAAAGGATGTACACCTTTCATATCCATAACAATGTTATATCTTATTTAGACGAGGTCAGAGCTTCGAAGAATTAATTTCTTTTTGAATTAATTCCGAAAAAGTATAATAAATTTTTTTAGTTCAAGAAATGAAATTAATAAGAAAGAAAAAACAGAAATCGATTCCTGAGAATGAATTAAAATAATTGAAATTATTGAATGAATACCTTGATGCAAATATTAAGAATACAAATTAAGAAATTCGTTTAAATCTAGTTCATTCAACTTTTGTTCTAAAGAAAGAATTGCTCTAAAAATCATTTACTATTCATTTAATTATCCGAAGTAATTAACTTTTTTGTTTAACTTTTTCGGAATTAACTTTTTCGCTTTATTCGCTAAAGAATTAACCTTTCGCTTGATTCCCCAAAAAATTAACATTTCGCTTAATTCCCTAAGAAATTAACTTTTTCGTACAATTTTCCTTCAGTAAAAGGTTTTTCACATGAAAAAAAAATTCTGCCGAACTTTAATGGCCTCAAATCATAATTTAAATTGTAAAAATTAATATTTTTTTATTTTAAAAGAAAGACAATCATAATAAACCCAAAATGTAATTTTTTCACTGGAAAAATAAAAGCCTTGTATATTAAATTTGCATAATATTGCCCGGGTTAAAGTCCGGGATTGCCGGGAGTCCCCAGATTAAAATGGTTTAAGAAGATCCTTATTAGAAAATTATCATACACTCACGGTTATACATATTTCATATTTTAAATTTTAGATTTCTATCCAAGGGGGTTGGGCAGGCCATCAAGGAGGAAACTTTCCTTTCCTTATAGAAATTTCATCTAAGCAAGGGAGAGATGGATGTTCAAAAATTCCTTCTTACCAGTTAGAGCATGAGCTAACTCTCTTTGAAATTTCAGGTTTCTAGCTAACTCCAGCGGCTTAGACAGGCTGTTAAGAGGGATACTTTCTGCCCTTTGAACCCTATAGCCCTTCGCCCTTAGCGAAAATTCCCAAAATACACCTTGTCAGTGATTTAGCCCATAGTCCAGGAAAAGCATATCTTTAGTTTCAGATTTCTAGCCAAAGAGGTTTGGAAAGGTCGTCAAAGGGTAACTTGTCCCCTTTCTGCCCTTCGCCGTGGAAATTTCCAAAAAAAAATCTGTCTTAGCGATTGACTATTGCGAAGAGGGAACCTATATACCATAGACGAAGTAGAAACTGATCTTTATGAAGTAATCTAGAATAAAAAAAAAAACTGACGTTTTTAAAATCAATGAAAGTCGGTATTAAAATTTACTGTAAATGTATTGAATCATTTGGCGTCATTTAAATCTTTTAAAACATCATAAATAAAGAGAATTTACTCATAAATAATTATTTCGTTCAACATTGTTTGATTTGAATATAATTTTAAAATCTATTTCTGTGCTTTTTCAAAACAAAATATTATAAGTTCCGTTCGTTTACTCAATAATTTGTACCAATTTGTACAAAAAAGAATTCACTCAATTCCTTAAATTTTGTTAGGGAATTCATTCCCAAGTCAGTTCAAAAAAAAAAAGGAATTAGAGAATTAATTCTTTGTAGCTCTGGTATATGAAAACAAAAAAAATTTATTTTGTGCCTCATTTAAAAACACATAAAATCTCAAAAAGCCGGTAATAAAGATTTACGCGTTTCTTTATTATGAGATCTTTTTTTAAATACAAGCATTCATATGTTCAAATGATGATCATACAAGTTTTGTATACAATTCGTTAGGATTTATCTTAAAAAATAATGTTCAAATTTAATAACAGGGCAGATGTTTGCAAAAAATGATAAAATGTACACGAGTTTGAATTATTTCAATACTTCTGTGTATCCTTAAGGGATAACTAAAATACACTAATATTTGTTCGAATTATTTGTTTTCAATAGAAAGTAAAAGATTAAAGTGAGTAAGTAGATCATTATATTTATACATCTTATTTTTTCCATGTAGCTTGTAATCCTTTTGGTTAAAATTTAATAAATTTTGTTTTGGCATTGTACATATAATGTTTTGTAATAAATTGTCTTTGATAGATTCTTTTTAATAAAAAAAAAATTTTAATTTTTAGGACAAAATTGCAAATGTTACAAATAACTGCAAAACTTTTGCTACAAAAATTGTGGAACAAATGACAAAAATTGGTACTGCAGTTAAAAATTAAAAAAATAATTTCTTTCTTTCATTACAAAATGTGTAAATACTTGAGTTTTATTCGATTATTGTAAATAAATGGACGGACGTTTTTTTTTCATTTTATAATTTAAGTTGGCAATATTGTGTTTTTTTTTCAAAAACACTAAAGGCTTTATTACTTGATCGTTAACGTAACGCTTTGAAACGATTGTTTGAAATAATTTTTTTATTCTTGTTCTTTTTATTTCAAAAGATTCTTTACTAATGATTTAATTTTTATATCTTATTAAAAATTAGGAACTAAAAATCTAAGCTAAGTTGATGTTTTTTTTTGAAAAATTTGAAAATTAAAAAGTATTTTCAGCCCACAGCTTCGTAAGCGTAAACGGGAAACTTCTGTATAAGAACTTAATCAAATTACGGAAACGAGTCATGCCAATTACAAAGTAAACAAACGAAAAAACTTTTTTATTCTCTGTGGTAATTTCCAATAATTTATAATAAAAAAATTATATTATTTTATATTAAAAAATTTATTTATTTAAAAAGTATTGTAAATATGTTAAAATGTATACCATTTTTTCAAGATGTATGTGAAAAAATTGTTTTGACATATCTGAATTGGGTGTTGTTACGATGGGTAAAGTTTCCATGAATTCTGCTTCGATTGGAGGTGTTTCAACGGTGGTTGTATCAATGTTAATTATTTCGGCGGGTGACATTGAAAAAATATTTGATGAATTTTGTAAAAATCCGACGGGTGATGGAGATTGAGTTTCCGAAGATGATGGAATTCGTGGAGAGAATGACGACGATGAGGAAGAAAATTCTTTTAAAATATTTCTAGATAACTGAATTCTAAAATAAAAAAGTAAAAAACTGCGTTTTATTTCATTAAAAGTTCTTATTTTTCATACTTACGGACTAGAAGCTACATGTGGTGCTAAAAATTCCAAATCCACTGATATTTAAAAGTAGCACCACAGCCTGCGGGAAGATTTTCCTGACCTTTTCCCTTACATATCCGTCGCGAAGGGATGTCCACCTTTTGGAACATATTTTCTCTATCAGTACAAACTAATTTCTTATATACATAGTTTTTTATTATATTTATTTAGCTGGACTCCCATTTGCTTTGCAACTTCCATCCAAGTTTTTTTTTTGTCCGACAATCTATAATATGCGCTTCTTTTATAAGACAGCACATCATTGCCCTGGACCAACAATATCAGCTTTTCATCATCCATTGTATGTATTTCAGCATGTGTTTTTAAATATGTTAAACTTTTTTATTTCTTTTCTTTTCGATTTGTTTTTTGACTTTTTTTCACATAAAAACTAATCAGCTGTTTTATATGTACTGTCATGTAAAAACTGATAGAAAATTTGTTTTTAACAGAATAGTCCGCAAAGTTACGAAACGTACACGTTCGAGCACTTATTTTAATATTCTCTTCATAAAGCTAACGGATCAACTGATTCCGCACGTTTACGCTCAAGTAATTTGGGCTTAATTTATCGTGTAAACGCAATTTTTTAATTGCGTGTATTTTATTATTGTGTGTTTCTTCGTCTGATGGAAAACGTCACCTAGATACACCACCTAAACAAGAATTTAAAAAAAAACGAAAAAAAATTCTATTTTTAAAATAACTAACAATAACTACTACATACAATATTAAAAATAACTGCTTTAAACGAATGTTACGTTTGTTGTTCTTTTTTTAAATATCTGTGATAAGTCACGGTTTACACAAAGCAATTTTAATTGCAGCAATTTTGAAGTTATAGGAGAGGGAGGAAAGAAGAACGGAAAGACGTAAAGACTTGCTTGTGCTCGTAATTCTCTTGTGTTTCCTAGTTCGTACTTTTTGTTTATTTAAAAGATGCTAAAATTGCAATAAGAGACGTTCACAGTGTTGACACGAACGCAAGTTCAAGAAAGAATTTAAGAAAATTGCTGCAAGAAAATTTTCTGCGTAAACCGTGACAAATATTATAGTTGTTTTGTATTTTTTCATAGAAAAAACAACTGTAATTACAGTTATACGAAGCAAGTCAATTAGGATTTACAAATATAGACACATACACTCAGAAAAAAAAGTTAGTAGAAAAATTTGTAAACGGTTTTCAATCCCACTTTACTATTTTTGTACTGATTTTTAGTAAAAAAATTATTATTTAGCAAATCTTTTTGTTATTTACATTTTACAAATTACAGAATTTTTACAGAATATCTACAAATTTTTGTTGCTAATTTCAGAAATCATATTACAAATTTTTGAAAACCGATTTTAGCAAACCGAAATTTAGCAAAAAAAATTACTAATTTTAAAAATGTCGATATTGAAGAAAATGTTATTTCTAATAATTTAAACTTATACATACAAACTTAAATTGCCCTAAAATGTTACATAGGATTAAAAAGGGATCGGAAGTGAAGATACCGACTCATGTCTAAAAAGAGGACATCCACTTAAAATAGCACTAAAAAGGGGTTTTTAGAATCAGCCCTAAAAACAATTAAATTTAACCTTAAAAGTAAAAAAAAAAATTGACTAAAATATTTTTCAAAACAGAAATTACCAAATTAAAACAAAATGATAAATTCGTTTATGTGTTAACAATTTTTAAGATTTTTAAGCCTTTGATTTTTTTTAATTTTGTATAAAACATCTTTTAAAAAATATAATCAAAATTTTTGATGATGGATAAAAAAAATAAATCTAAAACTTTGTACTAATATTAATATTATTTAGTAATTTTTTTTTTTGCTGATTTTAGCAAACAGATTTTAAATTCCACTTTACAAAAAGTCTACTAAAATTTAGTAGCGGCTACTAATTTTTCTACTAATTTCATTGTACTACACGTCAGCAGACATGTGTTGCTAAGATTAGCAAAAAATACCGCTGGGCTCAAATTAGCAGAATATCCCGTAATAACAGCAAAATTTTCAGTTGCCATTACTGACTTTTTTTGGTGAGTGTAAAAAATCACTTTACAGCGAAAATCTTTATATGTATAATTGAAATGATTAATTAATACCCAACTTCAATTAAATTTTAATAAGTTCTTTACAAAAACGAAAAAAAAATAATTCTCACGGTGAAATTTTCATAAATAAGATTTTTCATCGAGAATATAAAGTTTATGACCAAACTAAAAACATTAATTAAATGAACAAACAAATCTTTCACTAGGACGACTCTCTTTAGCAACAATGAGACACATTACTTAAGTGTTTTTTGGTTGTTTGTTGGTTTTGGAAGTAGGTACAACCACAGAGTAAGGATAACTTATAAAGACACCATCATGCTCAGTGATCCAACAAAATGTTGTGCTGATAACAAAAGTTCTGTAATGGACTCCACATTGAGAGGAAACATTAGAAAATTGAGCAAATTTCCCTGATTGTCAAACTTTTTTAAAAACACTTTGGAAATCTGCTAAACATCAATTGGACTTGCCAAAATCAATTCGCCTTACAAAGAAAACAAATTGGAATTGCAGAAAAACCTATTAGAAAATATACCGAACCTTGAGCAAATTTGCTCAATTTTCGCTCAATGTGAAGCCCGTTATAGAACCTTTTAATTTGCACAAAATTTTGTGGGATCACTGAGTATGACAGTATATCTATAAGTTATCCTTACCCTGTACAGACGATGTACCTTAATACAACAACAACATTAAATGCTTTTTGCAAATTATCGACAAAAAAAGAAAATCACCAACATTTACTGTTGTGTTTTTCTCTTTGTTTGCAACAGCAACCAACAGTCGAATGTCAACATGGATGTTTGTGGGGCTTAATGAATATGATGATTGCGATGCATCCATCCATCCAAGCCATTTCATACGCATACACATGTTACAATTGGCAGCTGCTTGTTTAACAAACATTTTGCAAGTAAAAGCTGCAAAATACAACAATAAAAATAAAGATGCTCCAATCAAGATTATGGCTTTGTTTTGTCTAAAACCAGAGATTCTCAATTCTTTATGCATAAAGAGAAATTTTATTTTGAAAATAGCTGTGTTTATGCGGAAAGATATCAAAGTTGGCTTATATCATTTCCATATAAATTTGACATAAGCTGAAATCAAAACGAAATCTAATTAATTTTGGAGACTTTTGAGCTATCAACACTGTAAAATATAAGTGTAGAATCGACTTTATCGAACACAACTCTAAATTTATCGATAAATCGTAATTGTGGTTGGCAACGCCAGAGTTTAGACGTTAAATAAAAACTCAAAAGTCGTGGTCACGTACATAATGCATTTGTATATGTGCACAATACATTTGTATGTGCAATAATATTATGATAATGCATTTGTTTGTGTCTTTGGTATAACTCATTTATTCGATGTTTGATCCTTTTTCTTTGTAACAAATTTATTTCCGACTTCTTTTTAAATACTGGATGCAAAATAGGCTAATATAATCCTTTTTTATTTTTTCCCATTTTTGTTTTGTATCTTTTTTGTAGAATTAATCAGCTGTTTTTGTATTGTCAAATTGAGAACCAGAAAAATATAATAGATTTCAAATTGAAATCTACTAAATAAACTTCTAACGTAAATTCGCTATTACTGTTTTTTATACCCTTAAAAGAAATTTCGTTGAAGAAAAATAAAAATAAATTGAGAAAAATAGTCGAGGCGAAAAAACTTTGAGGTGAAAAACATTTTTGTTGTGAAAAAAAATTAAGATGAAAAAAGCCGCCTGGTCAAAAAATATTTCCAAATGTTTTATTTAATTGTACTAAAATAGACAAATTTGTATTGTATTCACATTTTCATTAATACTTCTTTTAACCGCTAGATCGATTTTGCTCATTTTCAATACCAAACTGCCCGGGAGGATAACAAAAGATCTAAGTAAAACCGATCAACCCCACTTGCGTCTTTGCGCTGTATTCGCCAATTTAACGGACATATCTAGATATGCTTAATTTCATAAGGATCCGAGATATATACATATCACAATAGGACGAGAGATATAGTTCAATGCAGTACTTCATAATCACTTAACCCCGTTTGAAATTTTTAGGGGGCAACCGAAAATTCGAAAATTAAAAACATTTTAGATTTGAAGAAGTCAAAAATTTTGTGTAGTCATGTAGTTTAGCCAAACGAATCATAATCCTCAATAAAAGCGAGTTTGAAAATTTTGTTAGTTACGCTCTTTTGTATTTGTGATGACGATATGTACTTTATAGGGTGTTATACCAATACATATTTCTATGCGCTTAAAAGGAAATGACAAACTGACATATATCCACATCACATATGTGTAGCGTATAAATGGCGTTATTATTAATGTTCATAAAAATAGTTTAAGAATCTCTGATCTTAAAATAAAACTGACATAGAAGGCAAACCCAAGGGTCACTCACCAACTTCGATAAAATTTGGATATGTGATAGAGAGAAACGTTTATTTTAGCGACCCAATTCATGTTTAGGGAAAATGGAGGGCTAAAAACGTAGAATATTTATTGTGTAATGGGGACATGTCTGTAATTTAAATTTATTTGTACATAGAGTTAAAACACTCCAGAAAAGTAAACTGATAAATAGAGAATTTTTGTTTGAATTCCTTTTAAAATTATATTTAATATAAATTATATTTTTATATTCTTCATTACAAGGTTGCATTTGTTTCAAATCAATGTCATATAATTGACTTTTTAATTCCGTAGGAATTCTTCCTTTTCTTTTCCTAAGAATATTTTTTACAATCGGTTTCAACCGCATTAATTCTACAGCATTAAACTTTTATTTTGCTTCTTAGCAAAAAAAATACATACTAATTGAAAATTGCTTTCAATTCCAAAATATTATTTTTTTTAAATAGTTTCGCTAAAAATTAAAAAAAAAGAAATTATAAAAACGAAGAAAATAACATGGAAATTTGGAACTTATTTGAATTAATTTATCAAAAATAAATACTTCATGAGAAGCCATATATGGCTTTTCTTTTTCAAATTCAAATTCTCAACGAAAAATAACAGTTTTCAAAAATTTTTGAGGTGAATATAAAATATTACTCACTTCAAAGCGACTGGAGAAAAAATATGAGAAAATATATTATTTACCAGTCGCTACTAAGAAATTGTACTAACTGAAATTATACACCAATTTGTAGGGAAAATTTAGAGGTTCCTTCAGATTTTCACTCATAACTCGACCGATTTTGCTCGTTTTCAATTCCAAACTGCTCGGAATGATGCCGATTAATTTAGTTAAAAATGAGCACCCCCTGGGTCTTTGCGCCGTGATCGCCAATTCAACAGACAGACGAATAGATGGACAGCCAGACAGACGGACATCGCTAAATCGACTTAAAATCGCATAAGGATCAAGAATATTTATATTATTGGGTCTTATGCACAAGGAATGACAAAGTGATATATACCCTCACCATACATGGTGGAGCGTATATAAAAAATTAGTAGAAATACGCTTTTTTGAGCCGTTTTTCATGGGAACTAAATTACTTTTCAAACATATTAGCGTTTCGGAAGCCAATTGTTGAAATTAATCGCAAAGATTTTTCAAAATCCCCTGCTAAATATTTACTAAAATCAAAAAAGTCGATCCTCAACACAATTTCTATCTTCATTTACGTTTTTATGTGTTCACTTCATATGAATGAGAAAAATTAAAATACAAGATTTCTCATTCGCATTTAACTCTTTGCGGTCTGCTAGCTTATCTCAAATAATCAAAGTTTAGTGCTTAACCATAGTAATGAATGTGAAATCTGTATAGAAATAAATGAAGTTAATGTTTAACTCTTGTAGTTTTTAAATAATTTACCCGATCTGAATATATTAATCTAGACTTAAATGTTCGTCTGACTAATCCTGGCTTAACTTTATAAAATGTAAAACGTAGATGGAAGGCCAGCGGTAAGGTTCATGTGATATGTGATAGAGATAGAGAGGACAGAAGAATTAAAAATGTTGCAAAACACGATCTCAATTAATAAATTTTTTATACATATGAATTTCTAAAGTGTTACTGACATCATTCTTGTTCTCTTTTTTATTGAAACAACACAAAATTATACATTACTCAACATAAACTTTTTTCGATTAATTTTAATTTTGTATTCGTTTAACCGGTTCAGAAAGAAAGAATCCGAATAATTATTTGAGCGATTAATCGACTAAAATGAAAATTCGATTAATTGAATCGCCTAATGCTGACGTGCAGCAAGTTAATTATGTGGTTATCTATCAAACATAACATGTCGAATGGTACACCCAGAAAACAATATCAGTTATGGCTACCGAATTTGTTGCACATCAAATTCGTGCGGTTGCGGCAACTAACTTCATAATAAGTTATATTTTTAGTTGGGAAAGCCAAGAGTCAGTTTTCTAATTAAATATTTATATTCCACATAAATATGTTCCACAAAATTTTATTTTAATACAAATTTTTTATTTGTATTTTTCCGGTATCGAACCTGGTTCACACCACAACTGCACCACAACAAATTTTAATTTTTTTGATATATTTGCTATTTAAACATTTTCATATTTTATTCTAATTAAAAAAAAAAAATTGTTTTAAATGTTTGCCTTTTGCGGGATCTGAACTCGAAAATTCTTAGTATTAGGCTACCAGGGGTGTTCTAGAAACCAATGTTGTCACAATTGGTCTTGAAAACGACAAGAAAAAATGCTTGGTGTCATGAAAACCAATGTTATCGGTTTTTTTTCGAAATAGAATTAATGTCGGTTTTAGGTGTCAGAGAAACCAATGTTATCGGTTTTTTTATTGGAAATAAACCAATCAGATGACAGCTGTCGGTTTTTGTTTGCGCCATTTTGTTTTTTTTTTTTACCAGGATATTTTCTAAAAATGTAAGTAAATTTATTTTTTATTTGTTTATTTTAATATTTGCTATATATTTTTTAAGATATATTATGCGTTATTTTTATTTTTTAGGGGAAAACATTAAAATAAGACCCAAAATATCCAGACTTGGCAAAGTGGTTTACAAAGCGTGATAAGCCAACAGTGGCTTATTGTATTGTTAAGTTGTAATATTTTTATTTGTATAGAAATGAACTGAGTGGAAAAGCGAAGTTAAAAGAAAGCTTGCACAAAATAAAGCAGAGTCTAGGGCAACTGGCGGTGGACCATTTACAAAACATCAGCTGACACCAACTGAAGATGCATTTCGCAGTCGGTAGAAGGTGTGTCCGGCATTGCTAACGAAGATGTTGCTTTTATAATTGAAGGAGAAATGCCCTCAACATTTTAAAAACGGCCATTGTCTCCGGTTGTACCCACCAGTACACCGAAAAGTTTGAGAACCGAAAATGCACTACCAATCTATAATCAATACAATCCAGAATTCGGTTGGTTCTGCTGAAAGCTGAATTCAATGGTATATTTGATCAAGATAATCGTATTTTTTAATAAATCTGATAGATTGTAATAATTTTTTTCACTAAATAAATGGTTGATTCTACCGTACACATTTACTAAACGAATTTTGTTTTTAAAGTTGATTGAAAATACCGATAATTGGATAATAGGATTGTTTTTTTTTTTTGCTCCTTTTCCCTCTTTTTAATTCCCAATACAATATTTTTGCTATACCCAGCAAAAAAAAGTAGCAAAAGAAGATTAAGAGAAGCACTTCCCTTTATTTTTGCTGGGATATTAATGGATTATAAATTATTTCAAACAAAATAACATTCTTACAAATAAATATTAATGGTTTTGATCGATTTCTAAACAATATTTTCTGTGGGTGTGAACTGGCAATTTGGAGATCCAGGTTCGATTCCATGCACAAGAACATTTTATTAAAAAAAGAAAAATTATTAATAAAAAATATTTTTTTTTTAGACTGATTACTTTTATCAATACTGGTAAGAATTGTTCTATTTTTCGTGTGCTGATGTGGGTTATATAAAATATTATTTGGTAATGATTTTCTACACTGGGCAGTTTATTTAAAAAAAAACGGATGTGAAGGAGTCTTAAATGTTTTGGTAGTTTTTTGTCTGTTTACTTTTTGTTGTCTGTATTTCTTGAAGCTTTTACGATTAAAATTTAAGTTTTTGACCTTGTTTGTGTATGTTTGCAGCCTCCCAAAAAAATGTACAATAAAACGCAAAACCTCATCATGCAACTGACTCTGTTAATGTTTTGCAAAAAAAAAAAAAGACAATGAAATACATAAATTTTGCGACAGGTGTGTTTTCTATAGTGCATTACGCATTATATATATTTTTTTGTGTTCCAAAAGACTGAAAAAAAACATAAAACAGTATAAAAAAATTGAAGAATCAGAAAATCTGAAAAATTTCTTAACTAAAACAAAAGCTCCCACGATTTTTTTTGTTTGTTGGTTGAATTTTTGGGTTGTAAAACAAAAGATTGTCAAAACAGTCAAAGATGGAGAAGAATAAGATATTCCTTTTATTTTAGTATCTTAAAAAGAACATATGCTGCAATATTTACAGGAAATTACAATCATGGGGTTTTAAACGGAAATTAAGGTTTCATTTTAATGATTTCCACAAAGAATTTTACATTTATTAACATATTTTTCATTGGTTTTAAAAATTGTCAAACAACTGTTATTCAATGTTTATTGTAGTAATCAAGGACATTTTAGGATCTATTGTTTTTATTTTTTTTTGCCAGTTTTATAGTGAGCGATTTGGTTTTTCAATTTAAAATAAAGTAAAATTTTAGTA
The DNA here is from genome assembly GCA_949748255.1 of Eustalomyia histrio. Lineage (NCBI taxonomy): Eukaryota > Metazoa > Arthropoda > Insecta > Diptera > Anthomyiidae > Eustalomyia > Eustalomyia histrio. The sequence goes on from OX456523.1 coordinate 189,104,278, forward strand.
AAAATGTTTTTTTTTTTAATTATTTGAGCAGTTTTTCTAAACTGTATAAAAAGCAGTATTAATGCAAATATATTTCAAAGGATGATAAGCCGGTCAATGAGTTTTGGAGATGTATAATACCACACCCCTTGACGTAACAATACCAGGTGAAATGATTAGAAAATTACACTGTCAAATAAACAATTTCTGTACAATCAAACAAAAGAAAATTTAAATTAAAAATAATTGTAGGGCTTCAAAGTTTTGATATATTGTTTCATCCCAAAAAAGGGTAACAAAATCACTTTTTATAAGCAACATTTTTAGTTTAGAATACAATAATTTAAGATAAAGCCCAAACCAGATAGTGAAAATGCCTGTGAGCACAGGTGAACATTGCTGTCAAACTTTGTTCTCGAATTTTGTGAAATCATTTTAATATTTTTAAGAATTTCTATTAAATTAATTTTAAATGCAGCTCTCGTTTATTAAGAAAATTTCATAATTCTTCGACAATGTCAAATAAAGCAAATAAAAATCCTGCTTTATCGATAAACTGTCACTGTCTGTATATAAAAACTTTTCTAAAATTTCTTATGATTTGCAAAATTAATCGAATTAATAAAACTTACTCTTACACTTATTAGTAACTAAAAAATAAGTGGTAATCATTACATCAGCTGTTCATTTTGCAATTTAGGAAGGATATTCTGGGTTCCAGCACGGGAACGCTGGGTAAGTTTGGGAACCCACGGTTTCAGGCGGTAAAGCCAGGTATATTGTTTCGTACTTTTGCGAAAAAAGCTATATTATATATTTTTCATTCGCGTGAAAATGTTTCAAAATTGTGATATTTGGCTTTATTATGATGACTTTAAAAAATTTGTGAATTCTAAGAAGTTATTACAGTTTCTCTCAAACATAGATCTAATTTTTGTTCGCTTTGTTATAAATAAAATATTGGCCTAACGTAAATTAAGGTCTTGTTAATTTTAAGAAAAAACTGTATTTTTTTCGAACGTTTGAAATCTCTGGTCTTACAAAAAGTGTTTATAATTTTAAAATTCATATACCAATAGCTTAAGTCGTATTTTCTATTTTATGGCGATATTTTATTCTACTATTGTCTAATTTTATTTAATTTTTTATAATATTTTATTATAAATTATTTTTTAAACTGTTCTTTACCCGTAAAGTCAACTGGCATCTGAAAGTTTTCCCCGTAATATTTATATTTTAAAAATTCAGGCATTAAAAAATTACAACTTTTCCTAAAATTCTAGCCGTATTATTTTTCCATGGCCCATGGTATACCCCAACGCCTCTCAAAATCACATATAATATACATGATATAATTTCATCAAACACGTATTTTGCTTTTTCCGATATTTGTTTTTTATTGAATATTAACAAACTTTTAGCGAACCTTTTTTTGGTACTTTTTTCCCACATTTTGCTAAGCATGTGCAAAAACATAGGCAATATTCATATCGAAATTTCTCTTTTGTGGTGTACATAATTTTTATGCAAAATTTTTTTAAAATTTTTAAAATTTTCGCCACCAAAAAATAGAACTGGCCCTTAATTTGACAAAATTCTCAAGGTTGACCTCATGGTTTTTTAATGCCATCTCTGATATTTAAGAAATAAAATGGAAAATTTACATTTTATTTCTTAAATATAAGAGATGGCATTAAAAAATCATGAGTACATAATTTTTATGCAAAATTTTTTTAAAATTTTTAAAATTTTCGCCACCAAAAAATAGAACTGGCCCTTAATTTGACAAAATTCTCCAGGTTGACCTCATGGTTTTTTAATGCCATCTCTGATATTTAAGAAATAAAATGGAAAATTTACATTTTATTTCTTAAATATAAGAGATGGCATTAAAAAATCATGAGGTCAACCTTGAGAATTTTGTCAAATTAAGGGCCAGTTCTTTAGAAAGCACTAATTACTACTTTTACTCATATTTTGTAAAATTGTAGGAAAAGGTAAGGGTCGGTTTTATAGTCAGCACTTAGTTATTTATATTTTTTTTTAATTTACTTTAACTAAGAAGCTTTCAAACAAAATTTTCTACATAAGTAAATTTTTTTTTTCCGAAAAAGTGCTGACTATAATACTGACCCTTGTTGTTGACTATAAAACTGGCTCATAATCTTTTTTAATGTATTTTGACAATTTTAATCCATGTTTTGTCAAATGTTTCTATGATTTTATTTTAACTCAGAAATTTGAGGTCTTTGTAAAATTTTCCACAAAAACCCAAATTTCACAATATGTTGTGTGTGTTGACTAAGCCCAAATTTCACAATAAAAAACCCAAATTTCATAATATATTGTCTGTGTTACCCTTACTGTTGACTATAAAACTATGATCTTATTTATCTCGAAAATTTGTTGTCCTTGTAAAATTTTGCACAAAAACCCAAATTTCACAATAGGTATAATGTGAATGTGTTTGTTGTATTTAATTTTGCATTTTAAGGATGACATTTTCTACAACAACTATTCCTGAAGCAATTTGGATTTAAGTACATGCACTCAAAAAAGTTTGTTAGTTAGTACATGGCAGTTGTTTGTGCATTTAGAGCTGCTGTTCTATGGACAAAATATAAAACGCAATTATTAAAAAAATAACTAACGAGATGTACTTTATTTCCTAACAAATGTTTATATCTGTTATTATAATAATCCGCTAATATTACAGTTAATTTTTGTTAGTTATTTAAAAAAATTATTTTTTTTTTTTTTAGTTTCTGAAAATTATTGCTTGGTGCAGATTTGTTATTATTTAGTTTGCAATTAAAACTCCGAAAATTTTATTGCATTCAATGGAATTTAGACTTTAAGCCATATTAGTCAAGGCTTTAAAGCAACACCTACTCTTAAGACCCTGTAACTCTAGAAAGGAAAGCGATAAAAAATCGATAAAAAAATCGAACAATTATTGTTAGATTTGTTTTCGTATAGCGATTTAAAAAAAGGAGACCGGTGCTACAAATTTGATTTGCTAATTTGGTCAGGGACTTAAGGAAACAATTTTGGAATGACAAAATTTTGTTGTGATCAGCTCGATAATTTTCCAAACTCTTAAAAATATTAATGTGCTGTAAATTACTCCAGGCAGTGTCGCTATATTAAATTTTAAAAAAATTGTTTAAAAATTCTTAAAAATCGTTCGGGATCATAATTTAATGTTACTAACGAATAGTAAACACAATTTTTTTTATTAAATGGAAAAAAATTGTTAGGATCAGCGCTAGAGGGAGTGCACATTTTCGATTTAATAAATAATTTAATTTAATTAATAATTTAATAAAAAAAAAAAGTAGTGTTTACTATTCGTTAGTAACATTAAATTATGATCTCGAGCCTGATAAAATTTAAAAATATATAATTCTTTTTATAAATTAAATGAAATAATTCAATTTGAATAATTCAATTTTAAATCAATTTCGATTTGATTCGCGAATTAAAATAATTTTTTTTCAAATCACGATTAGTTTTATGTTATACCCGATGGTTTTTATGGAATTGAAAAACAGACACAGGGTGACTATTTTTTTTTTATCAGTTTAAATGATTATATAAATAAACACACTCCGATAATACAAATTTCGTTCCCCGTTCCATTTCGTTCGTATAAAAATGGTCACCCTACGGTCTTTTGAACCTGGCCTTTTTTATTATCGCAGTACTATATTAATTCTTTATTAGAGCAAAAAATTTGCAAATTAAAAAAAGAATTATATTTGAAATGATTTGATTGGATTGAATCAAAAAAGATTCAAATGAAATTGATTAATCAATTATGATTTTAAATCTCATTTAATAAATTAATTTATAAAATATTGAATAAACTCGCTGATTTACAAAACGAATTATTTTTTTTCGTGAATTAATTCAATATAGATTTATGTTTTAAGGTCTGGTCATATTTAATATTTAATGGGAACAAAATAACTTTTCAAATATAAGAGCGTTTCAGAAATCTTAACAAAATAAATCACAAAGTTTTTTCAAAAATCCCCTGCGAAATATTTCATAGTTGGCAAGCAATAGCTTTTGGTTATAACGGTAGTTGTCTACCACGCTCTGATCAATGCCGATACGAAAATTTTGAAACTGCGATTCCAATAGTGGATTCTAATATCACGGGGCTTTTTTCTTTTTTTTTAATCTTCATTTTCATATCCGAACCATTAGGGCCTTATGTGGTTAATTAAAGCTACTGTCTAAATAACAAATTTCTAGATAAATCATATAATTACAAATTATATCCTAAATCCCTAACCGAGCACTAGCAACAAAGGCTATCGGCTCGTTGTAGCGAAAACAAACCAGAGCCTCTGGTGGGAATTGAGAAATGTTACTGAACTTATTTTTGTTTCCTCTTTTAAATGAATTTATTAAATCATCAAACAAATTATATATTTTTATATATAGATTGTTTACGATTAATCCCTTAGTTTGAACACTTTATTAGATTAACCGGCTAAGAAAAAAACCCGATTAATAATTATTTAAACGATTTAAATGAAACGTCGAATAATTGAATGCACTCCTAAGTACCGTTGTTTTAATTGTCATTATCAATAGATTCTACTGACAAACTTTTTTGAGTGTATCAACTTCTTTTAATATCCTTATTCTCTATTGTCTGGCCAAAAAAAATTCTAGCTCAACAATTTGCATTTCAGTGGTTGTAAAAATGCATACTTAAGCCAGTTTGTCTATGGGTTTTCACCTTTATCCCTTCATATTTTAAATAATGTTTATGTCTATGAATTTCTGTCTACTTGTCTGATCTTGGCTTTAAACTTCATTCATCTCTTTGATCCTTCTACACGTAAGTATTTGTTATTTTTCTATTATATGTCATTGTTTTCTGTTGCTTGCCAAAACAACAGGTGTTGTGTCTTTCCTTGGATTTGGATTATTTAAGTTGAATTTCTTTTAGTACAGCTGCATTTAATAAAAAGGACTAAAGTGAAATATTCTTAATGTTTTCATGTTAAAGGTAAATCTTTTTAGTGTTGCTTTGTGGGAAATGTAACCAATGGTCTGCCAAATTAGTTCGGCTTACTCGCAAGGAACGTATCCCAAGCTTAACTATCAGGTCTTTATGAAACTTGTTCATTTTGTAGAGAAGAGAAGACAAAACTAAAGTTGCTTCAAATCCCAAGATATTGAAAAAACAATGAAGGAGAAGAAGAGTGAAATTCCCTCGCGGCAAATTTTTCTTTCTCATAAACACGAACAATTACGGTTTTAATATGGTTTTTGGTGTAGTAAAGCTGAATATTGCTATTGGTGAAAAGAAGCTTCGATACTCTATATGTGTTATTTACGCTACACTTAGAAAAAAGTTAGTAGAAAAATTTGGAAACGGGTTTCAATCCCACTTTTCCATTTTTGTACTGATTTTTAGTAAATAAAATTATTATTTAGTAAATATTTTTGCTATTTATATTTTTACAAATTACAGAATTTTTACAGAATACATACTTACAATTTTTTGTTGCATGTTTCAGAAATCATTTCACAAATTATTAAAAACCGAGTAATTAAAATTAGCAAAAAAAAAATAATTTACTAATTTAAAAAAGAGGAAATTTTGAAGGAAATTTTATTTATAATAATTTAAACTTGTACTTGCAAACTTAAATTGCCTTAATTTACAAGTAAATTATATTGGCATAGAAATAAAGGCTATCTGCTATAACAGAGCAATATGATAAATAAAATAGATTTTTTGTGGGATTTAATATGAGCATACATTTTTGACGCTAACAAAATACATACCTGAGCGCTTAGTGGTCAGTTCGATCAGAACATTGTTGAGTTGTCAATTCATTTGATTATTTTAAAAGAATCAACGAAAGTCAAATTGATAATTTGAATACTATAGCGATCGAATAGTGGAAATAATTCAGTCAATGAAAATAATATTGCAAATTGATTCGTTGAATATTTAAATAATCAGATTAAAAAATTAATTTAACAAAACGTCTGAAATAAATTCCTGGGTCAATTGATGTCTAAAGTTCCAACCGAAATTCTTCAGAACTAGCCTAAGTTGAATTCACAAACAAACAAAAAATATCGGTGATTGCAACCGAGCTAAGCTGTTTGCACAATATTCGGTTGTAAAAATAAATCTGTTTATGTTTTTATTTTAAAAATAAATAAAGTAAAAAAATAGTGCTCGATAAAAAAAATATAAATTTGTACATTCGAATTCGTAGGGCAATTTCAAAAGAAATTAGCAACTTTAAAGTGTAACAAGTGTATCTAAAAATAATTGAGTTAATTTGTGCATTTTAATAATTTTTTTTTATATAAATTAAAATTTTGCTATATTTTACAATTCATTGAGTTTAGTTCACTAATATTTATGAAAACTTTTTATTAATTCGAGATAATTTATTTTAATAAACTTTGTACATAATTTTACCAATCTTTAGTAGCGGTTATTAACTTTCCTACATTTCCATTTTATCAATATTTAGTCAAATTTGTTGCTGATTATAGCAGATCCATTTTAAAATTTTTACAGTTTACAGCAATTTACTAAAATTTAGTTGTGCTTACTAATTTTTTATACTAATTTGATTGTACTAATATTAATAATATTTAGTAAATTTTTTTTGCTGATTTTAGCAAACCGACTTTAGATTCCACTTTACAAAAAGTTTACTAAAATTTAGTAGCGGCTATTAATTTTTTACACTAATTTTATTGTACTACACGTCAGCAGACATGTGTTGCTAAGCTTAACAAAAAATACCGCAGGACCCAAATTATCAAAATTTCCCGTAATAACAGCAAAATTTTCAGTTTCCATCGTCAAAGTGCCTGTTAGGAAAATATCTAAACCATGTATTTGATTGCTAACAAGACACAAATAGACTAAAATATAAAATTTTATTTTTTTTTTGTTTTTTCTCAAGCTCTGTCTCTTTTGTAGGCTCTAGCTTTTCCACAACTTCAAGTTCTGAGGAGATTTTTTGCTGGATCGAAATGCATGCCCAGCAAAAAATTGGTTAATTTGCATTGTTTTTGTAAATACACGGAGGTTGAAAACTCTTTTTAAATAAACAAAAATAACAAACACAAAAATGTAAAAACAAAAGAAAATTGTAAAAGATTTTTCCTTTTCGAGGATTTTTTATAGTTTTGCAGCCATATGCATAAACATTTTTTTGATTCTTATAACAGTCTTATAAAGAAAATTTTTTGTTGTTTAACATGTTAATTTGATTTATAGAGTTTTATAAAAATCAATAATATGTCTATGCATACGGCTGTTAGTTTTTTTTATAATAACGATATGTTTTTAAAAGTTAGTTTTATAAAAACATTATATTTTTTTTTTTTTTTTGTTCTTTTTATATATTTTTGCTAATGAACTGCAAGATATGATGATGTTGGTAGCCTACATCTAGGGTCTTTATTAAGCTTTTCTTATACATACTTTACTACATAAATACTACTGACTGACTATGCGTGTTAATTATCATATCTGTTGTTTATAATGTCTGTTCTTCTGTCTGGCTCAGGGATGGAAAATTTGATTTCTGTTATTGTACCAACAAGACAAACGAATTGTACTTTTTCAATCCTCACGGTACCAAAATTTTTTCCGCTTTTTTTTTAACAATTTTATCGTATTGAGTTAGATTTGCTTAGACACTAAAAAGAATTAAAAAAATTTAAATTGACGGGGTGAAACAAAATTTATCGTTAATTTTATGTAGTCGTATAATTACCACAAAACTTTGTAAAATTTTACTCTAATTTTTTTTAAATGTCACACCTTTTTTCTGAGTGTCTGCCTCGAGGGTAATTAAAACTTTTCAGGATTTGCTATTAAAAAATTTAAAGGCATTTAATAGCTTTTTAATAATAATACACTTTTTTATTTTTTTGTTTTGAGAGGTAATTTAAAAACAGCTGTTCAATGCTGCCACTTCCGAATATTTTAGTACAATGTGTATGCAAACATTTCAACTTAAAACTTAGTTTATTTTTCACTTAGTAGCTGAATAAATAAAAACAGGTTTTTAATTTAAAGTTGCTTTTAAAAAAGTCGACTTTATGTTATGTTGTTTTATCAAGTTATATATTGAAAAAATTTCAAATTGTACTAAATGAGCCGCGGTAGTACCACGGTACCAACCAAGGTAAAAATGTACCAAAAAAAGTACAATTGCCCCATGTTTTCCATCCCTGCTCTGGCTGTGTCTATCTGTCGTTGTTTATTTGTTATATACTAAATTTTACCCGGTGTGCGGTTTCTCTTTCGAAACATTTGCAATGATGTTGCAGTTTATTTGAAACGAAGGATACACAAAAAAGAAAAAACATGTTACAAAGTAAATATTTTTCAAAAATTGAATTGAGAACACGAAGTAACAAGTCTTTGCTAAATATCCTCAAGGCACGAGTTAATGTTTAATAGCAGTAAAAAAAGGATACTACTGCAAACATATCGATGGTTTGAAAATATGCTATTTTGTGTTGAAATCAGTTGGTGTTTTGTTGTCCTGCAGAGAAAAATATTATCCTGGTTGGCTTACTTGGTAGCAGCAGCCTGCTATTTAACTAGAAGTATTACTTTCTTGATATTTGTAATCAAGAAATCATTAACAAGCTGTTTTCTTTTCATTTCACAAACTATTACATGATCCAGCAGGCATATATACTTAAAGATCACCTGCGTTTTATATTAAGCAAAACTTTTCTTTACGTAAGACATAAAATTTATATTTAAATCAGTTATTTAAAAGAATTATTCTTCGACAAACTCTGTGGCATTAAAATTAACGAAAGCTTTTGTAACTGTCAACTATTCAACTTCCTTTAAAGATATCGAAACACCAGGTCTAACCACGAAGAAGTGGATTGCGAATTATACAATATTCCGACAAACAAACCAAATTTCGGGGTGAACAATGTAGAAAAAAAAACTTAATGAAATTGCTGAACAAGTGCATTTACCCAAATATCGGCCAGGAACTACTTTTGGGCGAACTCTAAGATGTAATAGAGAAAACAAAAGTACGATAATAATCACTTAGAATAATTTGGGATCAAAAATGGGAAAAATATTATCAAATTCTATCTAATGGTAAAAAGTTTCAAACAATTTTGAATATCTTTCTTACCTCCTAGATGTGAGTGTGTGCCGCTAAAAAGAGATGAATTCTTATTAGTTTCAACGCCTTTACCACATACATAAATTTCAACAAAATCTTAGTTTGCAAAAAAAATGTTCCTTGTGAATTTAACATCCATGATTTTAATATGGCTAAAATATCCTAGAATCTTATGCCTTAAGCTCGAAATTTAGAGCGAATCGTTTCATATAAATTAGATCTTAACATGGACCGATTCTAAATAATTTCAATTATGTTCGTCCTTGGGCCAATAGAAACTCAATTGCCACATTTTATCGAAATATTCTGAAACTTGGAAACTTTAGTTTTATTACAAAGTTTACAAGGAAATCAATATGGTGATCGATGGCGTAAAATGCCCCTTTCAAATGCCAATGCATTTTAAGACAAAAAGTAGAAAAAGACCCTTTAGCTTAGATTCACAATACCAAATTCCAATCTGCAACGTCGTATCAGCAACTCTTTGAATAATGATAAGGAATCCTTCAACTCACCAAAAAAAAGTCTGTAATGGCAACTGAAAATTTTGCTGTTATAACGGGAAATTTTGCTGATTTGAGCCCAGCGTAATTTTTTTTAGTCTTAGCAACACATGTCTGCTGACGTGTAGTACAATGAAATTTGTAGAAAAGTTAGCTGCCGCTACTAAAGTTTAGTAAACTTTTTGTAAAGTGAAATTTAAAATCTGTTTGCTAAAATCAGCAAAAAAAATTACTAAATATTATTAATATTAGTAAAAAAAATTCAAATTTATTTTCATTTTTATCGAACATCAAAATTATTTTATTTTATTTATTTTTGTTTAAAAAATACTTTAGACAAAATTAAAAAAAATCAAAGGTTTAAAAATTGTAAAAACATATACGAATTTATTATTTTGTTTTAATTTAGTAATTTCTGTTTTGAAAAATATATAGTAAATTTTTTTATTTTTAAGGTCAAAATGTAATTGTTTTTAGGGCTGATTTTTAGAACTAGGTGGATGTCCTATTTTTAGACATGAGTCGGTAACTTCACTCCCGATCCCTTTTTTTAATCTATGTAACATTTAGAGGCAATTTAAGTTTCAATATCCACATTTTTAAAGTTAGTTAATTTTTTTTGCTAATTTTAGCAAATCTGTTTTCAAAAATTTGTAAAATGATTTATATGAATATATATGAACTTTTTCTTTAAATGTATTTGGCCATATATGCGTACATATATGATCATGCATGAAACCATATATGCTCATACATGAAACCATGTATGACAATGTATGAACATATATGAACATTTTCACCTGGGAAATTAAACTAAGTTTAATTTCCTTTAATTTAAAACATATTTCTACATTGCAATAATGCAAGAACATGATCTAAAATTTTGACATTTTAATTTAAATACGAAAAATTTTATTTTAACTAGAAAAATATGTATTGTATACTAGATTAGAATAGGTTTGTTTTTTCGATTTTTATTTAAATATTCCATACAAATTTAAGTAGATACAGACTTGTTAAATAGTTATGCATATAGCTACTTGAAAATTCAGAATGTATAAAAATGATGCCAATTCATAGTAATTATTGGCTTTTCTCTTTTAAAGGTAAACAAAAATGTTCGTCATAAAAATATTTGAAATTTTTGTATTTTTAATTTAATAAAATATTAAAAACAACAAGAGCTAAAAAATTAATTATGTGTTTGTAAGTAACTGTAGAGCAGGGCAAACAATATAGTTGCTTTATTTCGCTTTTGTACAAAGTTGGCCCCAAATGTTCAAATTGTATATCTTTAGAAAAAAATTAGGAAAAGTCAGGTAAGTAGGGATAGTCGTTTGCTTTACAAGTTGTTATACATATAGATATAAAATTCGGAAAAAACAAACCAAATTTGTATGTATTTATTCTTAATTTAAAAAAGAGGTTAATTCAAATTGCTTTAACTATGATTTGTGATGGGTGGAAAAAATACAAAGTTTCGAAATGCTGCAAGATAAAATTTTTGAAATTAATTAACTTAAAAATCTTGAGACATTTCAAAACAATTGCTTTGGCTAACCATCAACCTTTTCAATGATATTTACCCTGAAGAAAGCCTGGAGTCGAGGGTCTTCAAGTCACCACTTTTGTCGACTATTTTGAGTAACATTTTCATCAAAGCGTCTAAACTTTTTACTTTGACTTTTTTGACAGCTGCAGAGGTGTTCTTCTTCTTAGTTTAATTTACCTTTAAATTGTTACTTAGTTTTGTTGATTAGGTATGACGATACGTGCACCTAGACTTGTAACACATAATATTCAGTTAAAAAAAAGAAGCAAAAATACTGCAACACACAACTTGCACCTTTTTTTACTTTAATGAATTAATCTATTTTTTCCAAAATAAAATATATAATTTAACCCAATATATGCACCTGTTTGAACTTAAATTCCTCCCAATATTACTAGTGTGGAAATCTAGTAAAAAGTTCCAAGAGTGTACTAAAATTAACAAGTGAGTCTCTGGTTCCAATGTCTACATCTAGTCTATAGTTCTATTGCTTCTCAATGACAAGTACATGTTCAATGTCTAGAGCAGAGAGCATTGCCTGGGGTACAATTGGTCAGTAGCACTGGTGACAAAGTCAATAGTGTATTTGTACAGTTCAACTATCGACATTTCCCTTTAAGGAAAGAACTCATCAGTTTAATCTTGTTAGGTGATTAACAATTTAACTGAATGATTTTACTCTTTCTCATCACTGGTTTGCATGTATCGGACCAGAGAGTCTTCATCATTAATGTTAATGATCGATGGTACGAGGGCGGTTCAATAAGTCCGTGACTTTTTAAATTTCCCGCCTCTTAACTGAAAGGGCAACACTGCCCCTGTCAAAAGGCATCTGTCAGTTGACAGCCATTGATAGCAGACTACCTCGTGATTTGTTTTTAGAATTGAGGAGAAATTGGAAAATGACAGTTTCCATTGCAAAAATCCATTGATTGCTCCCTCATCCGGCCTATTCTCCGGACTTAGTCCCGAGTGACTATTTCTTATTTCCAAACGTGAAAAAGTGGCTCGGCGGAAAGAGATTTGACTCCTTTTCACAAACAAACCTGTTTTGATGATATAAAGCTCAAGAGACTATGTTGAAAAATAAAATGATTTTTTATCTAAAAACCTGTGTTTCATTCAAAAAGTCATTGACTAATTGACCCACCCTCGTATATATGTATAGCGTTTAATGATTGCCGACAATATTTAAGGTGTGTGCACGTACTCGTATGCTAAATAACCCTTTTTTTCTTTCGTATTCACCAGTTGTTGGTAAGCAAAAGGACTTGCTGCATTTTGTGTTTTTTTTAGATCAATTGGCAACTTGGCCTTTAATTGCTCTGGCTTTTGACTCGTGCCTTAAGTTAAAGTTGTTACCAAAATCATCTACAAACATTTGGCATTTACCACAAGCTGCATTTTGTTTAAATTCAAGTAATTATCAGCAGTTTTTTGAAATAATGATTTAACTTTCTTGTGTGTCCTTACCACAAGGCGTTGTCTTTAGCACCTGTCGAATTTTTATGAATAAAATATATTTCTGCAATTCGCGATTAATTATTTAATAAAAATTGAGAAAGTTGTAGACAAAACTTTATTGTTTAAAAAATGCTTTAGCATTTTTTACGTGCCCTAGAATTGTTTAACATTTTCAAGTGACCAGAACAATATTTTTATTAACTATAAAAATACTTTTGAGTAGAAAATTAGCTGGTGTTTAAAATTGATTTTAGTCATAGATGATATACATCTATGATGTATAAGTCTTCCTAGCAAGATTTATCCATCTTATCCATCTATGCAACTAAGGATTTTCAAACATATAAAACGTAGAAAACATTGCGTTGGAAAGCATAAAAGTGGTATATTTTTTTCTGAACTCCACAAAAAAATGATGCAGTTTTGTAGATAATTTTGTCTTCAATATAAAACACTAAAAAAATGACACAAATATCAACATTTAACGATTTTTTAAAAGCAAAACTAATCAAACAGATAATTTTCATGTCACAGCTTATTTCGTGAGTTGATATTTATTCTTATCTTTTTTGAAATAATGGATTATAAAAACTAACTGTAGATCAAAACATAAACAATAATAATACCAAAAATAGTTCGTCTATTCAAAAGTATTAAAATCAGTTATATTTCCGTGGTTTTACAAGATTGGTCGACGCACTTCAATAGAAAATGTGAGTTAGTTCTTAAAAACTTCCAAAGTGGGAAAACACAAAAACAAATTGCTGAAATTGTTGATTGAAGTCCATCTACGGTTCAGTATATTATTTATCGTTTTTTCCGAGAAAATCGTGTGCAGAACAAAGGAAGAACGGCCAAAAAAAAAATTTATTCAAAATGATGACGGGTGTATTTTGGGAAAGATTAAAGAAGATCCCATGTTGAGTGTGCCAGCTGTGGCCAAGGATGTTGAAATGTTTCTTTGAAAAAAATGTCATCCAAAACATCAAGATACAAGCCATTTATTAATAATCAAAAAGTCCACATACAATTTGCAAAATACCATGAAAACAAAGATTTCTTTCTGGAACATAGGGGATGATTGCAATTTTAATATTTCAACATCAGATGATAAGGTATATATGTGACGTCAACCAAATATTGCGTCCCAAACAAATAATTTACGTGGCCCAGTAAAACATGGATACGAACCTATAAAGGTTTGGGGTGCATATCGTCAACAGGTGTCGGTAAATTGGTATTCATATGTAGAATCCACTATTACTAAAGAGGTATACCTAGATTTGCTTAATCGAAATTTAATCCAGTGCTGAAGACTTGGGCATACGTGACAAATTCCGCTTCTACCAAGAAATCGATCCTAAGCACAAAGCCGGTATAGTGCAAATTTGACTAATTTGAAATTGCCCACACGTCATCCAAACATCCGCCCAATCACCAGGTTTAAATGAGACTGAAAATTTGTGGCACAATCTAGAGCTGGGTATTCTAAAACACCATATTTCTAATGTAAAAAGTTTGAAAGCGGCACTAAAGGAAGAGTGGACAAAAATATTGCCACAATACACTAAAAAGATGGTTGACTCTATGCTATCCAGATTTAAAGCAGTAATAAAGCAAAAAGGCTACCCTACAAAATATTATATAATGATTTTTCAATAATTTTTATATTTTTTTAATGCTCTATTGCCATATACGAAATAAGCTGTGACATGAAAATTATGTGTTTGTTTAGTTTTGCTTTTAAAAAATCGTTCAATGTTGATATTTGTGTAATTTTTTTTAGTGTTTTATATTTAAGACTAAATTATCTACAAAACTGCATCATTTATTTGTGGAGTTCAGAATAAAATATACCAATTTTAAGCTTGATTTTTCAAAATTGTTCCTCACACGAAATAAGCTGTGAGCCACTGTAGATTAAAAATGGATTTCAATCAATTACATTAAGACTCTTTTTTAAAATTCGCAAGAGCCAACATGGGTGCCATTTTATGTTTTAACATAAAAGTTTTAATTAATAACATTAACGAAATAATTACACTAGAATCAATTCCAGAATTGGAGAATGGTTGATTTTGGGTGAATTTGAAACAAAAATCATAGAACCGATAGTAGATCTGGTCCTGAAGAAAAAGTTGTTGTTTTACAATTACTTTTTTGATATTCAAATTTATTGCTAGGGTTTGTACAAGTCCCACATGCAGATTTAAATATTTTATGCAAAAAATGTGGAGTTGGAATATTCTTTGAGAAATAGTTTCGTTAGGAGATGGCCACTAGAATTTATAAGACTGTTAATTAAAAATTTTAGGATTTGTCTGGAAAGATTTTAAGTTTATGACAAAATCATCTTTGCCGACTGACTCATGGACTAAAAATACATTTAAAACAAAAAATTATTTTAAATTAATGCTTTCTATTCCATAGTAACATTTAATTATGGCAGTGGCAATTAAAACAGTGCCGCATCCGAAAGATCACGCGGTTCCAAAAGCAACAGAAATATCACCGGTTTCATCTGATTTTGAACCATCTCCAATACGTACTAAAAGTATAGCATCAGAATAAATTCCACCTGAAGGTGAATATAATAAACATCACTTCGTTTCACAAGCGGAATTTCATGATCTTGTACGTGATTTAGAACTGTCTAAAAGGCAAACAGAACTTTTAGGATCAAGAATGAAACAATGGAATTTTTCGGAGGAAAATATCATCATTACATTTCGAAGATCTGAGGAAACTGGCTTGTTTGGAACTGTATTTAGCGAAAGCACTGGAAACAGCAATTTGGTTTATTGCAGTGATGTCAGTTCACTGTTTGATAAACTTGGATATAATCATATTCCTGAATATTGGCGATTATTCATATATTTATTTGAAGGCAGTACTTTTTTATAACAATGGGTCATTTCCATCAGTACTGACATCAAATAATGTTTTGAAAGTATGCCTCTAATATTAAATATCATTGGTGAAAAGAATAGCATTGATATTCCTTTAGTAAATCCAACGAATATTATTTTACCACCCCTTCACATTAATTTGGGTTTGATTAAACAATTCGTTAAAGTACTTGACAACAATGGGTCAACTTTCAAATATCTTGAAAAAATGTTTCCGCGAATAACTTATGGGAAATTAAAAGAAGGTAAAGAGAACATTTTTACGAGATGTATAATAAAATTAAATAATTTACATCTACCGCTATTTTTGTTGGTCCACACATTACAACAAATGACATTGGTAAAAAAAATGCGTGGAAAGGTTTTGTTTGAGTATATGAAAATTTTCTTGGAAACACAAAAAGTGAACATCATGAAAAGATAGAAAACGAAATGCTGTCTGGGTTGCAGAATGTCCATTAAATTGCCAAATGAGTGATGAACAAGGTGGAGCGATTTCACCAGGAAATTTTAAGAATTGAACAGCGTTATGTTGGAAAATGTAAAATCAGAATGCTTTACAACTATTGTCGGTCACTAAAGCGAGATACTGACGGCGATCTTTATCAAAAACGAAGAACACTAAAGCATTTCTAAGAAAGAAATTTAATTTAATTTTTAAAATTAGCATAACTCATTAAAATTTCAAAAAAATATTAACTCCCTCACTACCAAATGAGAGCGTAACGAAAATAAAAATTTGTTGCAAAAAGTGCATTTTTAAACTTAAACGGTCGTGCATAGATCAGCAATTTTCGAACCGATTTTTAAAAGATAAGTTTTGTTTGAAAAGTGAAGCCCATATTTTTGAAAATCCGTTTGAAAACAGCAAACTTATGATTTTTTAAAGTTGTAACTTTAGCAATACCATTATTTCACTACATTTGCTGATAAAAAAAAAAACAAACTTAACGAAGTGATCGAGACTGTAAGTATTTTTGTGCTTTATGGACTCCAGCAAAACATCCGTATGGTTATTATATATATGTTTACGGGCAAACATTGTATTATCTGTATTTTCTCACCTAAACTCCCACATAAATTGTAATTTTATCATTATTTTGTTTGTGATAATTGTGATAAATATATTTGTTTGCCGGTGGATGCATTATACATGTTTACAGGCTAACATATTATTTTTGCAGCAAATACGACAAACATAACTTACAACGTTTCCAAACATAACATGTATGTATGTATATTACCAGCGTGTGCCTTAAATGATTTTCTAGGAAAAAATTTAGGAAACATTTTAATTTTTTCCTAATTAATTATCGGAATATAAGGACCATATATAATTATATCTTATATATAGGAATAGCATCTATAAATTTTTATGGTTCTGTATAACTCATATATAATAATACACTCAGAAAAAAAGTTAGTAGAAAAATTTGTAAACGGTTTTCAATCCCACTTTACTATTTTTGTACTGATTTTTAGTACAAAAATTCTTTTTGCTATTTACATTTTACAAATTACAGAATTTTAACAGAATATTTTTTAATTTTTGTTGCTAATTTCAGAAATCATTTTATAAATTTTTGAAAACCGATTTGCTAAAATTAGCAAAAAAAATTTACTAACTTTAAAAAGTGGATATTTAAGGAAATGTTATTTCTAATTAAAACTTACACCTACAAACTTAAATTGCCTCTAAATGTTACATAGATTAAAAATTGGATCGGAAGTGAATATACCAACTCATGTCTAAAAATAGGAATCAAAATTAAAAAATAATAAAACTTGATTAACTTGATTTTTTATGACGGATTCTGTTAACCTGCAAAATGAAAGGTTTAAGAAATAGAACTTTATAAAGAATCGTATTTAATAATGACACTTAAGATTATAATTTTTTGTTTTTCTGTATGCTATCAAACATCATTTACTCAGAATTACACAGAAAAAAATCATAGTTAAATCAATTATTCTGTCATATTTGAATTTACATCTTATGTTTTAACCAACATTTGTAATTAACTATGAATCTTATAAAAGTAAATCTGATTTTAGTTAAAATGAAGTTTTTAGTTGTGACAACGAGATCAGTCGACCGACTCAATTCGGTTGGATGAAATCGTTTCAATTTTTATAAGAGTGTATTTATAGGCCTGAGGAGACAAGGTCTATACATCCCGAGTTGATATCATATATAAATGCAATTGTCGGTATGCGTTACCATATATAATTATATATAACCTAGGTGAAAATGATCATATTTTATTATGCATGCAGTATCATATATGTTAGGATCCGAAAATTGTGGGTATATATATGGTCGTACATGGTCATATATGTACAGTGGCGTGCCCAGGATTTTGTTTTTTTTTAAAAGCTGGCAATTTCTAAGCCTATAGTACTAAAAAGTTTTTTAGTTCTAAAATCAGCCCTAAAAACAATTAAAATTTGACATTAAGAGTAAAAAAAAAAATTCTAAAATATTTTTCAAAACAGAAATTAAATCAAAATGATAAATTCGTTTATTTTTTAAGCCTTTGTTTTTTTAATTTTGTCTAAAATATTTTTTGGAAAAAATAAATAAAATAATAAAATTTTGATGTTCGATAAAAAAATTTTAAATTTTGTACTAATATTAATAATATTTAGCAAATTTTTTTTGCTGATTTTGCAAACAGATTTTAAATTCCACTTTACAAAAAGTTTACTAAATTTTAGTAGCGGCAGCTAACTTTTCTACAAATTTCATTGTACTACACGTCAGCAGACATGTGTTGCTAAGATTAACAAAAAATACCGGTGGTTTCAAATTAGCAAAATTTCCCGTAATAACAGCACAATTTTCAGTTGCCATTACATAATACTTATATAGACTTTCAAAGTACTTATAGTTTTTAAAAAGTAAGATTTTATAAAAATGGCAATTCTTGCCTT
The DNA here is from genome assembly GCA_949748255.1 of Eustalomyia histrio. NCBI lineage: Eukaryota > Metazoa > Arthropoda > Insecta > Diptera > Anthomyiidae > Eustalomyia > Eustalomyia histrio. Next base: position 189,122,789 of record OX456523.1, read on the forward strand.
TTCTCTTTTACATGTAAACGAAAATATTTGTCATAAAAATATTTGAAATGTTTCTATTTGTAATTTGATAAAAATTAAATAAATTATGTCTGTGTTAGTAAATGTACAGCAGGGCATACAATATAATTGCTATATTACGTGTTCCGATGAAGTCCATACATAAAAAATAGACAAAATTGCCAAAAAAATGACAATTGACATTAAAAAAAATCCGAAATAAAAGAATACAATTCAAATTCAAAAAATTACAAATAAAATTCAAAAATTCGCAATTGATACTTAAAGAGATCAATTTGAATTTTTAAAAATACCAAATGCAATTAAAAAATTTATTGAAATTTAACAAATACTTATTTTATTTAATTAGGTGTTTTGATGCTTTATATATTACATTTGGAGTAATTCTAAGAGTTTTTAAAACAATCTAATCGTTTTGAAATCGTCTTTAAATTTGAGTAGAATTCGGGCAAAATTTCATAATGAAAATAAACACTAAAAATATTGTTACGATTTTACCCTTTATAAAATCGTTGATTTATTTACCTTTTAAATAAATCGAGTTCTTTCTATATTGCATATAATACACTGTTTGAAATTATTTACAGCTCTATTTATTTATAACAGTCACTGAAAATTACAGAAAAACACTTTAATAACACACTTTATTTACACGGCGTAGATAGACTAAACGTAAGCCACACTTTAGTTCTTCACACTCTGCGTTTTACTTATACCCGTATTTATATGAGTAGTCGGGTATTCTAGTTATTTCAAGTTTATTACGACACTAGATTTTTCCAGCTGTCGAAATTCGCGTGAAGAAATTTCTAGTTGTGGAAATTTCTTGTAACACTGCCGCCCACTTAAGCCTGTTCGTCCCGAACAGACATAGATATTCCTTTTCCATAGTTGGCTAGTCGTTCTAGATGAACAACCTTCATTTTGGACCTTGGCCTCTGATCTTTCTGTATTCTGAATACCACATCATTCAACCTTTTAATTACTCTATAGGGGCCGTCCCAATGCGTTTGTAATTTGGGAGATAGTCCTTTTTTCCGTTGCGGGTTAAATAGCAGAACCAGCTGACCTTCATTAAATCCTTCGGAATTTGCTGCCCTATCATACCTCGCCTTTATCTTATCGCTGACTATTTCAATTCGATTGCGTACAAACTCATGAAGCCCGTTAAGGTCTTCTTGTTTCTGGAAAGCGTTGTCTTTATCTATAGCGGCGGGCTTAACACCAAATTCTAAATCGCCAGGCAATTTAAGTTCCGTTGCGAAAATAACTTTTGCAGGTGTCCGGGAGGTGGAATCGTGAACAGCCGATCTGTATGCCAACAGAAATTTAGGGATGTGTTCGTCCCAGTCCTTCTGATTTGCACTGACCACTTTTCTTAAGTATTCCTCTAAAGTGCGATTGAATCTTTCACATGCGCTTATTACCGTTCTGGCTTTTTGGTTCGGTATAGCGTATACCTCAGGCCATTTACTGAAATAGTCGATCACCACGAGAGCGTAACGGTTTCCGGAGTCACTGACGGGGAAAGGGCCTGCTATCCGCTCAAATGGGGCACCCGAGTTGTATTGTTGAAGTTGCCCACGACTTCTCCTTGCTGGTCCTTTAGCTGCGATGCATTGCGCGCAATTTGCTATCCAGTCGCTTACAGCTTGCTAGCAGCCGACCCAGTAGAATCGTTGTTTTAACTTCTCTAGGGTTTTTGTGACACCGAGATGACCACCACTGGTACCGTCATGGAACTCTTTTAATACTTCGTTTATTTTGCTTGACGGCACCACAATTAGCTTTGTCTCAGTTTTACCGTCCGCGATTTCCCATATACGGTATAAGCAGTGATTAATTACCAGTAGACTGTTCCACTGGGCCCAATACGCCTTCATTAGCTGATATTTGTTTACGGGTAGGCCTCCTGTCCTCTGCTTTGGCTGACATAATTTTTAACAGTATGGGGTCATTTTGTTTCGCCGCTGACCAGGCTTCACTTGACTCAATATGCGTTAGTCTTATATCAACGATGCACTCTTTTCCTTCAGCCCTCTAAATTACAGGGGCGTCTTTATGCCTTTCCTGTGCTCGATGCTGAAATCATAGCTTGGAAGTCGTTCAATCCAACGAGCTAGCTGCCCTTTTCGTTGTTTAAATTGCAGCAGCCACCTGAGTGCAGAATGGTCGGTTCTTAGTTGAAAGTGTTGACCATACAGATACTTGTGGTAGTGCTTTACACATTCTACCGTCGCCAAGAGTTCTCGTCGCGTTACGCAGTAGTTTCTTTCAGGCTTCGAAAGTACTCGACTGTAATAGTCTATGACTTTTTCGGTTCCATTGATAACCTGCGAAAGCACACCTCCTATTCCGTATCCGCTTGCATCGCTATCCAGCACAAATTTGTCCCCGGCCACAGGATATCCAAGAATCGGTGCCGTACATAATAACTCCCTGAGCCTTAGGAATGCTTGTTCTTGAGCTTCACCCCAATGAAATGGTCGCGCCTTCTTAGTCAGCTCATGTAGACTTGCAGCCACACTGGAAAAATTTGGTACAAATCGTCGTTAGTATGTGCAGAGACCTGGAAAACTGCGCAACTCCTGCAGATTTTTCGGGCAAGGCCAATCTTTTACAGCCCGAATCTTATCTTCATCGGTTGATATACCCTCTGCAGTTACGCGGTGCCCCAAATACTTGACTTCCCTCAGGAATAGTGTACATTTCTTTGCGCTAAGCTTGAGTCCAGCCGCTGATATTCGCATTAAAACTTCTGCTAAGTTCTTCAGGTGTTCATCGAAAGTTTTTCCCATGACAATTATGTCATCAAGGTACACTAGGCATGTTTTCCAGTGGAGTCCTTTCAGCACATTTTCCATTAACCGCTCGACTGTTGCTGGAGCATTGCAGAGTCCAAAGGGCATCACATTAAACTGCCATTACCTGTCACCTGTGCTAAAGGCAGTTTTTTCCTTGTCTTGGTCACCACTTTGCAAGTCCAATGTGGAGAACCATTTGGTTCCTGCTAGCGTGTCTAGAGTGTCGTCAATTCTCGGTAGTGGATAGCTGTCAATTATGTCATCAAGGTACACTAGGCATGTTTTCCAGTGGAGTATTTTCAGCACATTTTCCATTAACCGCTCGAATGTTGCTGGAGCATTGCGAAGTCCAAAGGGCATCACATTAAACTGCCATTACCTGTCACCTGTGCTAAAGGCAGTTTTTTCCTTGTCTTGGTCACAAATTTCTACTTTTGGTGACTGTTATAAATAAATAGAGCTATAAATAATTTCAAACGGTGTTTATTATTTGCAATATAGAAAGAACTCGATTTATTTAAAATGTAAATAAATCACGAAAGGGTAAAAATCGTAACAATTGGTGTCAGAAGTGGGATTGCAAAATAATAAGCAGTCATGAAATTGGAGGAGCATAAGGTGGAACAGCTCAAGAAGGAATTTAGCAAATTGGCGCTACCGACAGCAGGAAATAAAGTCGAATTGCAAAAGAGGCTCATAGAGGAATTTGAGCGACGTAACATTGAGATTGCAACGTACAAATTTGACGAAAAAGAAGAAATGGAGGTTAGTACCCGTAAAACAGTAACATGGAGTTAAGCACAATGTTGGCTGCTATGATGCAAAAGACGGAAGACAACAACGCGAAATTGTTAGAAACTTCTAGAACAGACAACCAGAAACTTTTAGAAAATTCTAGAGCAGACAACCAGAAACTTTTAGAAACTTCTAGAGCAGACAACAGAACTGCTAGATACATCGAGAGCAGACAACGAGAAATTGTTAGCTAAGGTGGAAGAAAAACTTCACGAAACTTCTAGAGCCACTAATGAAAAAATCTCTGAGGTCTCCAAAAGAGTTTCCGACCTAGAGATCGGCGTAGATAGATTCGAGGTACAAACCAAAGATGTTGAAAGAAAACTACAAGATCTTGAAAATAAAGTAAATAATCTCCAATGTCAAGAGGATCCAGTACGAATTATTCAGGAAAGTTCTGGAAGAGCAAAGACCCCTACTTTTGATGGCAGCATACCGTTTAATATTTTTAAGTTCCAGTTCGAGACGGTTGCCTCCAGAATAATGTGGAACATCAAAGAAAAAGCTATAGAGTTGATTCTAGCCTTAAAAGGAAACGCTGCAGAAATTCTAGAAAGTGTTCCAATCACCTGCAGAAATAATTATGACGACATAATGGTGGCACTGCAGCGAAAGTATGGTGGCGAACACAAAAAAGAAATATACAAAATGGAACTTAGAGGTAGACTTCAAAAAGCAAATGAGTCGTTGCAAGATTTTGCAACAGAAATTGAATGATTGGTGCAGCTGTCATATCCGGGCGAAAATCATCCATTATTAGATGAATTCAAAATTGAAGCGTTTGGAATTCGTGATCCTGATGTAAGGTACGCGGTGTATGCTACACGAAAATAATCTTTTGCGGAAACTGTTTCATTTGCGCTGTCACAGGAGACTGCGAAAATAATTGCTAAGCCCCAAATATTTAATGTGCGAAACCTCGAAGTAACTGCTGAAAAAGAGGAAGATATAACTACCATGTTAAGAAAGCTAAAAGAGGCAGTTCTGAAGGCATTAGGTGAAAAGCGAGGTAAACCGAAGGACACTTTCAGCGAAACTGCAAAGCACCAATGAAGAGCCTTCGGGCCGATTACCGGTTAACCCAGGAGTCACCGTTAAAACTAACGAGAGCTAGCACTACGGGGCACGATCCAGCTCCTACAAACTCCATATCAGTGATACAGCAGGGAAAAAGCAATCTTAATGCTTGCGGATATATCAACGGCAGAAAGCACATTTATACTATAGACACAGGAGCATCACAGTCTGTCATCAGACCTGATTTAGTTAAGGAGGCAATTGAACTATTATATGAGGGAAGGTTCAAGTAAGAGAACCGATTACCATAAAGCACAGCAAGGCTAGAAAGCATGGCGAACACAGTCCAAAGGCTGAGGGAAAAGATCGTATCGTGGACATTCGACAAACGCATATTGTGTCGAATGAAGCCTGGTCAGCGGCGCAATGGAATGACCCCATGTTGGCAAAGATTATATCAGCCAAAGAAGAAAACAGGAAGCCTACCCGTGAGCAGATATCAGCTGAAAGTCCGCTAATGAAGGCATATTGGGCCAAGTGGAATAGCCTATACCGTACATGGGAAAGTGCCGACTGCAAAAATGTTGCCAATTTAATTGTGGTGCCGGTATCTAGAATAAACGAGATATTGAAGGAGTTCCATGACGGTCCCAGTGGTGGTCATCTTGGTGTCACAAAAACCATAGAGAAGTTGAAACAACGGGTTTCGGCTGTCAACAAGCTGTAGGCGATTGGATAGCAAATTGCGCGCAATGCATTGCAGCTAAATCACCAGTTTGAAGAAGTCGTGGACAAGTTTAGGAGTACAAATCGAACGCTCAAGACTCCACCTCCTGGACACCTGCAAGAACAATCTTTGGAACGGAACTCAAATTGCCTGGAAATTTAGAATACGCCGCAACAGACAGTGAAAACGACAACTCTTCCCAGGGACAAGATAAGATGAAGGCGAAGTACGATCGAGCAGCGAATTCCGAAGGATTTAATGAGGGCGAGCTGGCTCTGCTGTTTAACCCGCAACGAAAGAAAGGATTATCTCCCAAACTACAAACGCATTGGGACGGACCCTATAGAGTAATTAAAAGGTTGAATGATGTGGTATACAGAAAACAGAAAGATCAGAGCCCAAGGTCCAAAATGAAGGATGTTCATCTAGAACGACTAGCCAACTATGGAAAAGGAATTGCTATGTCTGTTCGGGACGAACAGGCTTAAGTGGGCGGCAGTGTTACAAGAAATTTCCACAACTAGAAATTTCTTCACGCGAATTTTGACAGCTGGCAACATCTAGTGTCGTAATAAACTGGAAATAACTAGAATACCGGACTACTCATATAAATACGGATATTTGGTGACGCAGTAGTTCAACTCATAAGTAAAACGCAAAGTGTGAAGAACTAAAGTGCGGCTAACGTTTAGTCTATCTGCATCGTGTAAATAAAGTGTGCTATTAAAGTGTTTTTCTGTAATTTTTAGTGACTGGTATAAATAAATAGAGCTATTAATAGTTTCAAACGGTGTTTATTATTTGAAATAAAGAAAGAACTCGATTTATTTAAAAGGTAAATAAATCAACGATTTTATAAAGGGTAAAAATCGTAACAATATGATCATTTTCACCTAGGTTATATATATTTATATATGGTAATGCATACCGACAATTGCATTTATATATGATATCTAAACTTTTTTACTCGGGATGTATAGACCTTGTCTCCTCAGGCCTATAAATACACATACACTCTTATACAAATTGAAACCATTTCATCCAACCGAATTCAGTCGGTCGACATGATCTCGTTGTCACAACTAAAAACTTCATTTTAACTAAAATCAGATTCACTTTTATAAGATTCATAGTTAATTACAAATGTTGGTTAAAACATAAGATGTTAATTCAAATATGCTGGAATAATTGATTTAACTATGATTTTTTTCTGTGTAATTCTGAGTAAATGATGTTTGATAGTATACAGAAAAACAAAAAATTATAATCTTAAGTGTCATTATTAAATACGATTCTTTATAAAGTTTTATTTCTTAAACCTTTCATTTTGCAGGATAACAGAATCCGTCATAAGAAATCAAGTTAATCAAGTTTTATTATTTTTTAATTTTCTAATTAACTCTATTATGTTTTTTGATTTTGATTCTATGAAAGAAACTTGAGAATATTTTGTGGATTTAAAAAACCTAAAATCATGTTTAAACATGATTTGTTTAGGTAATTGAAATCTTGTTTCAAATTTTTATTAATTGCCTGAGCGCAGCGTTAAATGAACAAAGTCCCATAAAATCAATCTACTGTAACAAATTGTATTTTGATTAAGGACGACTGTAGATCGTATTTTTCATTTGTTCCTTGAAAACTAACCGTATAAAATTTATTAAATGTTCACACCTTTAAGATGTCATTTCTCGAAGGTTATAAAATGTTTTTACATTATATTTTTCTAGATTTATTTATTTTTGGTACAAAAGGTGGTGGTTGGTTTTTCTTGTTTTTTTTTTGTATCGTTCTTAGATCTTTTCTAGAAAGGACATGTTTTACTTTCCTGTGTTTATGTTTAAATACGTTGCTATGTAGTGAGTGTTAAGGTAGAGTTTACTATATGTATGCAAAAAGGTCCAAGGACATTGTGGTATAACAAATCATATTTTGAGTATACGTATAACAGTTAATGTCATGTTATACAGCTATAAAACATTTTATTTTAAGGTCATTATTTTAAATAATTTAACGATCTTTTTATCTATTATAATTTTGGTATTAATTGTTCAAAATTTTGTTATTTTATTTTTTATTTAATATATTAAGATCAAAAATATATCAATAGGACAGTCTGTTTTAGAGCCTTCAAGTTAGGGGCAATTTACATGTCGACTACCCCTATCTACTACTTATTATCCAGTATTGGTGATACCAATTTAGAGTATTCAAAAAACCGGCCTTTTGAAAAAACCGGTTTCGGTTTTCTTCGAAAAATAAAATTAAAAAAAAACCGGTTTCTGTTTTTGCAGAAAAAACCGGTCAACCGGTTTCTTCGTTTTTTTTTTTTTAATTTGAATAAAAAGCTTATTTGTTAATTGTTTTTATTACAAAAAAAAAAACAAATTTAATATATAAAGTAATAAAAATAAAAAAATACATCCTTTGAAAAAAAAAATATATATACATACATATATATTCATTTAAATTTAATTTTTTATTGTATTTCATTTCAACAAAAAATTAACTTAAAACCAATATTTTTTAATATAATATCTTAAAAATTAATATTATAAAACTATATTCATATCAAATGAATAGAGATCATTAAGTTTGTAAAATGGTAAAATTATGTACGTTAGTAATTTGAACGTTTAAAACGTTTGGCATTAAATAAGTTTTTTTAATATTACATTTTAAATATGTAAAAAAAATCTATTTTTCAGTTCTAAAATAATACTTTAGAAATAATATGCAATTTAAATGTTTCGTTTTAAGATGATTTTTTTTTTTTGCTTTTGATAAAGCTAGAAGTGGAAAATACTCTTTCACTAATAGTAGGTGTTGGACAAATAGTCAAAAGACAATTATATAAATTTTCAAACTTTTCAGTTCTTTTGGCGCATTTATCAAGATATATGAAATCATCATATAATGATGAATGATTTTGTACAGTCTCTTTTTTAGGATTTTGAATACTGTTTATTGTGTTATTTAGATCAGAAATTAAACTATTTGAATTTGGAATATCCAAAGTTAAGTTTTCATCGGAATCTATCAGACTTACATCTAAATCTTCATAACCAAACAAACGATTATAAAAGTGTTCGGAAAAAATAAAAGAGACCAAGTAACCCAGTTGGTGATGTAATTAAAAAAACCGGTTAACCGAACAAAAAAGACCGGTTTTCGGTTACAAAATAACCGATCGGTTTTTAAAAATAAAGAAACCGGTTGACCGGTTTTCGGTTTCGGTTTTTGAATACTCTATACCAATTGTCAAATCATTTTAAACTTTCTTTGAAATGTATGGTGAATGTTCAGAGATAATTAGCGAGTGAATTAAACTTTATCCAAGTTTTTTATAAATACTGCTCCACAAAAATATACTAGAATTTAAAAGCGGAATTCCAAGTACATAGTTCCAAAATTATAACCCAAAGAGAAAAGTAAAAAAGGGAAAACGCTGGCTAGGCACTTTAGCCTATTAAATATGTAAAAAAATCTATTTTTCAGTTCTAAAATAATATTTTAGAAATAATATGCAATTTAAATGTTTCGTTTTAAGATGATTTTTTTTTTTGCTTTTGATAAAGCTAGAAGTGGAAAATACTCTTTCACTAATAGTAGGTGTTGGACAAATAGTCAAAAGACAATTATATAAATTTTCAAACTTTTCAGTTCTTTTGGCGCATTTATCAAGATATATGAAATCATCATATAATGGTGAATGATTTTGTACAGTCTCTTTTTTAGGATTTTGAATACTGTTTATTGTGTTATTTAGATCAGAAATTAAACTATTTGAATTTGGAATATCCAAAGTTAAGTTTTCATCGGAATCTATCAGACTTACATCTAAATCTTCATAACCAAACAAACGATTATAAAAGTGTTCGGAAAAAATAAAAGAGACCAAGTAACCCAGTTGGTGATGTAATTAAAAAAACCGGTTAACCGAACAAAAAAGACCGGTTTTCGGTTACAAAATAACCGATCGGTTTTTAAAAATAAAGAAACCGGTTGACCGGTTTTCGGTTTCGGTTTTTGAATACTCTATACCAATTGTCAAATCATTTTAAACTTTCTTTGAAATGTATGGTGAATGTTCAGAGATAATTAGCGAGTGAATTAACCTTTATCCAAGTTTTTTATAAATACTGCTCCACAAAAATATACTAGAATTTAAAAGCGGAATTCCAAGTACATAGTTCCAAAATTATAACCCAAAGAGAAAAGTAAAAAAGGGAAAACGCTGGCTAGGCACTTTAGCCTATAGTGCAACAACTGCAAAAAGCAATGTCCCAATCCCAATATGTTAACATCATTAGACAAGGAGGCCGACTTTTCAAAAATCATCTGAGAAGCACTAGGAAAACAAAATTGCCAGTGTTGTCAAACCCAGAAATAGGTGGTCTAAAAATAGATTTTACAAAATATAATTGATTTTAATATTGCTTGTACATGAGTCTGAGATTCGAACCAAAGCTGTCATATTTTCAGACAGGAGCGCAACCCTCTGGAATTCAAAAAGAAATATTTTGTTCTATTAGAAAAAAATGACACATTGAAATTTTACAAAAATTCATGAAATACAGTTCTTACAATATCCATTTTAATAGATTTGATACACTAAAAAGTTTTAAATTTTTTAGGAAAATGTATAAAGTGCCGCAGGAAAACATATTTTAGAAAAAAACAATTTTTTCTCATAATTTTTTTTTTTTTTTGGTAATTGGATCCCTCTTAAATATGCTTATGTATTACAATTCTTTTCGGTTATAGTCCACTTCGATTAAGTTTATTTGGCGATATGATTTTTCTACCCTTTATGTTAAAAGTCAATTTCATATATGCCACGTAAATGTGGTCAGCAAAAATATAATTCTAAGCAAAATAGCCACAACACAAAAAATTTGTACAAATTTTCACCTTTTTTGCAAACGGGACAACATTTTTGCTGTGTTAAAGTAAAAAAAATACGACTGAAGTCTGAATTAATAGAATATGTAGTAATAGTTATAATTTAAAAAATGTTAGTTAAGCCCCCTTTAACTTGCGAAAAATATAATTTTTTCAACTTTCAAGAAAAAAAATTTCATTGAACAAATTTTGACTTTTTTAAAAAAATTGATAATGTTGAATAAAATTGAGACATCAAATTTGCGACATCTCTCAAAAAGTATTACTTTGTCGGCCTGTGTAGTTTGATAAAATTTACTACTAAAATAATGAAAAAATTTTGGATTAGCTGTCAAATAATCAATACTAATTTTGAGTATTACATTCTAAATAAAGGGCATTATACGATGAAAAAAAATATATACACATTTCTTATCGAAATATGGATTTTCTTTGAAAATAATTTTAAAGGTTACTATTTTATCAAAAATAATACTAATTTGTGAATTTTATAACATTTATTATCATACAAATGTCTTCTAAAACTTAAATTACTGATAAAAAAAATAGTTAGATTTTCGGCTAATCGACAATTTTTCCCTCTAGAGGCAAATTAAAACCACAAGATTTGACGAGAAAATCACAAATATTTTTATAATTATGTATAAATATGGGATCATATATAATTATATATCAATTTCCTTAATCAGGTATTTAAATTTTTAAAGCCGTTTAAACATTTTTTAATGCCGTTTTATTGTATTGACTATCTTTAATAAAAAAAGGAAAAAAAAACAGTTTCTTAAAAAACTATTTTTCGGTTAAACTGAAAAGGCCTGGTTTTTGAATATTCTAGTTATAATACTAACTAAATTTTATATATTAACATACATATTAACATACATATGTACATATATGAATTCATTTATATGCCATTGAATGACATATCAAAAATTTGGGCGTATATGGCTTGTGCTGTAAGCGAAAAGTCCTGTATGAACAAAATTTTTTTGGCAATCATAAGGAATTTTCCTTTTATTTAGGTACCATGTTCGGCAGTGTATAATTTTCTTGCTTCCCTTTTGTGGTTTAAAATTTACTAAAATTGTTCTAACTATGCGTATCGGTTTTTAAGGGCCGCGCGCCCAGGCTCCCTTAACACCTTATAGATTAACATTTTTGGAAAGGGTAGCATATTTTTTGAGATGAAACATTTCCGACTGGGTATGTTACCACATGTTTTTTCTCAAAACTCTTAATACTAAATTGTTTGTTACAACTTGTTTTTCTTGATTTCTGCTTATAAACTCTTTTAAGTTCATACAAGTCTGATGGCTCAGATGTAACATTAGATCGTATGACGAACACACGAATGGAGAGTGTGCCAAAGTTGAAAAATTTCCGATTCCTATGTTCTACCACTGTGGGAAAGTTGTGAAAATATATTCCAAATTGGGGAAGAATAAAATTTTGAACATCGGTTAATCCGTCTCCGACAAGCGATAGAAGTTTCTGAGTTTTGAAAAGTCACCGAAATTTCTACCATTTATTTTATATCATGTAATATACGCCGTATTTAGTGAATTTTGTTACACTGAACACGAAAAGGGCAAAAAAATTAAACTTTTTTTTGATGAAAATTATGTTTTCGATTTTTATTCTATAAAAAATAAACTTTTTTCATTGGTACAAGCAGAATCTAGATAAAATAAGCTTTTATTTGAATACATCTAGTTCATTTCAAATTTGTCGCAGTTTATATTCCACCAAATTCTAACATTTTATTTGGATTTTCTAGATACAATTTGTTTTTGTTACTGTTGACCTTTATTGCCCAGCAAAACCAGACATTACCAAATAATGGGTAAAGTAATGTATAGCCGTAGGGGCCGGTGGATTACTTTACACCTTACTTCATTGATGAATTTTATAGGCGATGAGCCTCAAAGAAATGTATATACCCATTACTTTAGAGGTGATAATGTAAGGGGTTACTTATATGGTTACGAGAATGGAAAAAGTAATGTGTCTAAAAATAGATTTTTTAAAAAAGAGGAATTTTTATTAAATAAAATTATTACAAATATTTTATTTAAAATATTTGTACATTAAAGTAATGTGGTCAAAATGGGAATCGAACCAGGAAAATCTGGTTGCCAGCCAAGAACTCTACACTGAGCTATCGACGCATATAGTACTTGATTGCTTTAAGCTTAAATGAATTGTTGCGCTTCGTTTTTTTGCTAGTGTTATCAAAACAAACATAGATTACCCTTTTGCTTACAAAAAAACACAAAGTAATGTATCTAAAAATAGATTTTCAAAAATATTTTAATTATTACTTTACATTTAAAAATCATATATTACGTAATCAATAATAAGTAACTTATTACTTTATGCTTGCAAATAATGAAAATCATTACAAGGTAACGCATGAGAATATCGCATCCATTACCAAAGTTTTGTTGGGTGGTTTTTAATATTTTATTTCTAATTAATTTCGCAACACTGAAAACGAGTGTCAACAAATACATATGTAAAATGAAAAGTTTTTTAAATATAGCATATCGTTGGTGCGCGGTCGTAAAAACACCCTTGTGTTTTTTTTTTATTGCATTTTAGCATTAAGAAGCCTATTTGGGAAGCTTTTATCCACCAAAGCATTTCGCGTTATCTTTACTAGTTACGAAGTTAGCAAAAAATCCTATGTGAAACCTATAGTAGAAATATTTGAAACTACACATTTTTCTATGATTTTATATCAAAATAGTTTACTTAACAGTTTTTCGTAATATTTCTATACTCGATTGTAAATCAAGTATCCAAGTTATACTACTGTGGTGAAATCCTATTCATTTCGGAATCATGAAATATTTGAATATTTATAGTTTTTGACATATACTTGCCATGGAAGACGAAGATGTTAATTATTTTTTGAATAAGAAAACTGCAGTTTTTGAAGCATTTGATAAAGATAAGAGGCAGAAGAAAATTTGGAGATATTAAAAAAAAAAAAATTTGAGTACTTTATAAATTAAAATTTATTGCTAAATTTGTATACTTCACACGACTCTCTACAACACACTGCACATTAGACCGTACCAGAAAAAAAAGTTCGGGGTACACCTTCAAATATAGATTATTTTTGAGACAGTTTAATTTTTTTTCGCAAAACGTAGGGGTTGCCCTTTTAAATGTTTATTCATATCTTCGGCCTCTTCGAGACAAAAACATCGATATATCATACTATAAGATCCGACGGTAAATGTCGAAGGTATAATTAAAAATTAAAAAGGTGACCTCTACGTTCGGTAAATTATTTTTTTTTTCGAAATTGCCTTGCAAAAATATTTTCAAAGGTGTACGGCGCACTTTTTTGCCTTTAAGGTGGTATGGGCTACTGCAAACTCTTCGATTGAAATTCAGAAATCATAATTTTTTTTTAAATAGTCTTTATTCAAGTCTTCATTTTTAAAAAAATTTTATTTACAATATTTCGAGATATTACTTAAAAAGTATTTCAACAATTAACAACTAAATAATTAAATGAAGAAACTACTAAGTAATATCACAACCATAAGGAAAATTGACAATCAAAAAACCTTGTAGTTAATCAGTGTTATAAAAAATTTTAACAACAATCACTAATGAAAACTCTTTAATAACCAAAGAGTCTATTAGTGATTATTGAGCAAATTCCTTATTATCCAATACTTAGACGTTCTGCATTTATCATTAAATGTCAGAGTCAATTGTCTCGCAAATGAATTAATCATTATGTGGTTGAAGTTACTGTGCAATAGGTTAGTAGAATATCTAGGGTGTAAGTTGTGAATTATTTTTAGATTTTTATTCTGAATTATCTGTAATTTCCTTGCATACGTTTTAGGAGCTTTTTGAAACCAGACCTGGCATCCATAGGTCATAATTGGCCGAATGCACATTTTGTAAAGAAGGATTTTGTTTTTTAAATTAAGTTGAGATCTTCTGTTGAGTGAGGAGTAGAAAGCACGACCGCACTTAATCGCCTTTTCGCAAACATATTTTATGTGTTCTTTAAATGATAATTTTGTATCTTATATAATCCCTAAATATTTGACACTATTTTGCAGTGGAATTACAGTTCCATTACAAAGTAATTGCTTCGTGGGAATACGTTTCCTTGACCTATTATATGGAAAAGTAATGGTTTGGGTTTTGCTGACATTTACTTCAATCTTCCATTTATCAAAGTATTTGTGGGTGAATTTTAAACTATTCTCCATCTTTTTAATAATTTCGTTTGACACCTTACCGCAGCAAATGAAAGCACTATCATCTGCATAAAACGCTGCTTCATGATTTCTTCGAACAGGAATATCGGAAGTAAATACCGAATATAGTGTAGGAAATAACACAGACCCTTGCGGCAGACCAGCAGGGATTTGTCTAACACTTGATAATGTGTTGTCGACAGAAACTACAAATGAGCGGTGATCTAAAAAACTTTTTGTTATTTTCTGCAAGTACGTTGGATAATTAAAGATGTTAAGTGTATAAACGAGGCCATCGTGCCAAATTGTATCAAAGGCTTTTTCTATGTCAAGAAAAACAATTCCAGTGCTCCTACGATTTCTTTTGTTCGTGTCAAGAAAATTTACCACTCTTTTTAATTAATGTGCTGTAGAGTGTTCCTTGCGGAAACCAAATTGTTGAGGATTAATAATATTATTGTGATTGGAAAATTCTAAAATTCGATTTTCTATAATTTTTTCGAAAACTTTATCCAATATGCTTAGTATGCTGATCGGTCTGTAACTGATAGGTGATTTAGGATCTTTTCCTGGTTTGACAATTGGTATTACTTTTGCCTTCGTGAAGATCGTGGGGAAATAACCATTTATTAGACAACTATTGAAAATTGAAGATTTATTCAAAGTAATGGTGTGTGATTTTTCAAGAACATCTGCTATAGCATTTGCCTTATCTGCACTAGATTTTATAACTTGACCGTTTATATGCAGATCCGTAAAAGCCTTTTTATTACATTTTATAGCTTTTGATATTTTCCAGAATTTTTTAGAGCCCGACGGTAAACTGGTAATAAATTTGGACCATGCTTCGTTTGGGTCTTTATTGAGGTGGAATTCAATAAGTTTATTTATTAGTATTAAAATACTTTTTATTTGACATTTATAACTCAAATCACTACATCTTTGAAATTTTCTGTTATATTTATTTCTCTGACCAATTAACATTTTGCTAACATCTGAGATTTCGCGTTGCCAAGACTTTTTGCAGCCGACAGGTATTTTTCCAAAAGCTTGTTTTAAGATATAAATTATTTTTTCAAAGTAAGAATCAAGATTACCTGTGACGAAATCGGGAGAGTCCCTGCTCAGATCACCGATCTCATTTTCAACCCAGCTTCTAATTGCCGACCAGTCAGCAAGGTGATATAAGCGAACAGCAATGGTAATATTCTGAACACGCCCAGATATACTGCAGGATATTGGAACATGGTCCGATTGTAAAATGTTTGGATGAGTTTTGAGGTTGGAGAATTGGAGACAGGAGTTCGTTAACAGAATGTCTACTGTAGAAGGCTGGACTGAGTTAAAATTTTGACCAAAGCGAGTATACTCACTTGGGTAAAAAATGTAATAATTAGATTGTAGGCAGTGATTGTAGAGCTCCTTTCCGGCCGAGTTATTTAATGCACAATTCCACTGAGTATTTTGGGCATTAAAATCTCCACATACATATAAAGAAATCATTAGAAAAAGTGGTTAATTTATCCAAATCAGCAGTAAAATTTGTGGTGTAAATTGGATTATACACTGTGGTAAATATAACAGGTCGTCTATTTATTTCAACTTTAATTGAAATGTTTTCAGCAGTATTTGTATTGATTTTTGGTAACAGAATATGCTTAATATTACATTTTATTGCAATTAAAACGCCTCCGCCGTGCGTATAGCGATCCTCTCTATAAATTTTATAGCCACCAAGTTGAAATTTGTGATGTGGTTTCAAAAAAGTCTCATTAAAAAATAGAACATCAATATTCAGTTTGTGCAAAACGTGTTCCAGCTGAGCAGCTGTTGAAACTGTTGTTATGTCTTGGGCATTCCAATGCATAACATGAACATTGTGTACAACATTAGGCTTATATGGCATGTTGAAGCATCATACCTACAACTCGTAGCTTATCGTACTTGTTTTGACATTTTTGTAAAGCATATCTACAGCTTCAAAAAATATTTGCATGAACCTTTCATTGGATATGTCATTGTCATTACATCTCTCATGACCTTTGCTTTTAGTTGTCTCTGAATACAACTTATCATTATTGCAGAAATAACTAGTATTATTTTGTCCATCTTGCCTTGGTAATTGCGGGAAAATATGATCGTCTATGTTAAAATTAGAAGCACTATTTTTATTACTGATGGGTTTCGATTTAGATGTTGCTCGAAGCCTCATATTTAAATATTCTTGACGACTTGGGTCACCTAGGGTCATCAGCTCTGTGATATACGTGCTTTAAGTTCTTTTTTAAACAGTTAAAACATTTATTAATTATACTGCCATCATTATTAACTTTATTTAATGGACAAACCTTAAGGTCATGATTACCCGCGCAGGCTGAACAGACTTTGAGCCGATTACAATTTTTAGCATCATGTCCATACATGGCACATTTAGTGCATTGAGTGGGACCTTTGCTGCTTTTGAAAGGTTTTCTCCAAAAGACAGCAATATTAGAAAAATAACGAATTTTTGTAATTTCCCTCTTAGATACGTGCTGACGGTCAAACTCAATTAAGTGCTACACTAGACCTTTTTGTTTCCAATTCCCTTATGCTTAAAGGCTTTATGTTATGCGAGCTGACAAATTCATCCCTGATCGTATTAGTGTCCAGATTTGGTAGTCCAAATAACACCAATTTAAAGCTTCTAGTGTCCTTTACCTCGTGAGTATAAAACTGGAATTTTCTGTCTTTAAGTACAATTAACGCCTCTTGGTACAGTGATAGTGAGTTGGATAACATTTTAGTTCCAATAGTCATTCTTTTAAATGAGTACCTTTCGCCAATTAATCCGATCACATTTGCAAAAATGTGGGTAGCGTCCACAATTATAGGAGGAATTTTCTCTTTAAAAGCAACTACCTCTTCTTCTTCACGTCAGATAGAAGCTGAAATCTATTGCCACTAGTACTTGGGCCGTCAGATGTTTTAGGCATCTTAAACTTGGGGTTATTGCCCCAATAACGTCTTCTCTTTTGGGCAATCATTGTCAACCACCAGAAAATTAAACAAAATTAATAGTTTTTGTACTTTTTATTAATAAAATTTATATTTTCTTTTAAGCGCAAACTAACACGTTGTTTTTATTTTGAGGCAGAGATGCCAGATGAAAATCATAATTTAAATGCAGTCTTAATTCTGAATTTCAGTTCGGTTTTTCAAAATTTCATTAAGGATTTTCCAAATTTCAATTAGGAATTCTTAAAAACAATAATTTATAATTGGGCTTTTCTGAATTTCAATTGGGAATTCTCAATTCATGTGGCGTTATCGTTATTTTTTAAATATTTTGGTATTACTCAAAGTACAAGGATTTTATGTCAAGTATTATAAACCATCAGATAGGTCTTAAATATACCTTGAAGTTGATATATTATTTGCTAATTGATACTTTTGAACAGCACATAAATATTATTCCAAGGACAGAATCACCTACATGTGTATAATATTTGTTTTTTTTTTTTCACTTTTAAAAAGTCTGAAACCAAGTAACCATGTGTAGTTTTTTTGTTAAATTCTTGTACCAATCCAAGACGCCAAAAGATTTTGAATTTTTTCAAAGGGCTAACTATATTATACTTTTGCTAACTTAAGCTACTGTCAAAAATTAACGAAAAGTCTGTCAAATGCTTTATCAACTTATTGACGACTTTTGGGTGGCTACAATGTACTTTTTAAACTTAAATACTTACTACACTTAGTTGCAAATATTTGTACTTTTGCAAAAACTGTTTTCTTTTTATATTTACAAAATATATGTATCTTTTCGAAAAATATTATTTAATGTGTTCAATTTATAAATATTTTACAATTAACAAGTAAATCTATATTAATTTGAAATAATTTAAAGAAACAAATGAAAACATGAATAAAAAAGTACTAAAAAATGCAACAGTGCTTGCATCTCAATCGAAAAACAAATACAAAACCCACCCCTTTTGTTATACATGCACGTTTGTTTTTTAACATTTTCAATTAAATTTTCTAAAAAAAATATTGACGGCGTACATTGCAATTTGTTTTTTTTTTTCATAAACAGTTTTTCTAAAAACACATGATTCCTTAAGTAAAGTGCGGTCAGTTTCGCTGTTTGCTTAAGCAAATGACACTTGACGAAACTTAACGAAAAGTTTGTTAAGTACAATATAGTCATACACATTTGATTACATGTATTCGCACATTTGCTTAAGCTAGCAAAAGTATAATATAGTTAGCTCTCAAGGCGTAATATTATTAAAAGGAGCTAAGGAAAAATACAAAAATGTTAAAAAAAATATGTCGCGAATTGATAAAATAAAACATTTTGTTTTGCTCTCATGTAAACTATGCTAGTAATTTACAACTTCGTCCCACTCCACTGTGTATAAAAATATTTGGAAAAAGGGTTGTCCTAAAAGCAGGAAAATAAAGACCACTTGTATTAAAATAAATCCCAGAAATAACTCAATCCTCTCGAGACTTACTGGTTTAAACATATATATATGTTCCATTTTAACCACTCAACTGCGCCAAGTTAAAAAAATCTCCCTTGTTGCGTCGAAATAAGAAATTATTATTTACATTTTGTTTGTGCAAAAATTTGCACATTGCAATTTAATTTTTGAGAATTACAAATTTCGATGCATCTATATGTTATTGCAACAATACAGAAATATTGAACAGCACTAGAGTATTCAAAAAACCGGCCTTGTGGAAAAACCGGTTTCGGTTTTCTTCGAAAAATCGAATTTTAAAAAAACCGGTTTCGGTTTCGGTTTTTGCAGAAAAAACCGGTCAACCGGTTTTTTTCGGTTTTTTTTTAATTTGAATAAAAAGCTTATATAATTTGTTAATTGTATTAATTACAAACAAAAAAAAAAGAAATTTAATATATAAAGTAATAAAAATAAAAAAATACATTCTTTAAAAAAAAAAATATTTTATAATATTTTTTTATTGTTTTTTTATTTCAACATTATATTTATTGGTTTTAATATTTTTTAATATATCTTAAAAATTAATATTATAAAACTATATTCATATCAAATGAATAGAGATTATTAAGTTTGTAAATTGGTAAACTAGGTACGTTAGTAATTTGAACGTTTAAAACGTTTGGCATTAAATAAGTTTTTTCAATATTAAATTTTAAATATGTAAAAAGAAAATCTATTTTTCACTTCTAAAATATTTTAGAAATAATATGCAATTTAAATGTTTCGTTTTAAGTCGATTTTTTGTTTGCTTTGATAAAGCTAGAAGTGGAAAATACTCTTTCACTAATAGTAGATGTTGGACAGATAGTCAAAAGACAATTATATAAATTTTTCAACTTTTCAGTTCTTTGGTCGCATTTATCAAGATATATGAAATCATCATATAATGATGAATGATTTTGTACAGTCTCTTTTTTAGGATTTTGAATACTGTTTATTGTGTTATTTAGATTAGAAATTAAAATTTTTGAATTTGGAATATCCAAAGTTAAGTCTTCATCGGAATATATCGGACTTACATCTAAATCTTCATAACCAAACGATTATAAAAGTGTTCGGAAAAAATAAAAGAGACCAAGTAACCCAGTTGGTGATGTAATTAAAAAAACCGGTTAACCGAACAAAAAAGACCGGTTTTCGGTTTTCTTCGAATTTACAAAATATTTGAAACCGATCGGTTTTTAAAAAAAAGAAACCGGTTGACCGGTTTTCGGTTTCGGTTTTTGAATACTCTAAACAGCACGTCTGGTATCCTAGTTATAATACATGTATTTTTGAAAGAATAAAAAAACAATCATAAAAGGACTATCCATGAACAAAGTAAGAACTGATTTTTATGAACAAGAACTAGAACAAGAACAAAACTTACGTTTTCAAGTCATACATGCAGAAAAAAATTATTTTATTTTTATTTAAAAATTCGTGATTATTGTTTTCACAATTGCACTTTATGTCACGTTTCTTCACCTACAATTTCAATGTTTAGAGCAAAACTGATTAAAACCGCACAAAAAACAAAGAGAAAATTACAAAAGCACCAACTTAGTGCTTTTTTATATTTTGGCACTATGAGAAAAATTTCGGCATTTTGGGTCATTAAAGACAACGATTGCGATGTAAAATTAATATTGAACCTTTCCCATTACTCATTTAAAACAGAAACTTTGGCAGCCCTTTAAGAAAATAGAAGCGTTAAAATTGATGCCGTTAAATTCTTGAAACTTCGTTTAATATCATTATTTTGATGTAGGCAATGGTGGTTGGTATATGTTGGGTCTGGTTTTGTTTGAAGTTCGATAAGGGTTTGATAACGACAAAAATTTATGTTGCATTTGCTGCTAGCTGGATCAATGGAGTTTTGTTTGTGCTTGTTGCGTTTGCTTCATACTCAAAAATGTAAAATGAAAGAAGTAACGAAGAATTGATGATAGTTTTTGTTCGTGTATAGTAAAGAAGGCCAGCTTAAAATTTTTAAGAAAAAGGAATCACTTGTGCGCGCGCCTTCAAAGGCGACGGTTGGTTTTGACGGGTGAGTTTGGAAAGGCGAAATTGAGCAGGGGAAGCATGTTAATTTATAAAATGTGATGAAACAAACTAAATGTTTAAAAAAATTAATAACGGTATTTAAAAAATTGACAAGAACAAAGTGTAAAAGAATTATAATTGAAAGACAGTGTTTTCAGACTAAAATTATTACATTGATATCAACAAAAACAGTTATAATTTAACTGCTTTGTGTAAAATAAATTGCAAAGTAATAAAAAAGCTTACAACAATAATAACTTTTCCAAAAATAAAATAGTGGTAAAAACACTAAAAAAAATTCACCGTTGCAAAAATTCATAAAAGATTGTTGTGTTGTAATAGTGTGTGTGCTTAGTAAGAACTGGAAAATAGTGGGTGCGTCATTTTACACATTTCCCCGTCATTTACTACAGTCTCATATGATCTTGAACTGTTTTTTTTTTTGTGAAAAACATTTTGTTTTTGCCGCATCAAAGAACAGTTAAATTTTGTATGTGTATGTTAAAAGAACAAAAAACTTCAGCCAGGAAGTGTTTTTTTTTTCATTTTGCTTCAAAGCAATTTTTTGTCTTCAATGCATGGATAAAACATATCCATTACTCTTTCCCCTTCTTGTTTTTGAAAAAATGAATTATCATCAACATTATTATTTCTCGATCGATGTTTGTTGCTGAAATGGAGTTGATTTTGTTGCTGTTAAATAATGACTAGCTGTTCGTTTTAAGTTCGTATTTCTGCAATAACAAACTTCTGCATTGATCGTTTTTATATGGTTTGTTGTTGACTTTTGTTTGACACCCGAGGATTTGCTGAGTTTGCGTTTTCATCCCCCATCTTTATCATAATCTTATAAAAAAAAAAGTTTTTAAAATTATGTCTTGTCATCATAATCGAGTGTCTTAACATTTATTTCTATTACATATTTCTCGTCTTCTTACACTCTTTAAAAAAATTAATCAAAAAAAGTGATGCTGCTGTTGTTGTTAATAATGATGGAACTGTTCATTACATCTTCAATATTTTTCTATCAACCACAACTCGTGCTTGGCGTTTGTTTTTCCAATAAAGGTAATTCATGACTTTATTTATTATAATTGGTGTAATAATACTTACATCTTTGTTAAATTTTCTATCATAATATTAATGATGCTTGTTTACACAAAAAATGTTGTCAATAAATTCTTAAAATTAGCTCTATCGATTATTTTTTATAAATAATGGCCGTTTGTGCGGCAAACTATTAACGTTTGCTTATACTTACGCATAAACACAGCTAACGTAGTGTAATTTTTAGATTTTAAAACTTACAAATTTGTCAAATTTACTATAAATGTGTATTTATCAAAAAATATAATTTAGCAGATCAGAACTATTTCTTTTAATAAATCTTCATGCAGGTCAAAATTTTATTTATTTTCTTTAAATATTCAAACAATGTCTTAAACAAAAGAAAAAAATGGATTTTTTTTGTTTTTATTAACAGTAACAAAAATTCGCGGGGATGGTAAAAATCAATTTTAAATCGGTGAAAGGCAAAAAAATTGCTTTTGAATCACTGAACGGAAAAAAAATTTAAATCGGATTAAATTTGTTAAATTTCAACTCAGAATTCAAAAATTGAATTAATAAATTAAATCTTCGAAGATCTGCTCGAGCACGGCTTACGCGCAAAGCACGGCTTACGCGCAAAGAACTCTACCCCTAATTCGATTTTCAATTCTGATTGACTATAAAATGATTGAATTAACAAACTAAAATCCAACGAATGTTAAGGCTGAAACATAACTGACTGGCATTGTTTTGATATTGAACGTAATTTACGAAAAACAAAATTTTTATTTTAAAAAATTTCCTTTCATAATTAGCTTAATGCTTAGTTTAGACTGGACTTAATAACTGTAGAGAACCATCAGCAGTTTATTTATTTGCTTCATTTGTAATATAAAGCCTTCATTAGAGTATTCAAAAACCGGACTTTTGGAAAACCCGGTTTCGGTTTTCGTCAAAAAATCGAATTTAAAAAAACGGGTTTCGGTTTTTCGAGAAAAAACCGGTCAACCGGTTTTTTCTGTTTTTTTAACTTGAATAAAAAGCTTATATAATTTGTTAATTGTTTTAATTACAAACAAAAAAAAATAGAAATTTAATATATAAAGTAACAAAAATAAAAAAAATACATTCTTTGAAAAAAAAAAATATTTTATAATATTTTTTTATTTGTATTTCATTTCAACATTTTATTTATTGCTTTTAATATTTTTTAATATAATATCTTAAAAATTAATATTATAAAACTATATTCATATCAAATGAATAGAGATCATTAAGTTTGTAAATTGGGTAAAATTAGGTACGTTAGTAATTTGAACGTTTATAACGTTTTTTTAATATTACATTTTAAATATGTAAAAAGAAAATCTATTTTTCAGTTCTAAAATAATATTTTAGAAATAATATGCAATTTAAATATTTCGTTTTAAGACGATTTTTTTGTTTGCTTTTGATAAAGCTAGAAGTGGAAAATACTCTTTCACTAATAGTAGATGTTGGACAAATAGTCAAAAGACAATGATATAAATTTTCCAACTTTGCAGTTCTTTTGTCGCATTTATCAAGATATATGAAATTATCATATAATGATGAATGATTTTGTACAGTCTCTTTTTTAGGATTTTGAATACTGTTTATTGTGTTATTTAGATCGG
Source organism: Eustalomyia histrio (assembly GCA_949748255.1). NCBI lineage: Eukaryota > Metazoa > Arthropoda > Insecta > Diptera > Anthomyiidae > Eustalomyia > Eustalomyia histrio. Next base: position 189,146,531 of record OX456523.1, read on the forward strand.
AAATTAAACTATTTGAATTTGGAATATCCAAAGTTAAGTCTTCATCGGAATCTATCAGACTTACATCTAAATATTCATAACCAAACAAACGATTATAAAAGTGTTCGGAAAAAATAAAAGAGACCAAGTAACCCAGTTGGTGATGTAATTAAAAAACCGGTTAACCGAACAAAAAAGACCGGTTTTCGGTTTTCTTCGAATTTACAAAATATTCGAAACCGATCGGTTTAAAAAAAAAAAAAGAAACCGGTTTCCGGTTTCGGTTTTTGAATACTCTAGCCTTCATGGCCCATTAAATAATATTACATAGTTATTTACATGAGATCAAAATAAAACTGTTTCACTTAAGCTGTTTATAAATCCATGTATATTAAGAGCTAACTATATTATACTTTTGCTAGCTTAAGCAAATGTGCGAATACATGTAATCAAATGTGTATGACTATATTGTACTTAACAAACTTTTCGTTAAGTTTCGTCAAGTGTCATTTGCTTAAGCAAACAGCGAAACTGACCGCACTTTACTTAAGGAATCATGTGTTTTTAAAAAAAACTGTTTATGAAAAAAAAAAACAAACTGCAATGTACGCGGAAAATATTTTTATAGGAAATTTAATTAAAAATGTTAAAAAACAAACGTGCATGTATAATAAAAGGGGGGTGGGTTTTGTATTTGTTTTTCGATTAAGATGCAAGCACTGTTGCATTTTTTAGTACTTTTTGATTTATGTTTTCATTTGTTTCTTTAAATTATTTAAAATTAATATAGATTTACTCGTTAATTGTAAAATATTTATAAATTGAACACATTAAATAATATTTTTCGAAAAGACACATATATTTTGGAAATATAAGAAGAAAACAGTTTTTGCAAAAGTACAAATATTTGCAACTAAGTGTAGTAAGTATTTAAGTTTAAAAAGTACATTGTAGCCAATAAGTTGATTAAGCATTTGACAGACTTTTCGTTGATTTTTGACAGTAGCTTAAGTTAGCAAAAGTATAATATAGTTAGCCCTTTATGCGTATACACACATGTACATCATGCATACATACATACGTGCACATCAAGCTTCTGTTACTTGAACATGTTTAAGGGCTAACTATATTATACTTTTACTAACTTAAGCTACTGTCAAAAATTAACGAAAAGTCTGTCAAATGCTTAATCAACTTATTTGCGGCTTTTGGGTGGCTACAATGTACTTTTTAAGCTTAAATACTTACTACACTTAGTTGCAAATATTTGTACTTTTTCAAAAACTGTTTTCTTCTTATATTTCTTAAATATATGTATTTTTTCGAAAAATATTATTTAATATGTAGAATTTATAAATATTTTACAATTAACGAATAAATCTATATTTATTTTAAATAATTTAAAGAAACGATTTAAAACATAAATAAAAAGTACTAAAAAATGCAACAGTGCCTGCATCTCAATCGAAAAACAACATAAACCATCCCTTTTGTCATATATGCGCATTTGTTTTTTTTTTATAATTTTCAATCAAATTTTCTATAAAATTATTTCCCCCGTATACATTGCAACTTGTTTTTTTTTTTCATAAAGAGTTTTCCTAAAAACCGCTGATTACTTAAGTAAAGTGCGGTGAGTTTCGCTGTTTGCTTAAGCAAATGACTAGAGTATTCAAAAAACCGGCTTTTGAAAAAACCGATTTCGGTTTTCTTCCAAAAATCGAATTTAAAAAAAAAATCCGTTTTTTTTTAATTTGAATAAAAAGCTTATATAATTTATTAATTGTTTTTATTACAAACAAAAAAAAAAAAGAAATTTAATATATAAAGCAACAAAAATAAAAAAATACATTCTTTAAAATATAAATATATATATATATATATATATATATATATATATATATATATAATATATATATATATATATATATAGATTCATTTAAATTCAATTTATTTATTGTATTTCATTTCAACATTTTATTTATTCGTTTTAATATTTTTTAATGTAATATCATAAAAATTAATATTATAAAACTATATTCATATCACATGAATAGAGATCATTAAGATTGTAAATTAGTAAAATTAGGTACGGTAGTAATTTGAACGTTTAAAACAGGGTGCCCAAAAGTTCCTTATGGAAGAGTAAACACCAATACATTTAAAGAATAACTACCCAATATACCATATAGCAATCAAACTGCAATACAACTTGTGAATAAGCTTATATAAATAGTGTGTTTTAAGCTTTTCTTAATTTCGTTTATTATAATGTTTATAAAATGTGAATTCACAAGCAGTATTTAACAATGATTGTTATACATAACTTTTTCTAAAGTATGCTTGAACAACGCATTATAAGAATTGAAATATAAATATTTTTCAATACATTCTAGTCATGTTGTCTTTGTTTTACGCTTATAGTGCATACAACAAGTGCCGTTACTTTTTTTTTAATTTGTCAAACGTGTTTTGCATGTACATTTGATTGTAAATTTTATAAAGTGAACGTGCAATTGATTATAAATTTAATTATTTTTAAAATAATTTTTATTTATGGTTAAAATTAAGTATTATTACTTATATTTAAAATTAAAACAAAAAATAATATATTTTATAGAGTATTCAAAAAGCCAACCTTTTGAAAAAACGGGTTTCGGTTTTATTCGAAAAATCAAATTTTAAAAAAACCGGTTTCGGTTTTTGCAAAAAAAAAACGGTCGACCGGTTTTTTTTTAATTTGAATAAAAGCTTATATAATTTGTTAATTGTTTTTATTACAAACAAAAAAAGAAATTTAATATATATAGTAATAAAAATAAAAAAATAAATTCTTTGAATATATATATATATATTAGGGCAGGTCAAATTGTATGGAACGATTTTTTTTTGATGAAGCGTATAGCAAAAACGTAATCTATAGGTGATTCTGAGAAATTTAGCTCAAGAGACAATAGCTCTAAGTCGGATTTGGAGCCCCCCAAAATTTCAAAATAGAAATTTTTCCATATGCAATGCGCACGCAGTTTGCCAAAATACTTAAATAAAAACTCGGTTATCACAATACCAATATTTTTTTTTATTTTTAAATTTAGTGTGACACAATCAAAGAGTGCACTGATAATATTAAAGTTATTATGGATAATCAAGAACCATCAACATCGTCTGCGGTGTCTCGCAAATGGAAGTAACAACAATAAGTTTTGACTCTAGATTGACTAACATGCCTCATCAAGATATTGTTGTTTTTGAATTATCAAGTGATTTAAATGATCTTAGTTTGCCTACTAAATGTGACATTTTAAAATATTATTTTTTTAAGTGATCGTGCTAAATTTGAAAACAAAATGTTCTCGTAAAAAACTTTTACTCCTCACGTAACAGATCAATTGATCCAAATTTGGTGTAAATTAAATATTAAAATCATTAATAGAAATAGTGTTTTAAAAAAATTAACTGGTTTGCTTGATAAATACCAGAAACATGTACAACATAGAAACAAAAGAGATGAATTTAAAGCATTTGTTGATTCAATAAACGAATTATTTTATATTGGCAAATGTAATTGCAAATTAAAAACAACAGAATACTCGTGTGGATTGACTCCAGAACATCTAAAAGACTCTATGATGGACCAGCATAATGATAGAAAATTCACAATACCTGAATATACGGAAGACGTTGAAGAAGTAGCTACAAGAACAGAAAGACATGTACAATTATTAACGAGTGTTTCAAAACGAGTTATAGAAAAGAATCGTGAAGGAGTTATGGCAGTGACATTAGAAAGTGTTAAGAAAACTCCTCGAATGGAAAGTAAAAAGAACCTTAAAAAATAATATTACCACGTTAAAACATTAAATTGTAGGTCGAGAATAATATTTAAAAATAAATTGAATAAAAAATGTAAAAATAGTGTTTTTTGTTGACACCTTGAAAATGTTAATTTTTTCAGATCGATTTTTCTACAAAAAGGAGTTTGAAAACAAAAAAATTGATCGTAATTAAAGTTGTTGGAAATTATCTGAACTTTCATAATCTGCAAAAAAATCAAAGAAAATCGAAGAAAATTCAGAATTTATTAGTTAAAAGTTCAGTTAGGCTATTTTTCGACAAAAAAATTCCTAATATCTCTACTAAAAATATTGGTATCAATACAGATTCTGAAAGGTGATAAAAATACCATTCAAACAAGCCCAGATTGAGAAATCTACTATAATTCTATCCGATTTTATGACGAGTTTAATTAAATTATTCTATGTATATATGGAAAAATATATAAAATATATATTATTTTGAAATTTTGGGGGGCTCCAAATCCGTCTCTTGAGCAAAATTTCTCAGAATCACCCATAGATTACGTTTTTTCTATACGCTTCATCAAAAAAAATTAACCTGCCCTATTATATATATATATATATATATATATACTAGCTGACCCGGCAAACGTTGTTCTGCCTAGGAATAGGATTACATTATTATCTAGGTAGCTCGCACAAAGTTTGAATATTCTCACAATAATAGTACCCCAGATATGCAATAATAAATTTGTACTTCGTATGGGAGGTGCCACGCCCATTGCTTGGATCCCCCATATTTTTTGGAAGATTATGAATATTATTATCAAAGAAGCTCACACAAAGTTTGAAGACTCCCACTTTAATAGTACCCCAGATATGCAATAATGAATGTTTTCTTCGTATGGGAGGTGCCACGCCCATTGCTTGGATGGCACTCATTTTTTTGGGAGATTATGAGTATTATTATAAAAAAAGCTCACACAAAGTTTGAAGACTCCCACTGTAACAGTACTCCAGATATACAAAAATACATTTTTACTTCGTATGGGAGGTGCCACGCCCATTGTACCCATATAGGTCAATTGTGAATCTAAACCATTCAGGGATCAAATAAAACAGACACAACAAATTTCATCGAAATCGGCCCAGCCGTTAAGGAGGAGTTCAGTCACTAACACACGTACAGGAGAATTATATATATAAAGATATTAATAAAAATAAAAAAAATAAATTCTTTGAAAATGTAATCAAAACAGATTTTCGTTGTGTACTTACGTTTTGTATATGTATTGTATATCTTCAATGCACAAGAATGACACAAATATATACAACACAACATCTTCTATTCTTATTTAACTCATTGAATTTGCTATACACAGATACGATTACGTATACCTCTGGCTAATCCAGCTGTAAGTCTTCATCGGTACAAAATGCAAATTCTCAAATATCACTAACCTTCACCGTGGAAAGGACTAGCAATTTTTCAAATTCAAATACTATTAATCGTTTTTCGTCTTCATGTTAAGTGTTAACAAAAAAAAAGCCTGCATAGAAAAATTTGTAAACAGTTTTCAATCACACTTTACTATATTTGTACTGATTTTTAATAAAAAAAATATTATTTAGCAAATATGTTTGCTATTTAGATTTTACAAATTACAGAGTTTTTACAGAATATTTACAAATTTTTGAAAACCGATTTGCTAAAATTAGCAAAAAAAAAAATATTAATTTTAAAAAAGTGGATATTGAAGGAAATGTTATTTCTAATTAAAACTTACACCTACAAACTTAAATTGCCTTAAAATGTTACATAGATTAAAAAAGGGATCGGAAGTGAATATAGCCATGTCTGAAAATAGGACATCCACTTAAAATAGCACCAACAAGTTTTTTTAGTTCTAAAAATCAGCCCTAAAAACAATTAAAAATCAGCCCTAAAAACAATTAAAATTTGACCAAAACAGAAATTACCAAAAAAAAAAAACCAAAATGATTAATTTATGTTTTAACAATTTTTAAGATTTTTAAGTCTTTTATTTTGTTTTTAATTTTGTATAAAATATTTTTTGAAAATAATAAATAAAATGAAAAAAATTTGATGCTCGATAAAAAAAATTAATTTAAAATTTTGTACTAATATTCACAATATTTAGTTTTTTTTTTTTTGCTGATTTTTAGCAAAACGGTTTTAAATTCCGCTTTACAAAAATTTTACTAAAGTTTAGTAGCGGCTACTAAATTTTCTACTAATTTCACTGTACTACAGGTCAGCAGACATGTGTTGCTAAGATTAGCAAAAAATACTGCTGGTCTCAAATTAGCAAAATTTTCCGTAATAGCAAAATTTTCAGTTACGTTAAACGTTGAAAACTCATTTTTTATACATTTTCACATCTAGCGTAACTTTTTCGTGCTAATTTCTAAAAGATTTACTTGACACATTCGATTATACCGCAAATATTATAAACAAAGTGTTTAAATTTTCTTTTTAGCATAGATGAAGTATTAAAATACATATTTTTATAACAATATCACATTAAATAATTGCAAAATACAGGTTGGTTAAAAAGTTCCTGCGCTCGAAATGAAAACAATACTGTTTTTGTTACGAAATATATTTTTTTATTCAATATAATCTCCTAGAAGATCAATACACTTGTTCCAATGATCTTCCAATAATTTTATCCCATCCTTATAATGGTTTTTCGGAAGCTCTGCAAAATAACTGTCTACGGCTGCTATGGCCTCTTCATTCGACGAAAAATGCTTTCCACGAAGGAATTGTTTGAGATATCTGAAGAGATAGTAGTCACTAGGAGCCAAATCTGGTGAATACGGTGGATGTTCAAGCAATTCATAATTTAATTTCTTGAATTTAGCCATCGTCAAAACACTTTTGTGAGCAGGTGCATTGTCTTGATGAAAAATGATTTTTTTCTTCTTTAAACCAGGTCTTTTCTTACGAATTTTTTCATCCAGCTGATCCAAAAGGCTGCAATAATATTCAGAGTTGATTGTTTTACCTTTCCGATGATAATCAATCAACAAAATTCCTTTTGAATCCCAAAAAACTGATGCCATAACCTTCTTTGCTGATCGTTGTGACTTCACCTGTTTTGGAGCTGAACAACCAGCTTCAGTCCACTGTAAACGTTCTTGTCATGGTGGTAGATCCAAGTCTCATCCATAGTTATAAAACGACGCAAGAAGTCGGTTTAATTCGGCTTAAAACGCTCCAAATTACGCTGAGAAATTTGTTTTCGATCCAGTTTTTGTTGAATTGTTAATGTGTGCGGCACTAACTTTCCAAACAGTTTTTTCATACGTAATTCTTCATGTAAAATATGGAGTACTCGTTCGTCTGAGATGCATATGGCATTAGTAATTTCACGCTTAGTCAAACTTGGATCTTCACTAACCATATTATGTACCTGCTCAATGATTTCTGCTGTGGTTGCAGTTTTTGGTCGTCTTTCGCGTGGATCGTCTTCAAGGCTGGTACGACCACGTTTAAATTCACCAGCCCAAAATTTAACGATGCGTTTTGAAGGTGAGGACTCCTTATACACTTCTAACAATTGTTCATAAATTTCCTTTGCTTTTAAACCCTTCAAAACAAAGAATCTAATGACTGCACGATATTCAATTTTTTCCATATTAAAAAAAATCAATGACACGTCAACTTGAAATGGCTTGTGAACAAAGAAAGAATTGACAGAATGACTTGCAACTTTGCATGTGTTCTCAGGACAGTTATACCAACTTGAGAAAAAAAAAGTTTGGAGCTAGCAGTGCCATCTCATGATGAGCGCAGGAACTTTTCAACCAACCTGTACTATTTATAATTTATTAATCGTTTTATAAAATATTACAAATCAAAAAAATTCAATTTTATTTAAATTTAACTGATATTGCAGTAATTCTTTAACAGTTAAAAAAATTACTCCATTATTACACTGCATTCACACTCACACCTGGCGCTTAAATATATGTTTAACAAAAATTTTAACAGCTGTTAATTATTGTTACTTACTTTTTTTATTGTCAAAAATGCATAAGTAAACCATGTAATATAACATATTTTAAATCTTTATATAGTAGATTAACTTTTTAACAATACTATTAAAGTTTCCCTCAAAATGTTTAGTTAATTAAACTTAGATTTTTTAAGAAAAATTGATAAAAAAAAACAAATTAAAATTACAATTTAATAAAGGACCACCCATTAAGATTTATAAATAAAACTAAACTCATTCAAGCATTAAATATTCCCCAAAGGCAAACATTTTTGTTACATAACATCCCTAAAATATGAATTTGAAACACAAATTTTTAATATAATCAAAAACTAAAAAAAATTCAAACGAAATATTGAATATAAAAATACTTACATTCAAGTACTTATATTACATTTGGGGGGTTCATGTAATTCGGCGTATATCGCAAATTTAACATACAAGTCTTATGTCAAACTTCATACATAAAAAATAGTCTTTAAAAGTACACGAGGTCGTTCAAACCGTTGAATTAAAAAGAGCGAACCGTTTCTTAAAATCCTCTAAACTAAAAAAGGCCTTAAAGCCCTGAACAAAAATTCCATGTAGTTTTTGATGTAAATTTTGCCAAAAAAAAATTAACTTACAATTTATAACGACACAAAATAATAATTGCGTCACATTAAAACTTCAATAAAATATAAATAAATTTACATTGGTATGGTTATAAGTATTTCATATATTCCAAAAAATAAAAGGGGAAATATGAAAATTCTATGACGCAGTAAAGTTAATCTCTACGAGACTAGAATAACAGGGTATATGTAGTATTGGTATAACAGGGGAAGGAGGTATTAATACCTTAACACAAACCAACCAATTCTCTTTAGTATAAGAATAAAAAAATTGGTTAAACGTAACAAATTATTTACTTGTTACGAGTATTTTTTTTTATTTATTTTATTAAACTTTTTGTACATTTATTGTCTGCATTATATGAGTCATTTTAGTAATTTCAATTTTAGTTCGGTGACAAGGAAGATTTACATATATGCAATATTTATGTTGTGACCAGTTCTTCTAAAGAATTCAATTTCTAATTCGATTATCAATACTGATTGCTATGGAATGATTTCTCAAACTTGAATTTTGCAAATTCAATGAATTGTTAGTTAGTCCCATTCGATTTATTTTTAAATGAATTTATTAATTTTGCATATAAGAAATCGAATCAAAACGTAATGATTAAAATTAATTGAGGTAAATTTATTGAACTCTCCTCTATTATTGAATTTGAATTGATTCAAAAAAGCGAATTCATTCAAAAAAGCATGCATTTTTCAAAGCTCTGTTTGTGAATGGCTTTAGTCATTGTTTTTTCTTACACTCATTCAATTATTTAATACAAAAAAAAAACAAAGTTCACTATAAATTTTGTGTTTAAGCACCTAAAACATCACGTGCTTTTCAAACCAAAAAAAAAAAAATAAAAACTGCTTTTTAATCCTTTGTTATGGCTCTTTTCGTCGAACACAACACATTTTAGAAGAAAATTGCTTTAAAATTGTATTTTTATGATAATTTATTTAACATGTTTTTTTTTTTGTATGATGATTTTCTTCTTGGAAATACATTTTAAACGCCCCGCCATTTAATTATAAAGAAGTTTGTGTGTAAATATTTTTAATTTTTATTGTGATACTTTTTTGAATTTAATAAATGTAGCAATTTTTTAAATTTTGGTTACAATTTATGCAAAATTATGAAATTACTGTCAAGTTTTAGATATTAAGAATTTAATTTCACTTTAAGTGTCAATAACAATAACCTAAAGATTACTTAAAATTAAATGTTATATAGAATTTGCATTTGTAAGTTAACTCAATCTTTAGGTTAGTTTTTATTTTTTATATGTCCCTAATGCGTTACGAAAACAACGACTTTTGTCGTTTACTTTGGAAATTAAATATCTACCATATTACATACAAATTTTAAACTGTTGTTACAAATTTAGTAAAAGACAATAATTTTCAATCTTATAGTTCAACAGTTTATCTTCGAAGTTAGACGATAATCGTCGCTTGTCTTATAGAATCTGGGCACAGGCCAGCCATTTCAGTGTTCTCTTTTTTGTAAGTGATCTCCTTTTACATTTTAAACATTTATAATGTGCGAATAACTGTCAAGTTTAGTGTGAGCAACAAAATAAGGCTTCATATACATATAAAACATAATTTTGTCATGGTCCTTCGAACCAAAAAGTTACGAAAAAGATAAAAAGTTGAATGCTAATAATAATTCCTAACAAAAAATAGTAAACTGCTGATTTCAGAAGGTTAGATTGTTATTCACATCAAAAAAAATAGAAAAAAAAGTGGAGAAAATTAACTAACTAAAATATATAATATAACTAAAATTTTGTAAATTTAACAGATTTTTTCTTTCCGTTTTTATCTTACTAATGTTTAGCAAATAGATTCTGATTTCTGCAGGACACAGAGTTGTCTCCTTTTAAAAACGTAACGTAATATAAACCAAATTATGTTTGATTTCTAAATTTTTATTTAAATAATTAATTTTTATAAAATTTAAGTGTAAAAGCCAAAAAATATTTAGGTTGTTTACAGGGGATGTGCTAAGTTTTGTATTGGAAACTGAGTTGTTAAAATTTAATTTTTTTTAAGGAATAATAGATAGTACGATACAACATTTGTAACTAAAGAAAACCAAACAGAAAATCGTCTATATAGTGAAATAAATATTTAAACAACTCTGTTTTTAAGAGTTGTCTTTCGTGAACGAACTAGTTCAATAGAACTACTCTAGTTTGTAATCTTCAGCTCTTTTTTTATTTATTTTTTTTATTCATCATTTTGTAATTTGAAAGCCTAGAGGTCAATTAATAAATTACAATGTTCTACTCACAGGTCTTTTTTCCACTCACTTGTAGGTCTTCAGCTCTATTTAGGTCTTTAGCTCTTTTAGAATTATAATTAATTCTCTTAATTCAAATAATCAGCTAGATTTTTTTTGACATCCTGCTTTATTTGAAATGGCGTTATCCATTTCTTATTTTTTTTTTGAAAAATTTTAACTTGTTCGTTGAAAAATAAACATTTCTAAATATTAATAAAAAAAATCAATTATAATTTTCAAAAATGTTGTAATTTTAATGAAGGCAGTCTAAAGGACTTAATGCAAGTAATGCGATACAAGATAAAATGCTTTTAAAATGCTTTAAAAACGTTAAATTATATTTTGAGCTATTGAACTGGAAAATATATTGAACTACTAGAAGAGATTGAACTAGAAGAGCGAACTAGATGATAAATAGGAGCTGTACTATAAGGAGCGCTCTATAAAAATAACTAATGTGTAATGGTTCATCTCCCCACTATACCCGTGTAAAAAATTTCAGATCTGAACATTTTTCGATCTAAAAATTGGAAAACAATTGACATCTATTTAGATCTGATCAATTCTAGACAGATCTGGCGCAACGTAAAAAATCAGGTCCTATTTGTTTTGAGCAGATTTAATAAGAAATTGAACAACACCTTTATTTCTATATATATTTTTTTTTTTGGTGTCTTCGAAAACGGTTCATATGGCTACGATCTTGTTCTAGATCTGTTACTAGATGTGAACAGATCTGGCACTAGTTCCCATATGACCAGATTTGATCAAAACGCGAATGTCATATCTAATCATATATGATCGAATCTGGCACCTGATCTAATTAGATTCATACCTATTAAAATTTAAGCAGATCTGATCAGATCTAATCTTTTTTACACGGGAACAAATTTTTTAGTACAAAGTTGTTCCAGAGTGCTGCTTCTCTTTTTTTTAAAAAAACAAATAAAAATTGACAGTTTTTTCAATCACTGTCATTCGTTGTTATTTTAAACGTGTCTTTTCTCTTAGGGACATCATGTCATTCTGGGCCGCTTATAATTCTGAGATTTTTATAAAAAAAATACCGGAATTTACAGAAAATTTTTACAATTTATTTAAAAATTACAAATCCATCTAAAAAAGAGTAGATCTGATTAGATCGGCTTATGTCTAATTAGATATGATTCAGTCTAATTGCATTTGGTGCCAGATCTGAACGTATATGGTAAGATATGGCATATGTGATACATTTTATGGCCAGATCTAATCCGATACAAAAAATCTGTTCAAACCTAAAGGGATCTGGATAATTGGCTGATTTTTATGGTCAAATATGTGTATTTCAGGTCATATAGGATCATATCTGATGCCAGATCTGTTCTGTTTCATAATATCAGCCCATCAAAATTGAAGTGTTTGGGTTGTGAAACTTTCCTTAATCAATTATTTTACAAATCATTTTAGCTGTTAAACCAAATTAAAATTAACTACTTCATTAATTTTTATAAAAAATCATTTAATATTCTTTTAAAACGAAACATTTCAAAAACCTATTTCTTAATTTAAATTGAAAACTACTCCGTATCATCTTCATTTTGTTAAGCTTTGGTTTATATATAAAAAAACTCCACAAAAAATGCCATCGATCATGATTCGGTTAACTAATTCTAAGAATTTTGAATTACAGCCATAATATCTGTGATGGTGGCTGGTTTATTATTTTTTTTTTTTGCATTTTTTATAAATAAGGTAGTTTTGGGTCACCAGGCGGCGTTTAATATAATTTTTCCGAAGCACAACCATAAAGATCTTCATAAGTTTGTTATAACAAACCAAATTTCAAGCAAATATTTTACGCTAAAAACAGAATTTTTATACCACAAAGAAATATCAAGATAAATATATTTCAACGTTTATTTATTTATTTTTTTTTTTCAATTTTTGCTTTACCAAAAAAAAAAAAGAAATGACCACTTCAGTATTTAACAATTTTTGTTTGATTCTTTTATTTGGGTAGTAGTAGGATTTCCAATAAAAAAGATCAATATATATTTTTTTCTGTCCAATTTTAGTTTTAAATTTCGTTTCCTTTTTCAATATTATAGTTTTTAGTATAGTGTGTGGTTTAGTTCGTTTAGTTCACAAATATTGTTATTTAAGTGAATAACTCTGTTTTTACTGTTTATGTGTTTGTGCTGCTTTTTGTATATTGGCTTTGGTATATTTAGGTTTCTTCCGTAAGGTACGATCATTTAAGTTCCCCCAAAAAAGATCAATAACATTTTACCGCTCGAAAAAAGAACAAGGTATTTTGTAATTTTTGCAGGCACATGTTTTGTCAAAATTTTAAGTTTAAAATTTCCTAATAATTTTCCTCAATTAAAGCAAATTTAAGCATTATTATAAAAACTATACTTTTGCAATAATTATTGATAATCCACATATGTATATTTTATCTTTATATGTTTAAAATTTTAGTTTTATTTATCTTTTTTTTTTTATTATATGCATACATTCTTTTTTCCAAATTATTATTATTATAATATGGCGGTCTCATATTTCTTCCTTATTTCTTTAAATCACCATATTAAAAGGGTAATTAAATACCTTTTCTTTTTTTTTTACATGTGATAATGATAAAAAAATAAAAATAACCTAAAGAATCAGAGCTGAACATGTATTTTGATAAAACGAGGGGCCATACAATTTATTTATTTTAATGGTTTTTATGTAAAAAATACAACTATGTACTTATAAGTAAAAACAGTTGACCAAGCCCAGCTCGGTGTTTCATTTTGGGGTTGGCAAAGCGCTATTATTTTCAAAGTCTTTCGCTCTGCCAATGCTGGCACCACCTGTACAAGCACTGGGATAACGCCTTGCCGTTCGTATTTTTCTGTCTGAGTATTTTTTTACCCTCCACCATATATGCTGAGGGTATATATAAGTTTCTCATTCCGTTTGTAACACGTCGAAATATATAGGTCTAAGACCCCATAAAGTATATATATTCGTGATCCTTAGGCAATTTTAAGTCGATTTAGCGATGTCCGTCTGTCTGTTTAAATGGCGATCACGACGCCTATTTTTACCTACATTATTGGGCATCCTCCTGAGCAGTTTGGTATTGAAAATGAGCACAATCGGTCTAGCGGTTAAAAAGTTATGAGTAAAAATGTAAAGATACTATTTTTTTATATTTTATATTTCTTTTTATCTCTACACCAAAAAAAATGTTTGTCATTAAATTGGGCAAAATAGTTCTATCTGAGTTTTTGTAAAAATTTTAGGTTTTTTTTTTGCTGAAAAATTCAATTAGAGCATTTTATTTAATATATTCGCAAACATTTTTTTTTGGTTTTTGGTATGGGCGCCATTTATGTTAAATATTTTTAAATTAAGATTTAGTTTTTGCACTCGCATCATAAGTTTGTTCACCTCTGTGTGCAAAAAAGAACATACATTTTAAGACCTAATGAACAAACAACCCTAATATGAGTTCTTTTTCTCTGTAAATTTAAGTGTTGAAGTTGGTATTCCATAACCCATAGCTTGTGCAATCTTTTGTTTTCTTATTTCTTGTCATTGTATTAAGCTTTCTTTCAACTACTTTATGATTTCCTTATGGCTTTGTTAAGGAATATTTAAACATATATTCGCATCTTTTAACATTTTTTAATTGTCCGTCTCGAAAATCTTTCAGGTAGATTTTTTGTTTGTAGTTTTAAGTTCTACGAATTTTTTTTAAACTTCGAATCACCTTTTATTTTTTTTAAATTGTGTTGTCTGCAGTATGGAGCGTGAATATGGATGTCATGAATTTCATGTGTGAATAAAAAGATTTAGTTTGATGAAGTTTCGCTCTGATTTAAATGTTTAATAATTTATTTATATACAAAATTTAATCTTTTTTATCGAAATTTAAAACGAATAAAATTCAAGAAAAATGTGGGAATTTTGTTTAAAATTATTTTGATGAGGGTATAAATAGATCATAGTAATCTGTTTTGCATTTGTAATACGAATTTAAAGTTTAAGATTTTTAAAATGTTTAGAATAGATTAATGCCTATAAATTCTATGTTTAAAAAACTTGAACAGTTTTCAACTATTTTGTGTTGAAAATACTTTTAAGTTTTAGTTTGTACGATCATATTTTAAAATAACATAAGCCAAACAAAACTATAAATGTACTGTTAAAATTTGCACAAAATACTACTTACTGCAGTATCATGACACAAGTCGCCTTATTAGCTTTTTGACAGCGCCCCCATCAGCATAGTTAAATGGCAGCAAAAATTGTTCAAAGTAAAAACACGTTTATACATTTAAGATGAGCATTATTTTCTGACATTATTATTATTTTATTTATTAGTATTTATATTACTTTAAAATTATTCTGATTATAGATATGCATATCGTTAGCAAAATTTGTCCATAATGATTAAAAATACCGGATACAGACCAAGTAAAATGTTATAAAAATCTCTACTAAAGTGTTTAAAAATCGCTGGATTTGACAAGAAAATAGTTTTATTTAAAATTTCATAAATTATAGTTTTTATTAAAAACTTTTAGTTATAACAGGGAAATAACACAAATAAATATTTAGTGACAATCGAATTGTGAAGCATATTTTGGATGCTGCATCAAATAAATTCTGTTAGTGCAACCATATTCAAATGTAATTCCTTAAATTTTGGGTGTTGCAAGTAAAAGTCGGTTGAATTAACCATTTTTTTTTGCGAAAATTAATATTCAGTTGAAGTAACGGAATGCAAAAAAAAAATTACTGAGTTTATACAAATTAAAAAACGTAAGTCAGCTTTCATTGTAGCTTCGATGACGATATATATTTTGACTTTCCTAAATATGATGCGGTTCTTTATGATTTATGGAAAGCCTCAATGCGAACATTGGTGTTTAATACGTGCCCACCCCTGATTAAATTAGATGAACCCATTTTTCGGATCATATTATATCAGATAAGATCTCATTTGATATAATTTGATTCAGATCCATTTTTCGGATCAAATAAGATATAATGTAATATAAAACTATATATATATAATTATATCGAAATTTTTTTTCATCTAGTTAGCATTTATTTCAGAATTTATTTGGATTAGGTTTATTAATTGTTTTTAACCGATTAACTTTATTTAAATAGATAAAATTTTTGCAGTTCGAAGGACCATAAATAAATAACTAAATAGACCTAATTCTGATTTTACATGATTCGTACGATCCAGAACGAATTGTGTAAAAAAGATATACCTTAATGAAAAAAATATTAGATTGGTCCAACAACCTCAAAATACCTACAAAAATTATTTATTCGGTAAAAAAGTCACAAATTTCGTTCTTTACTATACCATGTCTATTTTATTTCACATATTATAGAATCATTTTATAATTTAAAAAATAAATTATATATTTTTAGATATACTTAAAAAAAAACGTTTAAAACAGGATAAGCTTATTTCTGTCGACCATGTTATTTTGAAATCGTGTAAAAAAAAGACCGGGCAAAAACAGTATTAGGTGTAAAAATATTGGGGATATTTTCGTATAATTTTTCAGTCATATAGGGTCAGGTCATATACAATTCGCCATGGTCAAACATTTTTGAGTAGTTTTTAACTCAGTCCTTGTTGGCTGACGATTTTCTTAACAATTTGGTCAAATTGCAGGCACATGTTTTCATATTTTATTGTAAATTCTTTTTTCTGATATGTGAATTTTTGAACTTTATGTTCTTCTTCTCGCTATGTTCATCAAAATATCCAGGTTGAAATGTTGATGTGAGTACACAAAACGAAAAACAAAACCTAGAAAACGCCTTTTTAGTGGTTAGTAACAATTATCGTACCTGTGGGATGTTGGTTGTTGGCAATATTAGTAATGTTGTTGACTGGATGCTGCCTGTTAAAGACTTGTTCTTGTTTTTTTAAGACGTCTGCTGATGATGTTGCTTGTTGGAAGCTGCTGACTGATATTGGTTTAGAAGTTCTTTTATTTTTTTGCAGCCACAAATAAAATTAAATCAAGATCACCATAACATAATGTGTAGTAGAAGTAGGAAAATATAAATACTATGAAGAAACATCTAAAACCGGTTCTTTTTATGTGTTGACTTGTTTTCTTGTTTTTCGGTCAGGGAGTTGTTACTGTTGTTTAGTAAGAGCCTGTTATGAGTAAATATTTATTTTCTTTTAGTATTTTTTCCTGTTAAAAACTATTATAAAGTTTTGCTATGACCGACCAACTATGTTACAGTTATTTTTCCAAAAAATTTTTGCAATACCCTACATTTTATTGGCATTATTTATTTGTTATACAGTTTGTAAAAGTTTTTAATTGAAATGTTAAAAAAATAATTCATAATATATTTTAAATACTATTACACATACTGGTGAAATTACTTTCAAAATCGCTGTCGCATGTTTCGGTTCAAAGGACCATTAACTAAAAATTGTTTTACAAAGTGGCAGACAATGTAGAAGAACGCAATATAATTTTGTGGGATAAGAGGCAAAGAAATATTTTCAAAACAAAGAAATATTCTTTTCAGTTCGAAGGACAATATTATGTTTTAGGACATAATTAGAATGTCAAATTGTAATTGTTTTGAAATACCATAAACATTTTTTCAATTCGAAAGAATTTCAAAATGACCTAAATATTCGAGTTTGTTGTTGGTCCCAAGAATAAAACAATTTTTTTAAAATTACCAAATTTTTTATTTTTTAAAATTTTTAGTCGCAACTTTTAGACGGCTTTTTTTAAACCGTTTTAATTTTGGCGCCCAACTTAGGGGTGAAAATTCACCATCGCTATATTGTATATATCTTGAAAATTGTAAAATTTAGTAAATTAAATTATGTTTTTAATACCTTTTATCCAATTCTAAAATCGGTTCGAAGGACCATAAATAAAATACAAAAAAGCTGTTTTGTATAAATAAAAAATTTTAAAATACGTTTTTTTTATATTTTATAATCGAAGCACAAGAAATTGATTATAAACAAAAAGTTTTTTTTATACACACAAATTTAAAATAATTTTTTATAAATTTTTCTACAAACGATTTATTATTTACATTTTTATCATCCAATTGTAACATTTTAATACAGCAAAAATAAACTAACTTAACCAGCTGTCTTGTCTTTTATTAAACAAATATAAACTAAGTGTGTCTTCTTTCAAAACTCCCTCTAATATGGATTTTTTTTTTATAATTTTAAGCTTTCAATTCTTTAAAACTTTGTTTGAAAATTTATTATTTACGTTTCCGTTTCATTGTATTTGATCATTTTTTTTATACTCAAAGGGGGTTATTATTTTATAGAGTATCAAGAATCTAAACAATAATACAAAATTTTTTTGTTTAAGATAGCAAAATTTATTTAACTATACTGTAAATATATCAAAGACCATTATTGGAATATTTAAGACTTTTTTTTATAAATGACATAGGGGGCGTATTTACTTTACAAATATTGTTTGTTATATAAATATTATAGAAAAAAATTATGCACATCATTTATTTGTTTGTATATCTTGAATGGCATTAGGCATTAAAAAATTAATGGAAAAAGAATAATAAAACGGTAGGTTTTTTAAGGAAGTTCAACTTTTTATTATGTTTTAAAAACAATGTTAATTAATTTAATTTTTAAAACTTCTACTGCTGTTTAATGAAAGATAAGATTTGCTTTAACATTTTTATCTTGCGTAAATTTTGTATATTATTCGATCTATATGTTTTAATTGTATATTTTTAATTTTATCATAATTTAATGTTACTAACGAATAGTAAACACTAATTTTAAAAACCATGAGTTATTTGTGGGTTGGGTGGTTCATAAGGAGGCTGAAAGTGTGCACTCCCTCTAGCGCTGATCCTTACAATTTTTTCCATTTAATAAAACAATTAGTGTACTATTCGTTGATAAAATAAAAAATATATAATTTTTATCTTACTCTACAGATTAGTGATTAATATTTTTGTAAAAAAAAAGTTTTATCATATTTTTGAAAGCAAAAAAAGAGAAAACCACAAAATTTTTTCTAGTTTGAAATAAACAGAATTTAAACTTTGAAAACTTTTTTTTATTCGAAAAACCAAAATAAAGCTTTTCCATAAAATTTTTGTTTGTTGAAAGGACCTAAAATGTAATAACAACTTTTATCGGTTTTAAATCTCAATTTACACAAAAAAGAAGTTAATCCAGTAAAAGCCGTGTTAACTGCTTAATCAAGTACTAAACAAATTGATTAACAAATTCTTAATCAAAATTTAATCTGTTCGATTAAAAGTTATCTAAAGGATTCTGTATTCATTCTTATAATAAAATACACACACAAAATCTGATAAAAATTAACGCTGCAGCAAAAATATTTTGGCGCTTTTGGCAAATTTTTTTCTAACGCTGACATTTTCCATGTTCATTTTATGACGGATCGCTATCGGCGACAATTAGGTATTTTAAACTGCCAAAGTTAAACTTTTAACTTTAATCAAGTAGATTCTAACTTCAGGTTTATTTCCAAATGCTCGGGATTTTTGATTTTATTGAACCGAAGAACAAAACCAATTTTTCAAAATTAAGAATTTGTTAACTTTTCACATAAAAATATTTAAACTCATTCTATTTTTTCCAAACAAAATTTCTCGAAATATAAGGGGTTTTTATACGAAAAAGTTTCAGGATCGGGGGGTATTTTCATAGCAAAATGTCCTCAAAATCTGAGGGTTTTTCTATAGAAAAGGGCCGCATAATCTGAGGGGTTTTCAATAGGAAGAAATCATCAGAATATTAGGGTTTTCCAATGGAAAAATCCTTAGATAAAAGTTTTCAGAATTAGTAAGGTTTTCAATAAAAAAAAGTTTTCGGAATTTGAGTTACTTTTTTTATAGGAAATTCCTAGGGACGGATAATTTTGTATTAAAAAATCCTTAGCATCTAATCGTTTTTCTATTAGAATCTGGTGATTTTATAATTTGTTCAAAAGTTTTTAATATAATACTTAAAATGTTTTGTATTATCAATTTGTTTATAGTCTGTAAGGATTTACTCCATAGACTTAATAATAATTTATGGTCCTTCGAACCAATGACTTTTTTTCTCTTTCTCCAATTCATTTAATCATTTTTATTTAACTCCACTTTGAAACCCATAATACATTTCAAATCTTTTACAATCATCATAATAAATGAACTTTAATAAAACTATTAATTTCTAGTTATCAATTTTCTTTAAAAACAGATTTTCTTGCAAGGAAAACAATTTTAAAATCTAGTTTTCAAATAGACTAAAAAGACATTCTAATGGGAAAAAAAATATGGTAAATAAAATAACTGGAAAAGAGAATGTAACACTGAAAAATATAGACATAACATAACATCATGGAGAACCTACTACTACAACAGCTACAAAGAAATTTTATAAATAATGATGCAACATTTAGGAGACAAGAGATGGCCCAGTAACTATAACACCAGTTTAACACACCATATAGACAGACACAGAAAATAGAATGGCCGATACAGGATGACTGACTTTTAAAACTGGAATATTTTAAAAGATAATAATAGATGGTAACATTTACAAGGATGGGGAGATAGTACTCAACTATACAATTGTTGTGGATATGGAAGCGGCCGCAAAAAAAATGATAGTAGACTAACCTAAAGGCATACGATACACTCATAAGACTGCAACTCCTATAGAAGCAACATTCAGTATCAACATCATATGCAACAATTGCAGCTGCAGTGTTGTTGTAGCAGCAACAGTTGGTTGTTTTTAATTTGAAAAAAAGTTTTTGTCATTCCATTGAATTTGTGTTACAGTTACAAGTTTTAATAATCAAAAAGACTTACTTTGAAGAGCTTAACTTGCCACGTATAACGAACAAGTACATATAAGGTAGAGTTTTCATTTAACCGCAATTTTCCCGTAACCGCGGTTACGGTTAAAAGATTGCAGTTAAGGTTTAATCACACTCATTATGTATAAAATATTTTTTAATCTAATTGTTTGTTTTTTACAAAGTTATTAAGAAAGTTTCAATTTTAATGTTAAAAAGGGCAACGTATACTAATAAGATATAATTATAAATAGTAACTACTGAGCGACCCGGTAGGCTAGTTGGTAGCGTGCTAGCTTATCTGTGCGGGGGTCGTGGGTTCAATTCCCACCAGAGGCTCTGGTCTGTTTTCGCTACAACGAGCCGAAGGCCTTTGTTGCTAGTGCTCGGTTAGGGTATTAACATATTATTTCTAATTATATGATTAATAAATAAAATAAATAAATAGTAACTACTTAAATTTAAAACAAATACCAGCCTGATTGAATAAGTAAATTTTAACCAATTAGTGCACGAACGGCGGTAGTTTGTTTGAAAAACAAAAATTCCATAGTAAAGTGAAAATTAGAACAACATAATTTTCATTAAAAACTATGTAAATGACACCGCTTATTATCATTTGAAAAAAATTAAACATTACTATTTCAAATTTATAAAAATTTCAGAATTTATATCAGAAATACTGAAAAGTTGAAATTCGAGTTTTAACTACTGATCAAAAGAAAATGCAAAAAAGTTGCATACAAAAGGACAGTTTTTTTGTAATAGTTTTATAAAAATTGCAAAACCTAGGTTTTTAATAATATAATTTTAACCGTGCAGCTAGCCGCGATTACGGTTAAAATAAGGCAAAATAAATATTAATATTGTTTGTAGATTCAGAGAACTTTTTTTCTGGTTCGACGGACCATACAAAGCATAACTATTGACATATTACGATAAGTTTTACATGGTTTTTTTGAAAATTATCTAAATACTTTCTTAAAAATTATCTCTATAGTCCTTTGGACAAAAATTTAAACTATTATTAAAAGGATTGAATTTTGTATTCCTATTATATAAAAAAATCATTAGTTCCAATATTAATGCAATTAAATTAATTGTAATTTTAAATTATGGACATTTGAACAGTGAAAAAATTACAATGCATTTTAATTTTTAAAACTTAACAATTTTAAAATTGATTTCCTTCTTTTTTTTATAAAATTGGTAAACATGGAAATTACACATTTTTACACTGGGAACGGTGTTTTTTTATCTATCATGAGTTGACGACATTGTTTTGAACTGTAAACATCTATGGATCTGAATGCAATAATTTACAGAACACAGTTTTTGGTCCTTTGAACCGTTAAAGAATTTATCGAAATTTAAATAGTGAATAGAAAGACAGAGGATCAAATTTGTCTTTAGTCGCCTCGATTGTATTAAGCGTATAAATTTACATATATTTATTTTTTTTAATAAAAATAATACGAATTATTCTGGACTAAAATTTCAGAACCAATTGATATTAATCACATACCCAAAATGTCTTATATTTGAATCTACAATATGTTTTCAGGTGTTGCCTAATTTTTTAAAGTGAAATTGCAAAAAATAATAATATTGAAACAATAATAAAATAATCTAGAAATTGACATATAATACCTTTAAAAAATCATTTCATGTGAAAATAAAAGTATTTTCCGCATGATTTGTTAATCTTAAAAGAGAGAACAGGGGGGAACACACAAAACTCTACTCGTCTTACTAAAATGAATTTTCAGTTTGTTTTTTGTCGGTGTGTGTTGAGTTTCATGTTGTTGAAAGAAATTTAAGGTAATAAATATTGAATTAAAGGTAAACTGTTGAACATTAAGAAGAAAAAAAAAAGGGAAGATGCTACAGGTAGACACGATATGAAATAAAGGAATAACTCTTGAGCCATCTTCACAGTAAGCTATTATTTTGGCACTAATGTTAAGGCTGATGCTGCTGCTAAATGATATGAATAGTGGTATATTGCTGCTGTTTTGGTCTGGTTTATGTTTTTTTTTCGTTCACTTACTAAATCTGATGCCTATGGGAGTACACCAAGCAAAATTGTATATGTAAATATCTGTTTTGCCTTTGAAACAGCATATACTTTTGATTTAACAGTCATTTTCAGTAAATTTTATCGACAAATTCTTTTGAGTGTAATCTTTAATTGAAAACTAACGTATTTTCATTGTGCTTATAATTTGATCTTCACCATTTATTAAATATATATAGACTCAAGAAGTATTAGTTTTTCATGAAAATTACGTTTCACTTTTCTGAAAGGAACTTACCGGGCTTTTTCTTTTTTTATAACTTGGCAACAGTGAATGAGGGAAAAAATAGTAGTCAACATACAGTGATGTACCAAATAGTATGAAAATTTTTTTAAAAATTATGTGCTGATTTATCTGATCATAAAATTTAATTCTGTAATTCGATTCATTAACAAAAGTTTTTAAATATTTTACAGAGAACTTTGTTTAATTATGTTTTCTTTTTCAGTGTATGCATGGTTTTGTTTTGGTTGTCCAAAAAGTGGCTCTTTTCAAAACTCCGTTTTTAGTTAATATTTTAAGTATTGTGTGTTAATGATGAATGTGATGATGATGATGATCCTCATCATGATATGCATTATAATAATATTGGTATTGTTTAACTAAGGAAAAGAAGCCCCGAAATGAACCTGATGATTACGCCCTCAACTTTATTTTTTTTTTTTTTTTAATTATAATTATTAAGGATTTTATTATGAATTTTGTTCGAAATCTTAAAAATTTTAATGGCTGAAATTTAATCTCTATTTTAAGTTTTTAAGGTTTTTTTTAAATCAAATCTTATGAATAATGTTTATATTGTTGTAGTTTTTGCTTGCTGTTGTTTTATAAATTAAAGTAATTTGATATAACAGTTAAATAATCTGTTCAAGGATTTTTGCTTGAGAAGTTGTGTTAAATTACAGTGTTTTGAGTGTATTTGATAAAAATTAAAAAGAGGATGTATTTAAATTTCAACTAAGTAAATTGCATTTAGGTGGGGAAAGGTGTCAATGTTTTCATTAATATATAAAAATAATATTGCACTTGTCCCGGCCTATAGGCGATTTATAAGAAAACAACCTAAAATTAAAAATTAAAATAAAAAAAAAAATAAATTTAAAACTGCATTTAATTTGATAACATTTATTTATGTATGAATCTATTCTGTCATATTTTAAGAATAACATCTACATATATTTTAATTTAAAATCATGAAGCTCGATATATAATATATTTTTTCTTTATATTTTTTCAGTGTACCGAGATTGGGTCTATTATTTAATTTTGAGGTAAGTTCAGCCTCAATTCCTAAAACTGACATTAGACAGGGTTTCTAGGTTTAAATAATTGCGACACAAATATGCATATAAACAATCTTGCTATCTCTATCACTGATATACAATTTATACTTCTCTGAAATCTCGTTTAAAATCGTTTACATCACGAAATTTGACAGCTAAGATTGATTTCGGTTTGAAAACCACAGCATTTAATAACCTTAAATTGAATATGTTTCTAAAAGGCTTTTTATTTATTGGCAGAGAGCAAAATTACTACGATGAAAGAAACAATGTTAATATTGCTTTTAAGTGTTTTTAATAAGGAAACTAAGATCTTACCGGCACTATTTCAATGTTGTTTGCAAATATTTTTTATGCCGGAGACAAGAAAAAGCAGCCGGTGATGCTCTTTCTTAACCTAACTTTTAATTACAATGACATTTCATTGGATTTACAACTCATATTGTTAAGTGTTTCTTTTTTTATTAATTTAAATTTTTTTGTTTACATATTATTTTTCGAAAGACATCAGCTGTTGAAAATTTTTACACTATTTGCATAATGGTAATTTGTACTTTACAACTTGTTAAAACTTACTACAATACTATTGCTAAATGCTGTGTAAACATAGAGCCAATTTAGACGTTACCTTTTTTGCATGCAATTATTGGGTGCAATTTTCGTTTGTTGGCGAATGGGGTTAAGCACCAGGAAGGGTACCAAAAAAGCACGGTTTTCGCTTTATGTACATGTTTTTGTTATTTCTCTTTCACACTCATATGTATTCTTTTTTTGTTGCTTCATTTACATTCGGTTTTAGAGCAAAGAAATCACCATATAAATAGACATAAATTTGGTAGCAACTTTAAAAAGAGAATTGTGAACAAAGCATGCAATCAATTGCGTCGTATAAATTGGCTCTTAGTTATGAAACTTTATTTGCCGAAAACCAGTGCCCAGATGATGATTGTCGTCGGGAAGAAGCAGACCTTTAAAAACAAAATTCCTTAAATATATTTTAAAATCTGATTTAAATTTTGGCGATTAATTAATTCGCGAATAAATTTTTCTGATTGAATTATTTACTACGATGATTCAATCTTTATCTTATTAGAATAATCATGTTGATTTAAATAATTCTATTTATAAATCAAACGAAATAATTCAATTTGAACAATTCAAATTTAAATCAAAGAATCAATTTTTATTTGATTCGTGAAGCAAAAAAATTATTATTCTGATTCTCGAATATGATTTGATTCGCGAATTGAAATAACTTTTTTTAAATCACGATTAATTTAATTTTAAACTCGAAGGGACAAAATTTTTGCTCTAATAGAGTGTTTTGCGAAAAAAAATATGCCAGGTCCGGAAGACATACCGAGGAATCTATTTTTATAAAACAGACACAGGGGACTATTTTTTTTTTATCAATTTATATGATAATATAAATTAACACACTCCGATAATACAAATTTCGTTTCCCGTTCCATTTCGTTCGTATAAAAATGGTCACCCTCGGTATCGCAGTATACTGTATTAGAGCAAAAATTTAGTTCGTTTTGCCCTCTATCGCTTAGTTTTCGAGATGCCGGCCATTTTAAATATGGACATTTTATAAAATAGTGAATATATCAAAAACTAAGCGAAATAGCGCAAATTCGGTAGGTTCCCGATAATACAAATTTCGTTTCCCGTTCCATTTCGTTCGTATAAAAATGGTCACCCTGTGGCTGTTTTATAAAAATAGATTCCTCGGTATCGCAGTATACTGTATTAGAGCAAAAATTTAGTCCGTTTTGCCCTCTATCGCTTAGTTTTCGAGATGCCGGCCATTTTAAAAATGGACATTTTATAAAATAGTGAATATATCAAAAACTAAGCGAGATAGCGCAAATTCGGTAGGTTCCCGATAATACAAATTTCGTTTTCCGTTCCATTTCGTTCGTATAAAAATGGTCATCCTGTGGCTGTTTTATAAAAATAGATACCTCGGGATATCTTCCGAACCTGGACTATTTTTGTTATCGTAGTATATTAATACTCTAGTAGAGCAAAAATTTTGTCTGTTTTGTCCTATTTTTAATATATGTTAATCATATAATTAGAAATTATATCCTTATACCCTAATTAAGCGCTAGCAACAAAGCCTATCGACTCGTTGTAGCGAAAACAGACCGGAGCAGCCCTTGGCAGGAATCGAACCCACGATCCCCGCACTGATAGCCTACCGGGGTTTTTTTATTTTGTTTTGATTCGTAAATCAAATCAATTTTATTTAACTTTATTTGATCTTATTTTAATATAACATAATATCTTATTTATAAAGCTAAAGATCTTTTCTTTTTTTTTATAAAAATTCTTATTCTATTTTCAATATTTCGGATTGAAAAATGCAACGCTTCCTTGTTTAGGACAGGGTGAGTCACATAACGTAAATTTTATCTTCATTTAAAAAAAAAAATTACCTATTACCTTAATTTAATATTTACTTTCTTTCATCTTATCTTTGTTATGACAGAGTTTAATTTTTCGATGCGAAAACTTCTCACATTAGATACAGAAACCAGGCACAGAGTTAAAAATTTGTACATTGAAATTAAAAGTATTAAAAATTAACTAATTTAAATTCAATTTCTTTTAAGACTTATTGCGAAAATAATGCTTAAAAGATTTTTAAGTTATTTTAAAACAGTGAATAATTTCCATCAGCACATATTTTACAGTGTATGCATTTGATTTATTTTTTAAAATAACGTATTTTATTACATGACACCATTTGTTTGTAAATGTGTAAATAATCTTTGGTAAGAGAAATAAAGCTAAATAAAGAGCTGTTGAAATTTTTCAAAACTAAAGATTCTCTTAAAAAAGAGATTTGTTGGTTTTTTTTTACAACGCTATAGTAACATTTGTTTACAAAAGTGTTTTTTTTTTTGTTGTTTTTAATAAGCTTTTATTTTAAACAAAAAAGGGTGAGTGTGAGAAAAAAAATATCGTAAAATCTTTATTAAATATAAATAAAATATGAGAAGGGTGTTTAATACTAATAATGAAAAAAAAAATATATACAAAATTTTTAAATAAAACAAAAAAGAAATAAAATGCTGGTAATTTGTTTATTTTAAAAAATACAAAAATTCTCGATAACCACCAAATAAACAATTTAAACACAAAGTATAATGCAAAAACTTATTAAAAATTAAAAGCACAGTTTAAAACAAAAAAAAATCAATGATTTATTTTTTCTGACTCAAATTTGTTTTAATTATCAAATATGAATCATATTTTTAATTTAATTAATTGTTTTTTTTAAACACCCATATGCAATTTAATGTGTAAATTATTTTTAAAATTTATAAGAATTTTTATTTTTTATTTATATATAGATTTCTTCTTTTTACCCCTAAATTTTCAACTGTGATTCATTTTCCATTTATTTTGGTTTATAAATTTTGTATGTACATTAATTTTATTTATTTTTTGCTTTTTATATTAATTGTGTGTAATTAAATTCAAATTGTTGGTAATGCGGTTTTTTTAAAATAAAACAACTATTGATTTTTTTTCTTCATTTTAATAATATGTAGTTTTTTTGTATATATTGTATATTTAATTATTGCTAATACATTTTTTGTTGTGTTTTTTATAGTTTTATATTTTTTTAGTTTATAAATAAACCATAAAATGTGATAAGTAAATTTTGAAAATTTATTAAAAGAGGAATTGCATCAAATGAAATTAATTAATAAATGTGATACATATTTCAATATTAGTTTTGTAAATATAACTATGTATTAGCACTGTTCTAAGTTTAGAGACTTCTAATTTAGAATAGATTTGTAAAAACATATGGGATTTAAATACTCGGAAATTTGCTGTATATATTCGAAATGTTAAATTCACGAAAAAAAAAATTATTTGAATTGTTCTTTAAGTTCTTGAACATAATAAATTTTGGAAAATAGTTGAAATAGTGCCTGGAACATTCGTTTTGAGTTATCTTGAACTTTGCGTACAAAAAAATTCATCAAGAAAATATTCTGAAACGATGTCTCAGGGAGGCATCAGATCCTATGATAACGACCGAATCTGCGTTTAATTTTTCGTTATTAATTCTCTAAGTAATTTTTGTTTATCTTTGAGTTTCCGAAAAAAAATGTTAAAAATTATAGTGATTTTAAAAAAAATAATTTATTTATGTATTAAATGTTTTACATATGTAAAAATGAAACCATTTTAAATTTTGATTCAAAAATAAATATTTCTTAGGGAAAAAGTGCATTAGTTTTACTCCCACCAATCTTTTTCCACGCAGAATATTACACAAAATTTTTTTGTGGATGTCGATCACAAAACAGGAAACAAAATTGGAATGTGTCCCTTAAGTATTTTTTATATGGATTCGGAACTAAGGACAGCGCTGAATAAAAATATATATAGGTTCATTCACAAGCGCTTATTATAATTAAAAGAGATTTACGAAACAAATTTTCCCTACAAAATGAGTTTAGTGCACTCAGAGGAAAAGCTTTGTAATATATATGAAAAAGATAATACACTCAAAAAATTTTGTCTGTAATACCTACCAGAGAACTGCAAAATCAACTTTTTTCTTGATTTAATCATACACAAAAATTCTTGTTCACATTTAATAATTCAACAAAATTCACTGTAGAATAAAATCAGCATCAGTTTGAATCATATGTCGATTATGTTTACTGCAAATTTAATCACTCAACAAAAAGTCAGCGTTGAATAAATCAGAAAAAACAACAAACAACGCATATGAGTGTATTCATAATTAAAACAAAATAGAAACACATTTCATAATTGATATTGTTTACATTAGGGTGGGACTTAAATACGCTTTTTTAGAATTTTTATTAGTAATAAAAATATTCTTCTTTGTGAAATATAAATATTTTTTTGAAAAAAAATTTAAGCCTGAGATTTGCTTAATCCGGAATAATTTAAATATTATCTAAATTTTTTTTCATCTTTTTTGATTGGAAAATTAGGCAATATTTAACTTTAACCGGATTGGGCGAGCCTGAGATGTCGACCTAAATTAAAAAAAAAAAATTTCACAAAGAACAATATTTTTAATATTCCTAATAAAAATTATAAAAAAACGTATTTTAGACCCACCCTAATATACATATAACATTTATGAAATGTGTTTCTACAAAACCACCCCCTTTTTATAGATAAGAAACTATTTTGTTTTAATTTTGAATACACTCATACATGGTGTTTGATGATTATAAATCAGTGACAGTCGTTTGATTGATTTAAAATCATCAACAAATATGTGTGTTGGAACGCAAACACATATTTATTCTTGTGTTGATTGCGTATGAACGTTTTGCAATCATCAAATGCAGTTCTCTGATACCTACTGAAAATGACAGTCAAAACAATGGTATATGCAGTTATAAAATTGACAAAAGAATTTGCCTTTAAAGTAACTAAAAATTTTGTTTTTAAACTGTTAAAAAACAACTAGCAGATTTACAGTTAATTTTGTTTCTTAAATTTTCTATTAAAGAAATGGCCTTTAAATTTGTATTTTTAATTTTAAAGTCAAATTTTCAAACGGTACTCTATTTAGTACGCTTTTTTATGCATAGAGAAACAATAGTGTTTGTATTTTAATTTGTGAACATAGAATATATAAATATAAACTAAACAAGAATTTTAAAAAACTAAAGTTTTTTTTTTTCATTAAAATATTAAAATATTAAAATATTTTTTTTTCATTAAAATATTAAAAAAAAACTGCTTAATACGTACGAAATACCGTACTTTTTGTTGGTTGTTTTTTGTGATAATTTTTCTGTATTTAGAAAAACAACTGTAAATGCAGCTAAAACAATAACTACTGATCACAGGCAACTGTTATGTAGTAACTAGGGTTTCGGATTTTCCGTATTTTTATTTTTCGGGAAACGGTACTAAAAGAAATCCATTTCCAAGGGCTGTGAAAAATGTTAATTTTGGATTAGTATTTATAATAACGAACGAGTTTAAGTTGTATTTTACCAGATCACGAAAGTTCGATTTTCCTGCTGCTAAGGTGTAAAAAATAAAAGTTAATAGAATTAACACACGTTTTACCTATTCGAAATACTGTAATTATCTTATTGTCGTGTCTATACATAAAAGTATGTGATTTTAGTAGTGACTATATTCCCCTTGTCTTTGTTATTCCAGTCACAACAAATTTAATTTTTTTTAGTTTTGTTTCAAAAATGAAATAAATTAACACCGAAGATAGTCACAAAATTTGTTTAAAAAAAATTAATTTTTTTGATTTGTGTTTTGTATGGAAAGTTGTGACTTAGTCTTATAAAAAGTCTTGTAACTGTCACAAATCCTTACAACTGTGATTAGGCAAGTAAATATTATAAGATATAGGATTTGTTCGATTTTTACTACTAAATTTAGCAAGCAATCGAACATAAATAAACCTTGAACTGTAGGAAGAATTAACCTAATTTAGGACTCTATGTCCAGAAAAAATTGTGTTTTGGTACCTTTTTTTAATGTCATGTTTTTTCATTGTTTTATAGTTTGGACTATGCCCGAATCAATTTGATATTTGAAAAAATTTTGAAAGAGATAGCCTTCATGAACAGTCTCTTAATTACTTAATCTATACAAAAAAAGTTGTAAGAAAATTTTACCGAATAATTATGTTTTGCTAAAAAGTTATAAAAATCGACTTTTAACAATCGCCCATTTTTCCCGGGAATTTAAGTTAAGTTTCCCAGGAAGTCCCGTTAAACATTTCTCGGAAATTGCAACCTCCAAAGCCTAGTACTAATTGACAAATTTGTTCAAGTGTAAAAACATATTTGTGTAGTGTTAAATAAATTTGTTCACTTAAACAAATTGTCCGCCATCTTGAATCGGCCATGTTGAGTTTTAAAAAACGCCATTAGGCATTGAAACGTAAATATTTTAAAATAAAATAATAATAATTTTCATGATTAAAAACGATAATTTAAATCTACACCAATTTTGGACAGAAAAGTGATTCGGTTTACAAACAATATTTCTTATTTTTTTATTGAAAAATAAATTGCTTTTCATTATTCTTAAATAAGATATTTAAGGTAAGCTTTCAATAGTGTTTCCAATTATTCGACCCGGTTAGATCTTTATTCGAAAAATGAAAAAAAAAAAATAATCGGTTATTCGAGTTCGATTAATCGGAAAAAATGGCGATTAATTGTTTAATACAAAATAAGTGTATTTATTTCATCAATAAGAACACAAATAGCTACTTTTTTGCTGAAATGTCAGGTTAAGTCTATTGCGTTGGTTTCTCAAACGTTTGTTTAGGACAATTCAAAGAATCCTGAGATTTTTTAAAGAGTCATGCTTCGGTAACACTGTCCAGAATAAAAAAAAAATGCCTAAATAAAAAAGAACTGCCTTCAAAAAAAATTCAATTACAAATTCTTAATAATATGAAATAAATAAAGTTTGATAGAAATTCACAAATAAAGTTTGATAGAACTGCCACTGTTCCCTGACTCTTTCACTACCTGGCTTAAGCTTTAGAGTTACAGAGGAAAATATATAAAAATCACGCATTTTTCTGTGTTTTTGCAATTAAGAATTTAAATAAGCGAATTCTTAAATATTTTTGACTAAACAACTTAATTCTACTGAAGTTCCTACTTCATCAAAATTTGTTGATAAATAAAGTTAGAAACAAATTTCTATGTTTTTTTAGTTTATATAAATTTTAAATAAAATAAATTTTAAATAAAACTGTTTAGAAAATACAGCTTTCAAATTTAAAGCAATTTTATATTATTATTTTATAACATTAGTAACGTCGTAGTGCTTGTTAGGAATATACCTAGTCACGTGTATCATTACTAAGAGGAAAAATATATTTTATAAAAGGTTTTTCGTTAAAGCTTTGCTTAGAGGCTCTAACTTTTCTAAAACTTCGCGTTCTGATGAGATCTTTTGTCAGCTCGAAATACATGTATACGAAGGTTAAAAGCTCTATTTCAGTTTTCACATTTTCTAAAGATTTGAAAATAATTTTATTGCATTTGATGTTTTTTTGACGATTTTCTTCCCAAAGTTAAGAAAATTAGTAAGTTTTAAGAAAAATAACAGTCGGCCTATTTTAATCGATTATTCGGATCGAATTATTACTTGAGTTTAAAATTATTTGTTTCGACATTAACCGAAATAGAGGCGATTAATCGAGGAATCGGGTAATCGGTTAACCGAATTGGAAACACTAGATAATACCTTTTTTATCCAGAAATTCCATTTTAAAAAGTGAAAAATCATGAGGCTGTTCGCAATGGATTAATATTTTTAAAAAATTTTTATGATACCAATTTTGTTCCGTTCCAATGAAATATCCAAACTTTACAAAATTAAAACTCGGAAATATGTACCGCCGTTGTTTTTTTTTTTTTTTTAGTTGTGCCCCCTTAACTAGATTTGTTCCTAAAGGTGGTGTTTTAAGGTGTACTAAATGTTGTATTGTCCTATTAAAAAATATAATTGTTAAAATCTTTATTCCACTATGATGGTAACAGTTGTTTAAAGCAGTCTTAAAGTAAGCAGCTAAAATTTCTAAGTTATTAAAACAAACAAAATTTCGTAAAGTTTTTGTGTTTTGTTAAGACGTTTGTCATGAGACTGTATGTATTTGTTTTTATATTGCATGTAATATGTTATTTTTTTTTCATTCGTCTGATTTGAAAAACACTACGTAGTTTGAATTATGAAATAATGTTTTGTTGACTGTTTATGCTATTTTGTATGACTTAAAGTTTTGATTTGAATTCATGCCCTTTTTTAAATTCAGGAACGAATCAGTAGTTTTATATGAAGCTAGTGAAACTTTTTATGCGGATTATTGAGGAACGAATCAATCGCATTAAACGAGGTTTGAGTGTATTTTTTATAATACTGAAAAAAAAATACTGTCAAAACAGGAGCTTTTAACAATTTTAGGATTTGTTTCAGATTGTTTTTATTAAGAATGTGACATTTATTTTTACAACTCTGTTAGTTATTTTTTACCACACTGTTAGTTATTTTTGATGACACTGTTAGTCATTTTTACTGCATTGGTTATTTGTTTTTAAATAGTTAAAAACAACTACATTTTTAACTGCATACATCCAAGATATGTTTTAACTATAATTTTCATTAAGGTTGCGTTTAGATTGCGATCAAAATAGTAAACAGTTCCATATGTACGAAATTCAGTTTAAACTAGATTTTGAGTGTAATGTAAACGCAACCTTAATTGAACCGACAAACTTTTTTGAGTTTGTTAATTGAATTGAGTATAATTTCCTCATTTAAGATAATTAAAACTTAAGGCTAGATTTCACAGTCAACACTTAAGACCTGAGAACAAATTTTAACTGAACGAAATTTTATAAATATATAAATTTCAAGTATGTTGGTTAAAAAGCTTTTGAATAATGTAAAAGCTTTAGGAAATTTAATTAATTCTCAAGTTTACGAACTCATCATAAAATTAATTCATTTGAATGCTCCAAACTTTTTTCTTTCAGTATTTTTTACATTAAATTTACAAAGTTGAATTTATTTATTATTTAAAAAAAAAACTATTAAAAGTTAATCTGTTTAATAAAAATTTTGTAATGCTTATTATCGAATGAGAAATTCAATCAAATTGTGATACCAATTAAAAAAGTAAAATAAGGAATTAATTCTTTCGAGTTTAAACATTCATGTAAGTACGCACTTTAAAATGGTCCTTGGAATATATACTTTTCTTTGAAAATAATTTAAGATACATATTAAAAAATATCAATGAAAATTTCATTTGAATTGTATACATATAGATATATATATATATATATATATTTTTATTTAAGTTTTTATTTGCATGTACACAAAATAATTTTTCATTAACAGACTGTAATTTATATATTAATATTTAATTTTTTATTTGTACTCGTATGTACTCATATTTATTCCATTTTTTCTTATTATTTGAACTTTTTCTATTAAAATTAAGTTTATTATTTATTTCTTTGCCTTTGGTTGTCGGTCTATAAGTTCATTTAAAGTAATTAAATTTGATTACTTAAGAAAATAATAACAAACGACAAACAATGATTTAGAAAAAAAAAATACAATTCTTTTTTCCAAACCGGTAAGAGCATTTTATTTAAGAGATACATATTTGTTTTTATAATTTTTTTTTAAATGTTTTACTCTCAGGGTATTCTATAAAATTAAAAAATAATAAGGTTTTTTATACGTTAAGTAGGGAGTTTACTTACAGCAAAAGAATATTTAATAATTGAACTGAAAAGAGATGCCAGATAATAAAAATACAAAAAACTCTTTAACGAATGTAAAAAATCGTTAAATCATATATGTCCAATCTTATCAATTTGCTATTTCTTTGTTTCAATACTGTCGTATCCCGATGGGATATGCGATAGAGGTGGAAAAATTAATACACCCGTAATTTTTCTCCTATTTACTTTTTGATAGTCCAGGAGAGTGATCCCAAATTAAACTAATCTGTATAATTTTGTAAGATAAAAATGGTATGGGGGGGGGGGGGGGGGGTATTACGAAATACGAATGTTTTCCGATTTTCCACTCTTAAAATTTTTCATAGTCATTTCCGTTTAATTTTTTGTTCTTTGTAAATTAACAGACTTAATCCGCTAAGTACCACCCAAGGCTTGGTACTATGTAATGGAAACTTATTTTTGAATGGTCCTATAATTTCTTTGCTTGTTCACACCTTTCACCTGGATGTAGCTAGATTTTTTTTATAACACTATTTTTGAATATTTAATACCATTGAACAATTTAAGATACGACAGTTTGTGATTTTTAAATGCGATTTTTTTTTCGTTTTAATGAAAGAAACTGTACAATTTCGACAAGCTGAATTGAACTTTAAGAGTGAAGCTAAAGCTTTCTTGAATTAGAAATATTTTTCGAATCAGAAATTATTATATATTATAAACTGGCGGTTTAATTTAATAAAAGGTGTCTAGTTTTATATTTTTTAATTGTAATCGTGCTGCTTTTCATGAAGGGCTTTTTTTATCCACATTACAAAAATGTCAAATATGTGGCAACCCTGCGTCAAATACTTGAGCAATATGGGTATGAAAATGTGCTATAACGGTGTGCACAAATTTCATATGAAAACGTATTATGTAATGTTTAAAAACTACGCGTCTCTCTTATTTATTTCATTTAGTGTACTTCATTAAATATTGAAGATATTTTCACATTAAGCCCTATTTTTACGATATCCATTTAGTTATTAATTTGGACTTGAACTGAAACATTAATTGTTGTTTTCCATGTAAATTTAGAATTTAACTGTTTGTTAAAACGCTATAACTTTCGCATCCCTCGCTAAGTCATTTACGACAGCGGATTAAACATTTGGCTAATTATTTGTATACCATAATATTTTTTAATCCCAATTTATTTTTTTTTTAGAAAAAGCTCTACAGTGGAGTAAAGGGTATAAAAATTGTTATATTGCAAAATTTTATAAAGAATAATTCTAATATTTTAAAATCGAATGAAAAATAAATCAATTGAATTTCCAAATTTAAAATAATAAATTAGAAGAATTCTAATTCTTATATATTGCTTGAATTACTGAATGAATTTATTGAATGAATTCAAAAAAGAAAGTTAAATTAGATTTAACGTGAATATTGAACACTATTTTACGCTAATATCAATATAGATATTTTGTTTTTTAATTTCGTTTTCAAATATAGATTGGTGACTGTTCTTCAGCGACTTTTTTAATTTTGTTTAACCATCTGGCAACTCTCTAGACTACCATTAATTTATTGAGCTCTCTCATTTTATCTTCTCTTTTGTATCACTGTGTGTGTAAACACAAATGCTAATAACCGCTATGCATTGGTGTGATGGTTGGTGGTTGTTTTTATATTTTATACGTCTTTTTTTTTGTCGATTTTTTGTTTTGTTTTTTTTTTTTTTTTTATTATATTTTTTATATTTTAAATTACAACAATATACAGGAAAATATATATACAAAATCATTTTTATATTTAAGCGTATTAAAAAAAAATAAAGCCAGCAGCATAGAGACGAATAAAGAAACACGTATTAAAAAGAAACAACAGCAACAACGCGCGTTTATTTTAGAGAAAAGCAAACGTAATAAAAAATAAAATATAAAAAAAATGTTTATACAAATATTTTTTTTAAGAGTTTAGTTTTAAATTAAATGTTGAGGAGTGAAGACGTTTTTTAAAAAATAATTTTAATTGTGGATAATTGGAAGAAGCCATCATTTTAAGTTTTATTTATATATATATAAAATATTTTTAATTTATACAAAGAATTTTATAAAAAAAATAATAAAAAACATCAAATACATTTGGGATCACGATTTAAAAAAGGTATGTTTTTTAAATTAAATGTTGAATAAATATTAAAAAAAAAATATTATCTTTAAATTTCAAAGTTCATTTCTATAATCAAAAATACATTCTGTTGTTTAATTTAATATTTAAATGTTTAATTTATATATTTTTTTTCTGTTGATTGTTTTTTTCTGCTAACGTTTTAATTTATTATAAATTAACCGCAGTGTGAAAGAAAAAGCTTTTTATTTTAATTTTTTTTTTTTTTTAATAAAAATTTTCTTGTTATTGTTTGGTTGTCGTCTCACAATT
The DNA here is from genome assembly GCA_949748255.1 of Eustalomyia histrio. Classification (NCBI taxonomy): domain Eukaryota; kingdom Metazoa; phylum Arthropoda; class Insecta; order Diptera; family Anthomyiidae; genus Eustalomyia; species Eustalomyia histrio. Next base: position 189,183,146 of record OX456523.1, read on the forward strand.
ACACTACAAAAAATATTAAGTATGGTTGAAAATTAAAGAATGAGAGAGAGGGTAAATTTGAATTACTCACCCTCTCTCTCTGTCTTTTTATTAAGAGAGCATTTAAGTTTAGCCCATGCGCTCTTTTTTTAACATGTGCTTTATAAAAAAAACAAATTTCTTTTAGTTTTTATTGTTTATTAAAAAAAAAAAAAAGCTTTTGTTCATAGTTAATTGTTATCAATAAATTTAAAGATAATTTATTTTTTTATTATTTATTCTCTTTTAAAGTTTTGCTTTCTTTTAGCATTGTTGTTAATTTGGATAAATTTATTTTATAGTTTTATATTTAACAAGAGTTCTACGAATTTTTGTAGCTTTCAACCTGGCCTATATTAACGAATTTCATCCGAAACGTGGTCGTCCGCGTACTTTACCGCAAATGGGTGAATTCGATTTAAGTTTAATTAGCGAATTTCGTAATCGTCCTTCATTTTATGATCGTTCTTCACCTCGTTTTAAGGATAAACTGTATAATGCTCATCAATGGCAGGAGATTTCAAATAAATTGGGATTTGATGGTAAGTTTTGGAAAAGAAAAAATAGTTTCATTCATAGTGTGTTTAAAAAAAGAATTGCTTCAAATTATGAAAAATTGTCATATTATTCCTAGCAAAATTCTGTATATGAAATAGATTTTTTTTTTTTAAATATTCACGTATTTATTTGGGAAATTTCAACTAGAAGAAGTATTTATTGTATTTTTTAAAATACGTATTTATTTATACTTGAGTTTTGAAATATAAATAATTTCTATTTTCTTAATACTTCAAGTAGAGAGGTGGGCACGAAACACGAAATTTCGTGATTAACGTGAATCACGCGTGAGCCAAAATTTAAATTACTTACGTGTCGTGCGTTTTCCACGTGAACGTGAGTGATTGAAATTTTTGGGTTGTGATCGTGCGTGAGCGTAAGTTAAAAATCGCTCACGTGCCCATCTCTTTTTCAAAGCTGAAATATAAATAGGTTTGAAATTTTTGAAATATTTTAAGTATTTTAAGCATAATAAGGCTTCTATGCGGTAAGAAAGAGAACGCGGCTTTGGACATACCACAGAGTTGAAAACCCCTACCGTAGGCTGTAAAAAATCTTTTATCTTCAATTCCCGCTTCGAACATACAATAGAGTAGGAAATACCCAAGCCGGCCGAAAGCCGTCTATGCCTTTGTGGAATATGCCCGTTTTTGACAAAATAATGATAATTAAAGTTAAATTGTTAGACTAGTTCTCGTTTGTGTTATAACGGAGATCCACCATCCCGGGCTACTAGCATCTCTGGTTATGACCAAAAATATTTCAGTCGTAAACCCAAAATTGGTATTGGCGATGTTTGTGAGGGTTATGACGTGTCACCATTAACAGCTTCCAATAATCCAATATAATTATATATAGTCACAAGATACATAATTCCATATCTCATCATACATATCTTATTTGATGCAAAAAGTGGCGTTCATAATGTCTTACTTCATGCTATCCCGTGAGATATTATCTGGTATAATTTGATCCGAAAAATGGGTTCATTTAATTGATCAATTTATGAATAATTTAATACAATTTGTTATTATTTGGTATAATTCTTGTTTTCAGATATCTTAGGCGTTGGAAACATGGACATTTTTTAATTTTGAAAATATTTTTAATTGCCGGAGTAATACACTTCTTTAGTTGACGGCTCAATTTTCCCCGAATTCACTTCACGTCTTGTGCGTGTGCTGATTCCCCTATAAGGAATTTTTTGAGCCATTTTTATTTGGGGACTCTGTACTACGCTAACAACAAAGCATTTGGTAGTTATTTTTACTGCATTTGTTTGTTGTTTTTGAACAGTTAAAAATTACTACATTTTGTATTTATTTATTTTAAAGGAAAATACCTATGTCGCCTTTTTACTTTAACTTTACCTTTACCTTTGTTTTTTTTTTGTCTTTTGACTGTCATTTTCAGTGATTCTACAGCAGTGGTGTTCATTTGATGGGACAATTGTCCCCTGCTCAACTCACATGTATTCTTACGCTCTTGCTTTTAGTCGTCACTGAAACATCGACGAGTGAACATGTGTAGCGGATGTATGCTGATTTTTTTTCAATGCACTGAAAAAAATTAATAGCAATGTACGAAAAATCTTTTGTGATACTACAAGATCTATAAAAATCTTAAATAGACAATAAAAAAAGCCCATTTTTTTAAAATAAAAGTTGAAATGTTTTGAAAAATTCGAGTCCGATCGTTCATTCATTTATTCCGACCAAATGTATTTGTTTTTCCTTCCGAAAATTGCACTTTTTTTAACAGAATAACATAAGAAATCCAACATATTAAAGATATTTTATTAATATTTAAATATACTGAAATCTTTTATATTGATTAAAAAAATATTTAACTTTTTGTTTTTATACAATAAAAAAAGACACCCTAATGTATATATGTTTTTCTTTTTTCCTTTCAAAAATTTAATTTTTGTTTAATTTTTATTTCTTTAAAACAGTTTTACACAAAACATTAACAATTTCATATTTATTATTTGTTCTACAGCAGTGCTGTTCAAAAATAAAAATGTAGTTGTGTTGGTGAGAAAATGAGAATTGCACTGTAAGAAATGTTCAATGGGTTAATAGCAGTGTTAGTATCTGTATGAATTTATTTTTTATATAAAATATGAGACTGTTATGTTTTGTGTAAAACAGTTTTAAAGAAATATGAATTAAACAAAAAGTAAATTTTTGAAAGGAAAATAATAAATACATATGTTTTTACATTAGGGTGCCTTTTTTCATTTTATAAAAAACAAAAAGTTGTAAATTTTTTCCATCAATATTAATGATTTCATTATATTTACATATTAATAAAATATCTGTAATATGTATAGATCTATTATGATATTCTATTAAAAAATGCTATTTTTGGAAGGAAAAAAAAATACAATACATTAGATCGGAATAAATGAATGAACGATCGGACTTAAATTTTTAAGAACATTTCAACTTTTATATTAAAAAATGTGTTTTTTTTATTAGGTTTATTAAAGATTTTTATAGATCTTGTATTATTAAAATATTTTTCGTACATTGCTATTAAAATCAGCACACATCCGCCACACGTGTTCATTCGTCGCTGTTTCAGTGACGACATGTGAGTTGAGCAGGGGACAATTGTCCCATGCAATGAACATCACTGTTCTACAGACATTCTTGTTTGATGGTAACTATGAGTCTGAATATTATGTTGACTATTTAATAATACCCGTACATACATATTAAATTTAAACGCATAGGAGTCAGTCATATTATTACTATAATATTATGACTTTGACTACGATACTATGACGTTTTTGGGCATTTTGTTTGGTCGTCTTTGTTAGTTAGATAAGGTAACTTTTATCACTTAAGGTAAATTTGAGCAATATTTCGCTTTAAAATGTTTAAGATTTAATTACTGGAATTATGTACATATATGATCTTGGGGTGGTTTAAACATTTTGTTTTTTCCTAATTCACTTTCATAAATCACTCTTATTTTTTATTAATTCATAAAAACAAAAAGCTTTTACTATTAAATCCTATTTAAAATAAAACCCTAAACTCACCTCTTAACAAAAAGAATAAAACCCGAAAAAAATATAAACAACAACTTCTGAGGGTGAATATTTAGGGGTTTGTATCATAAAAAAACCTAAATTGATTTGTTTACAAAATAAAATATATAAAAAAAAATACAGTAGATAAATATGCACATGTTCATAATGTTTTGATGCGTAAAAGCTTCAACAAAAAAATGTAAAAAAGAGAATAAAATATAATATTAAAAAACAAAAAAAAAAAAAAAAAGAAATACACATTTGAATGAAACTAAACACATGTTATTCAAAAACCACCATTCATTTATACATGAATATACAACACCATCCCACCTTGATACCAGATTCAAGTTTAGTGTTTTAAAATAATTTCCAATTACAGTTTCCATATTAAAAGATCGTATTTTACAACTACGAAATCGTTATAATTTGGAAAAACGTCGTATTGAACAGTTGCGAGATGAAAATCCCGATAAATATGTTGAATCACCTTGGCCACTGTACGAACATTTACACTTTCTATCGGATCATATAAGAGCACGCCGATCATATAAGAAAATGATGCCCTTAAATAGTGGCCCAACCGCAGAATATAGCAATTCCTGTAGTAATAATTCCACTATGATGGCAGCATCGCATCATACACGAGAAGGACGTTTGATCACACAAAATCTAACACCATTTCCAAATGGTTTATTAACTGTTAAAATGGAAGAAGAAAATTCAGAGGATACCGACACGTAAAATATTTTATAGATTTTTTATTATGAAAATTATAATAATTTATTTTTTTTTTTTTATAGAGAAAGTCAAAATAATGATTCTGAGGGAAATGTTTTCGAACCATCAGCCTTAATGTAAGTTTTGTGGATTATAGAGGAGTAATTTTTATTTCGAAAACAATTGAAAATTAATTTGTTAATTTAAATTTTTTATCAAGATCCATTATTTGCTACCCAGGAAAAATGTTAGAAGCCGTTCTAAAATTACTAGTTCTAGAACTACTTCAACTAGTATTTTGCATTTTAACTACATCTTTAGTGTGTTTTGGGAACTAGTGATATTTGAAATCCGTATTGGTTCCCAGTATCTGAAAAAAAATTGGAAAATTTTAAATATTACTTCCATTTTCCATCCAAAACGTAAAACAGCACAAGAACTATTCACGAAAATAAACGTTAACGAAAGGTAGGAAGAAAATGTAACTTAAAAAGTTTTGGAGCGCCCCGGTAGGCTAGTTGGTAGCTTGTTACAACGAGCCGATAGCCTTTGTTGCTAGTGCTCTGTTAGGGTATTAGGATATAATATGTAATTATATCATTAATATAAATAAATAAAAATAAAAAGTTTCGAACTGTAAGATGAAACTGTTCCAGTATCACTAAAAATATTAGTTTTAAAACTAGTGCTGGCTTAAGAGAACTAGTTGTTGAACTAATGCAAGTTTTCCTGGGTACAACATTGTATCACTTTGTTCCTCTCGTGAGTAATTACTTACTTAATATAATGGATTGAGGGTTTTTGAAAGATTTTTAGGTGGTTTACACGACGTTCCATGTGAAGCGAATGAGTTGTGTAGGGTATAATTAGCTAGTGCTGATATTTATATAAATACAAAATATTGTACCTATCTTCCACTGTTTAGTATACTGAATCACTGTATGAGTCGATTTTGCGATGTTCGTCTGTATTTCCTTGTTTGGGCCGAGTGTCTCATAATTGGCTTTTATGCTTGTCCGCACATACATCCATTTATTATAATTGGTTCATGTTTAGACCTAGTGACCACAAGAAGGTCCCGAATAAATTGGATCTTTTATGCTTGTTCGCCCGCTACATGAAATTTTCTATTTTTTACAGACAAATTTTGATATATGTAGGGTTATTTAGGGTTTTAAAATTAAAGACAATCGACAGTTTTTTTTGGGTTGTTTAGAGGCCTTAATTATAAGACTTCAATCATGGATCATTCGAGTCCCTTTACTTAGTATTTTAAAATCTGATTATTAACACTAATAATGTGTCCCTTTCACAAGTTCTTTAAGAACTCAATCAATTCGAATGTTAAAAGAAGTGTTTACAATTATGGATTACTCCACGTGGAATCCGTGGATTCTCTTTCTAATATATTTTTGTATTTTGCTTAATCCACTCCAGAGTCTGGAGTTCAAATTTGTTTCATCTTACAGTTAACATTGCTCTGTTAATGCCTGTTAACTTATCTAAAAATAACCAAAACTTAGTGCTAAACAATAGCTATGAATGTCAAATTTATATGCAGATAACAATGGTTAGTGCTAAGCTCTGGTTATGATTTCGTCACCTAAAACACATCAATAATTTGTTGACATCTTTGTCAACAAATTAAAAACACAATAAAAAGAAATTAAATAAATACTAAATTTGCGACTTTTTCAGTATTATTTAAAATGAAAAAAATTAAAACTAAAATCACTTAAAAAAAATAAGTAAAAATATTTGGGAAAATATTAAGGTTTCAAAGGGATCAATAATGAGCATTTTTTGTATTTTAATTATTATAGATTTTTAACCTTCCTAACGTTTATTCTAAAAGACCCAATATTTTTTGCAATGGTGCATCATTTGAGATCAATTATAAGATCTAAAACATGAATTTGATAAGATCATCATGTGTTCATAAGTGATCTTATGTGATTTAAGTATATAAATATAACTAAACAAATCATGGATTATATTATGGGCCCTTAAACTTGTTCATGATCTCAATTCCCAAGCTCTACCATTTAGCATTTTAGAATCTCAGTCGTTGCTCATGCCTTTTTTAACATCCCGATATTGAGTTTTTAAAATTGTTATTTTAAAGACTCAATCGTGAGTACTTTTGGTCGGTTGTCGAATTTGCAGTCGAAATTTTCGACTCTAGACTTCAAAGCAGAATATTCGGTCGGACATTACCAAACATTGTCTCTTTTCAAGGTGACAGTCGTGAACTTTATAGTTCTTTATCGTTAGTATAGTTTATGTACCAATACCCGTTTGGGCATTTAAAGTCCTTATATCGTGGGATCACCATTTTAACTGATTTAAGATCCAAACCGAATCATTGATAAACCCTTTAATTGGAGCTCATTTAAGACTTCAATCATAAGTCTTTTAAGTCTCTAATTTAGATCGTTTAAGCTACTAATTGTGGATGATTTGTTTTCGCAAATAAAAATGTTTAAAACTATTCAATACTTTTTCGAATGGAACATTTTTTAAAAATATTTTTTACTCTTTTTAAAACTAATTATAGTCCCGAAACACATTCCGTTATACCACCTGAACTACATCAACAATTGCAACAACAGCAACTACTTCTTCAGCAACATTCTCAACAAAATCTTCAAAATTTACATCAACATCAGCAGCAGCAGCAACAACAATATCCTACCATAAGTATACGCCGTTTAGATTCATTGCGTCAAGAATATGATGCTTCTTCCAAATCTAAAAAACGTTCTCATCATACATCGTTGAATCATTCGCAACACGAAGATGATTCAGCTTCTTCGGCAGCAGCTGCCGCAGCTAAACAACCACGTTTAAGTGCCCGTGAACAAAAATATGCAGCATTCGGTAACTTTATTTCCTCCTCGTTATTGGATCTACCACAAAATACGGCCTTGGAGTTGGTAGAGAAATTTACCTCAGATATTGTTAAAGCTTTAATGCAAAAAGCTGAACAATTTAATGGTTTAGCTGAAAATAATCAATGAGATAGATAGATAGATGGTGGAGAGTACAAGAAAATTCTAATATAACTAACTTGACTTATTATTAACTTTAATGTATATTACATTTTATTTTTATGTATTATTAATTATTTTTAACAATAAATATATGTATGTATTTATTTTATACATGGCATAAAAATACCAGGTAGATGATACATGTTCTCTCGATTACAACAAAAAAATTCAGACTAAAATAAAAACCCCAAATTTTACCTATATAACCTTATTTGGTATTGTTTTGCCATGATTTTATAGAACAAACAAAAACTATATTACAAACTTAGTTTTTAGAAAAAGTGTGCGTTTAAAAAACTGTCGATTTATCACTTTAATTTATTAATATTTCTGTAATGTCTGCTTTTAAAGTGTTTTTTTTTTTGTATTACATAATAAACAAAAATATTTTGAAAATGTAAATTTTGCAGATTTACTGATAGAAGGCAGGGGGCGGTTGGTATTATCGGTAAAATATCTTAAACAAATTTAGGTTATTTACAAAATATTTCAAGTTTTCTTTATAACCATTTATACTGAACCCCAAAATAAGCATTTTCAAGTTTTCGATTTAAAATTTGTATGGAATTTGAAAGTTGAAAACTTGAAAAAAAAAACGAAAATACGTCTTTTGGGCTTCAGTATAAATGGGGTATTAGAACAATTTTAAAAATTGTGGAAATCCTTTCATTGTTCTCGACATGGCTGAGAAATTTTTCATATAGAAAAATCTAAGACTCTTATAAAATACTTTTTTTCCCCTACAGAAAGACTTGATTCATTAGAAGTATTTCCTATAAAATGTTTTCTATAGCAAAACAGAATCTTCAAAGTATTTTGGTTCATGAAAAATTTGTTAAACTGTGATAAATTTAAAATGAAAAAAATAAAAAAAAATCTAAATCTTTTAATTTTTTTTAAATGTTTTATTTTTCAATATTTCGAAGCATTTTCGCTGTTGTTAATCTTTATCTTTCTTGAAAATGAACAGAGAATTTGCTTCGAAATATTGAAAATTAATCATTTTTAAAAATTAAAAAAGATTTATAGCGTTATTCATAAGTTAAAACTAACAAATAACATCTCGAGTGCACACCTTTTTTTAAACACAAATTCTCATAAGGAAAAGTAGTGCATTCGTTGTGTAGTCGTTGTTTTTTAGTTATGAATAGAGCCCTAAGTTTTTATTTTTTAACAACAACAATAAAGATCAAAAATAAACTTTAAACAAAATTTAAAATTTCTCTAAAATAAAGATCAACACAATAGAATGTGTTAATTGAACAAAATTAAAAAGAACTTTTAAATTCACATAAATATATGTTTGTATTTATCCATTTTTTCCAGCTATAGTTTTTTTTCAGATTTTTTCCTTGAAATCAATTTTTTTTTGGGCTAAAAAAGAGTTGTCTGCCCTACCAATGATTTTGGGTAATTTTGTGAGAGGACTTTGTGCTTACTTTTATTTTAATGAAATATACGGGAAAGGCACGGGAACACAATTTATTTTAATTTTCATTTTATTTTTTCAGGCACGGAAACGTCAGTTGGTAAAATAGTGAACTTGCTGGTTCCCGCGGTAACTTTACATTAAATTCTACAGTTCATTGTATGAACTCGTATCAGTTGTCTGGTTCAAATAAACTGGTTCATAACTGGTTCTGTACTAGTATTTGTTGCTACTAGGTAAAGATTCCGAAAGTTTTTCCTATAAAACAAATTTAAAATACTGAAAAAACATCTCATTTTGTTTAGCTTCCGAAAACTTTTTCCTGCAGAAAACATAGTTTTTAAAAATTTTCTCTATAGATTCTAATACATTTTCATAAATTAATAAGTGTTCACATTTGAACAAGTATTTTATGGATCATTATATACTCTTTTTAAATTTTAAAAGGATCTTTTAATCCACATAAATATTTAAAGATTTTTTTTTTAAAAGCGAAAGGCGCTTAAAAGTCTAACCCAACTTGAAACTTTTTTTCACTAACTTTGTTATTACAACAGCTTTTTCCTGTTGCCTTTTAAATAACATTCTACATTAATTGCTTTTGAGACACGAGTTAAGTACGTAAATTACCACGGCAGCATCATTAAATAGTAGATGCAAATAATTTTTTTATCGCATTTGCTTTTAAACGTTTTGGTGGTGGGTTTCCATCTTCTTATACCGTTTTATATTTTCTCTAGATGTTCTTATTGAACAACAATTTTACGACATTATGCCAAGATTTTTTTAATCTTTATTATTAAAAGAAAACTTACACAACTGCATTATTATATATGTATATGAAAGGAGTAAAACATATTCAAATATTACAAAAAATAAAATTTAATTAGGTTGCTCACAAGGGCTGTGTTATAAGTGTTGTGTTGTTCTATTAGAAACATAGTTGTTAAAACTGAATTTAAAAAAAAATACAACAATAGATGGTAGTCGTAGCTATGTTTAGTGTGGTATCTTTATAAGTGTGCTAGCAAAATGAAAACTCCGAAGAAAATTGACGTTATAGTGAAATACAAATTTTATCAACTCTATTTTTTAAAATGACAATACTTAATACACCTTGTGCACTCCCTTATTTCATTGTACTAGCTGCATATTTTGAATTATAAACATTTAATGCATGCAATAGCAGTATAGAAGAACATAGCCAGCCATCATCATTTTCCTCAGTGCTAATACGAAAAAGTCTTGATTAACATTTGAATGCACTCGTAGAATAATGTCGGTAAAATTAACCTTAAATTACAGATCATCAAATATTGGCCAATAGTGGCACACTTTTCTATGGAGAAATTTTGACTTGAATATCTTGGAAACAAAAGCTTTGAAATATTTTTTTTACGAACAAAAAAACATTTATTTTTTAATTTAACTAAAAAAACAACATAAATTTTGTAGTAAAAACACAAAAAAAAAAAATGGCAAATATATAATCAAACTATTCGCTATTGAGTTAACCAATTTTATTTTAGAGACCAAATATCGCGGATTGCGATGGTGTTTGCATCAGAATAAGTTGGTTGCCAACTAAGGAGCGGATTTCTGAACCATTTCATTGTATTTCTAGCTCTATGACATGGTGCGTTGTCTTGTTAAAAATAAAAACTTATTGAATTGGAGCCAAAAACTTCTTCCAAATAGGTGAGTAATGCTTCTGAGACATGTTCAATATAACTGACAGAGTTCAGACGTCTCTCATAAAATCGGAATACATCAGTCCTTATCGTAGAAAAACAAGCCGACACGCTAACACTTCCACCACCTTGTGTTTTGTGTTGAAAACAGATTGTTCAGCCACATGGTGTTTTTTCTGTTTATTTGTTCAAAAAGTGATTCGTCGTACAAGTTGTTCCGATTTCAGCAATTGTATTTACTACACCAATCCAACCATTTTAAGTCTTGTTGTTAGGTGTTGTACGAGGACTTTAATTTTCTGCTTTTATAATTTCAGTTAAAAAAAAAAAACACTGCTCGACAACTGACAGCTAAATCAAGAAATGTAATAATATAAATTGTTCAATAACAAAGATTAATATATATTATTTTTATCATATAAGTACATATATATTTTTTTTTATCAATGTTGCAGTCATTTATAAAATTGCTCATTTTCTTTGCCAACTTTAAGTTCTTCTGGTTTTCTTTATAAGCACACAATTTTATAAATTAAAAAACAAGAAAAAAAATGCAACAACTGATGTTCGCTGCTAGACGAATGAGTGACTACATGTACATATTTCATTTTTGTACTGCATTTATTTTGTTATTGTATTTTCGTTCGTCTAAAGCAAAACGTGATCTGAAAACACCACTTAACTGTTAAGCACAGTAAATTGATTTTCACGTAAAAGAAAATTGGGTCTGTTCGGAAATGCATCATCTGATGCTCATGCAAATCAGCTTGTTTGTTGCACAGTTTGGTTTACATTTCTGAACGTAATAGGATTCAAAATGGAAAACTTAATAAATACATAAACAAAAATAAATTAAATAAATAACAAATTTTATACTTACTCTTGCATTGCATCAGCCATATTTGTGAATGCTGCGCATCATCACATCTGACATTTGCAGTGTTGTCAATTGATGCGCATCACATGCAAAACAGTCATACATTTTCTAGACCTTTCACTCGAAGATTAATGGCCTCACATCGTAATTTAAATTGTAAAACTTATTTTATAAGAAATATAAATATATTTTATAAGAAATAAACACAGTAAACTCAAAATATCACTTTTTCTTTGGTAGAATTTTTGGGATGTGAGTTAAACTTGGTTTAGTTAAACCGAAAACAAATTTTCGTTACATAAAATTTAGTTTTTCATTGAAATAAAATAAATTAAAACAAATTTCAAAGTATTCAAGTTACAAACTGCGATAAACTGAGTTTAAAGTTAATCTACATCCTAAAAACTCGGCCTTAGTGTGGTTTGAGGGGTTAAGTGGGTTTCGAAGGCTGAAAAAGTGTATTTTTAAAAAATACATAAATCAAATGAAATATTTTATTCAAATAATTTAGCACATCAAAGGTACATATTTAACAAGTACATTGTGCAATTTTTATTTAAAATTTTTTGAAAATTCAGCCATGGGACCTCATTTCCATTGAAAGATCTCTCGGCGTAGTCAGAATTACTCATGACTGATTCATCAGAAATTTAAAAAAAATAATTTTTTTCTGTTAGTAGATGTATAAAGGGCTAACTATATTATACTTTTGCTAACTTAATCTACTGTCAAAAATTAACGAAGTCTGTCAAATGCTTAATCAACTTATTTGCGGCTTTTGGGTGGCTACAATGTACACTTAGTTGCAAATATTTGTACTTTTGCAAAAACTGTTTTCTTCTTATATTTCCAAAATATATGTATCTTTTCGAAAAATATTATTTAATGTGTGCAATTTATAAATATTTTACAATTAACAAGTAAATCTATATAAATTTTAAATAATTTAAAGAATCAAATGACAACATAAATAAAAAAGTACTAAACAATGCAACAGTGCTTGCATCTCAATCAAAAAACAAATACAAAACCCACCCTTTTGTTATACATGCACGTTTGTTTTTTAACATTTTCAATTAATTTTTCTATAAAAATGTTTTCCGCGTACATTGCAATTTGTTTTTTTTTTTTTTTTCATAAACAGTTTTTCTAAAAACACATCATTCCTTAAGTAAAGTGCGGTCAGTTTCGCTGTTTGCTTAAGCAAATGACACTTGACGAAACTTAACGAAAAGTATGTTAAGTACAATATAGTCATACACATTTGATTGCATGTATTCGCACATTTGCTTAAGCTAGCAAAAGTATAATATAGTTAGCTCTTAAAGCTCGTGCTTCAACGAAGGAAAACTGAAAATTTTAAATTAGCCGCTCCAGCAGAAACAGGATTTCAACTACTTACCAGCCCATTTAATCGCTTAATTACTTTTGTTCGCGATGTCCCAAAAGTAATGAGTGGTCAATATCTTCTCACTTACAAAAACACAAAGTAACAATTAAAAAAAATAATGAGTACCAATTACTTTTTGAACATCGCGAACAAACGTAATTAAGCGACTAAATGAGCTGATAAGTAGTTGTTTTTGCTTTAGATACTAAGGCCATGTGCGAGGTGGCTAAATAAATTCTAACTTAATACAAATTGACAAAAGAGTTTAAAATTGTTTTGCAAAATATTTGAAAAAAGAAACCTGGGTTTAGCTTAGATTTTATTTAGCCAGTTCCCACCCACCCTTAAATGCAAGTTTTTGTTTGGTACATTTTTTAAATGAATGTTTTAGAAGTTAAAACATTTTGATTTCTGCTTAGCTGACAGTCCCTGGTCGTATTCAGTCTGCCGCGGAAAAGACTGGTGCAGTTACAAATAACTGATATCTTTTACTGCAAAATTTGTGTGAGTGTAGTTTCTATATAAATATGTATGTTGCATATACTCCTTTCTACATACAACAACGGTATGCAACGCAATTTTATTAGTAATTTCAGGTTGTAGTAGCAGCATTTTTTTTTAGTCTAAACAATTACTTGTTTAATGTTTTTGATAATTTTCTTGTAGCAATTTAAGTAATTTTAACTACTGGTCGGCCGGCCGGCCACGCATGTTAGACAAATGTTAATTTAAATTGTACGTAATGATGTGGGGATATTAGCAACGTTTAATAAGACTTGATTATGCATCATTATTTATTATATATGTATACAATACAATTTTTTTAAATATAATATATGTATATGATAATAATGTGGATTATAACAGAAAATTAAATTAAATTATTTTTAAAAATATTTTTTAACACTTTAAAATTATTATTTTATAGACAAAAAATTGACTAGTTCATTCGTTAGAATGTCAATATAAGTTTTAATTATTTTTTCAGTGTAAAATTCATACAGTCATATTACGTAGGCTGTGCCTAGTGCTTTATTGTTTTTATATTTCCTTTCAAATTGCACTAGTCCCGGCCTGCAGATGGTGGCTAAATCAACTATTTTTATAAATGAATGCATCGATTAAATAAAATCTAAAAAAACTAGTAATTGTGTTACGTATTATTTGATACTTTTATTTTGGATGTATAGAGTTTTCTTTTACATATGAGTAATATTAAATTATTAAATATTAATCATAAGCTTAAGTACAAATCATTTGTTGATCGGCTGAAACTCAAGGGGAAAAAGGGAGAGGGGATAATTATGTTTTTATATGAGGGGGGCATGAACTACAAGAAATTAAAATTTTCTGAACACAACGTAAAATTACTCGATAATAGTTCCGTTTGTTTAATCGATTGATCGTGTACATAAATACCCAGTAAACAGAAAGAAAAAAAGAAAGAATAAAGTGACGGTTCAATGTTGAGAGTTTGCGAATTTTCAAGCAGAAAAAACATGATTAATTTTTTGAAAATACAAATAAAAATGTTTTACATTACGTTGTTGTATGCAAATGCCAAGCAATAAATATTGCAAAATGAATTATGGAAAATACAAAACATTCTAAAATGTTTCTGCTTAATATTTTACAACAAGAATGCTCTTTTCCCATATCGACTACGGGACCGATTCTGAATGTGTGATAAAAATGTTCACTATTTTGCAAATAATTCGATTCTTGATTTAACTTTTGCAAAAAATAACTTTCAAAATTTTATCATATTTGTTTTTATTTATTCCCCAAATAAAAGTTCATGAAAAAATGTGAGTGTGGCACTATTTTACAAACATCGTTGGCGACTTTTTTAATTGATTATTTTTTAACATTTTATATTTTTCCTAATATAGCTTTTAATTTAAATACGAAATTTTTAATTTTCAAAAGAATTAGAGAATGAATAAAAACGATAATTAAATTTTTATTACAAAAGCACAAGACGCTCAAATCACATTCGAAAAATCCATGTTTGCAACACTACAAAAAAAAAGAATAAAACACAAAACCAAAACAAAAACAAAAAACTTGCCTCCTGTTGCTCTTCTAGAAGCATACACACTCAAAACATTTCTTTATATCATGGATGGTAATCGAAACAAATGCGGTTATCGGTAAGGGTAACGCTATTTTCCATTATTTCGGTAACGGTATATTAGGGGTAACGATAGTCAGTTGAAAGGGTATTAAATCGATAACGGTATTTTAGCGGTATTGCCTGCCAACCCTGCTTTATATTAAAAAAAAATTAATTGAAGTTTTTTAATAAAATTTTGCTTTAAAACACTAGGCTACGAGTGGAATAAAATTAAACTGACAGATAGTCATCATAACAATATATTTTTTTTCATAACGAGAATGGGAATAGCTCAAAATGAAAACTTGAAGTTAAAAATAACTGTAAAGTGAAAATGATAATTTTTTATTACTTCGCAAAGAATTTTTTTTGGAATTGTTTTCCAGTTATTTTTTGCATTTGGTATAACAATCAGCTGTTTAAAAAACTTGTAAATTATTGCAAATTTTCCGTTCGCGTACTTTTTTATAAAATTTGTTTTGAGAGTAAATTTGTCTTACTCTCTTTAAGTTTGTTTCTGAACAATTCTTACTGGACTTGACTGAGAAAAGTAAACGAATGTACCAATATTGTCTTCCGATTCCGATATTGTCTTATACTGAACCCCAAAATCCGTATTCGAAAAAAAACGAAAATACGTATTTTGTAATTTTCAATATTAAAAAGACTGAATTTCAAGTATTAAAAATGTACTAATTTGCTGTAAATATACATTAAAGTTTTGCAAGTTCTACATTAAGATCATTGAACTTAACAAAATTTTTAGTACTTCAAAAAAAATTCATTAAATATTAACCCATTAAAACAAAAAAAAATTCTTTAAAGCATTGAAAAATTTTGAAATGCAAAAAATTGTATGTGTAATGAACGCATGCGTGTAAAAAGCCTGAACCAAAAAGTGATTTACAACAATTTTTATGTCAGCTGTCAAGCAGTTTTTGTTTTTTTTGCATAACTATTGCTGCTACCACTTGGGGTTTAATGATGATAAAGAAGCTACAATAACTTTGTCTCTTTACCACCTAAAGACACAAGCAGACTTTCTTTATACTACATTTACCCTAAAAAGGGAGGCTTAATGATCAAAACAACTAAAATAATAAATTCTGCTACAAATACATCAAAAGAAAATACTGAAAAATTTACTTACTGTCTTGTCTGTCTGTCTGGTAGTAATCAACGCATATGTTGTTTAAAAAAACGTTTTAAAATATCTTTTGTTTTTTTTTCTTAAATAAAAATAATATTATTTGTTATATTTGTTGGTGCATTATTCTTAATTTTTGTGGTTTTTGCTTAAACATATGCATGCAATTTTATTAAATGATATAATTATAGGGCGCATGCAACTGGCCAGCCAGCCAATCAACCAATCATTCCCATAACATCCCATTCATACATTTATATCTTATACAATAGTTGTTTTTTGTGTTTTGTTTTTCGTTTGCAACATTGTTGTGAATCATCATTTGTTTATCCTTTGAGAAGAAAAGAAAAATATGAGTGTGTAGTAACTTTTTAAAGATTTTATGAAATAAAAAATTCATCAAATTGTATTATAAACTGTGAAAATGTTATTAAGATCAACACATATAAAAATAAAACTTGCATTCATTCATTGAATAAAAACTCGAAACTTTTTAAAAAAAAAACGGCACCCTGATTTCAAAAAATCGGCAAAATATCGGTACAGTAAACGCCATTTTGTTTTTTTTTTAATAAATATATTTTTAAACAAGTAAATTTAACATTTACATTAAAGTAAAAATATACATGTAAATCAAGATTGTCGACCGATACCTTTTTAATACCGTTTGCCGTTTGAAAACCCTTTCAAACTGATAACCGATACCAATACGGAAACTCTGAATTTCACAAAACATCGGTATTTTAAAACCTTTTCCCGTGTTGAATCAGTTTTTAAGCAAATCAGATTTTTTTTCGATTTTCCCAACTTATTTAGATTTTTTTAATATAAAATATCTAAAATTGTCAATTATTTAACTTTATCGATTTTTGTTAATAAAAATTAGTATTGCTAATTTTTAATTGTGTTTATTTATACGCAATTTCATTGGCCGTCAGTGATGCAATATGTGGCACTTTTGAATATTTGATGGCCCAGTGATACTTTCTTATCTATTTGGGCCCTCTCAGCTCAAAATTTAACTACTACAAACTGCTCAGTACATTTTCCAATGTAATTTTCTCCCTATTTCGGACACTACTACACCCAGAGAAAAAATGACACCATCCGTGTACAAAGTGACCACATTCGTTGTCGATAGTGTACAGAACACGTTTGTGGTCAAATTGTACACGCCGTTGTCAATTAGACGACGAATTATTGACAACGATATCGTTGTTAAACCGACAAAAAAAGTGTACAAATTGACACCAACACGGTGTTGAAGTGACAACGTGTCGGTGTTAAATTGACACCCTACCGGTGTCGATTTGACACCGTTTGTGGTTGATTTAAAAATTTACGTTCCTTTGCCATCCGTTCCCAATCTGCCTGTTCCCAAATTATTTAGTAATAAAAACGATTAAAATTCATTATTTTTTTGTTTTATAAACATATTTTATTTAAATAATGTATGTATTTTAATTCATAGAACGAAAACTTAAATTAACTTAATTCTAAAATAAATTTTTTCATTGTTCATAGGATATAAATGAAACGGAGGAGTTATAAAATCTAAAATTGGTATTAAATAAGTAGTATGATTGTTTAATGAATCAATTTCATATGATTGTAAAAGCGAATCAAAATTTTTAATGTTAACTTGATTACACAAAACATAAATATTTTTATTTTCAAAAATAAAACTTTTAATTTTAAAAAGTTCAATTGACGGTTTGTTGGTAGCTAAATAATAATTTGTTTCTTTGTTCCTTTAAAGACAAGATTAAAGGAAACTTTACAATTTTGTAAATTTAAATTCGGATTATTTTCTATGTAACAGTACTCTTCTGTTAATAAATTTACAGTTTTATAAGAATTTAAACTAAAAATAGGTTCTAAATTATCTTCATGGTTTAGCAAAAAGTTCGAAAATCTAAATGCAGCCTTCATCGATATGGATTTACTTTTGATGTAGTGTTACTTAAATAAATTTTAGCATCCTTATGCTTAGCTTCAAATCTCATACACCAAAGATACCTAATAGGTCCACATTTTCTAATAGCATTTGGATAATGGACCAGAAAATGATGATTTGGTTTTAATAAACCATACAAATTTCAATAAAGTAAGTGGTGTTTTTAATCAATTCCTCCAATTTAATTAAGTCGTCTTCTATGGAACTTGGTTTTAAAAGTAAATCAATAATTTGTTAAAGAAAAATAATGAAGACGTCCCAATGAGGGTTATCATGAGGAATTAAATTGCAGATCATTAATGGCAAGAAATTAATAAAACAAATAGTTTCACTAGCAGTCATCTTTAAATTATATTTTTTTAATCTGTCAAAGTTTAAAGGTACAGAATTGTTCCCGACTTCAATTTCTCCAAACTGAAATATTGTTTAAAGTTATAATATTTTCATTAATTAAGGCAAGTAAAACATTACATACATCGTAAACACAAATACCTTCGAATATGTCATGCATAATATCAAAGCAAAAATTTTCTGTGACATGGAAATTTGGTATAGATTCAAAAATGCAATTATTTTTTAATCCTGTTTCTTGAAAATTATTTTCCAACAAATTTTGTTTATAATTATTTTCATTCCTCAAACAATCTGAAATTTCATTTGTATCACATTGCATTTGGGATTTAGTTCTTGTGCAGACACGACAAAATCTTTTAGAATTAAATGATTGAACGAATCCTAAAATACTATTAACTGCTAGATTATCCCCAACTATTAAACCTAGAATAAAATGTACTTTGTGCATTTTACCTTTAGTTTTAATTTCTATACCATCTTCTAGTTTTTTTAAGTTTTCTACTAAGTGGTAAAGTGTTTTTTCACTACCGTGAATTTTTAAATCTGTAGACGATATAAAAGCTATCGTGAATGTATATTCCAATTTTGACAATAAATATTGTGGCATAGAGGGAAAATTAATGTAGAAACCGCACATGGAAAAGGTGTGGCTACCAAGTGCATTATTTATTTGAAAATCATCAAGATAAAGAATATAGGGAATAATTATCTCAAAATTGTATTTTAACACCTTTGTTTTAAACAGCTCCCCCCCCCCCCCCCCCCCCGCTAGTAAAATTTTGTAAAATATTTGAATCAAGAATTTTTTTAGTATTTTCCAGTGTAAAATCTAAAAGATGTGGAATTTTAAAAATGGCCTCATGAAATGAAATGCAATGGCATTATGTAAATGTTGGATACTTTAGGTCCCAAAGTGGGATTGCCGTTAATAACAATTTTGGAAATCTGATTGTTAATTGTAAAAATTTTTGGTGCCTCGTATTCCGATTTAATTTCAACAAATGGATTTTTACAAAAATTTAATAAGCACACTTGAAATCTTCATGAGTTGGATCATTATTTAAATTTTGTTCTATTGCATTTAATATAGATGAAAATAATATGGTAACTGAATTTTGTATTTCTATAACTTTATTTCTAGGCATATAGTTTTCTTGATATAATTGCAAAGATAGACTCAAAACTTGTTTTTTTTTTTTAATTTCTGTTTCATTTGCTGTTACTTTCTTAGCAATAACAGTTTTAATGTTTGACTGAGACCTGTTTACAACTGGCGGTAAAATTCTAATATCAGTTGGAGGTGGATTTAGAACTAATGTCTTAGTATTTGCAGTAATTGAATGCTGTTTTTCTAAATGTATTCGAAATGAAGTAAATTTAGTAAATGTCTGGTTACAATTCTTCTGTACACATTCAACTTTTAACAGTTTAGTTGACATTAAATGGTCTACTTTTAAATGGACTATTAGAATATTTGCTTTATCAAATTTTTTACGGCACCGGAAGCAAACATACATATTGAAATTAGATCTTAAATATTTATTTTTTTTATTTATTTATTTATTAATTTATAATAAAATGCCGTAAGCCCATAGGGCCAAAGTTGGCAGTACTACAATACAATTACAACAATTCATAAAATAACTTAAAATTATAATTATAATTATTAAAAAAAAACACATGTATAAAGTCCCTGATATTTGCACAAACCATACCTTAATATTGCAAAAAAAAAAAGAATTGAATGATACCAGCCTGCAATAGCAAATCTACAAACTCGACAAGAAAATGGCTTTAAAAGTCGATAAAGAGTGTGAAAATTTACGATCCTGGTAAGGTATCGTAGAATTTCACAATCTAGTGGTATTAACACAAAATTACCGTCTCATAATGAGTGAGAAATGTCTGGGGAAAATTAAACTATGCGTTCTAGTAGAAGCACTAAAATGGAACTTGTCTAACAAGTATGGCGGATTACTATATTTTACAGCTTTATAGAAAAAATAAATTTGCCTTAAGTCTATATATTGACTAAATTCACATCCCAATACCTGTCTTCGATATTCAGCAACATGATCTCTAAAACGAAGTCCATATATGTAACGAATAACTCTATTGAAGCATTTTTCCAACCGATCAATATTTCTAGCAGATGTACATGAGTAAACCTCAATACAATAAAGAAAATGTGGAAGACACAACGATAGTGCGACACGATATCGTACAGCGAACTGCAAGTAACAAGCAGCATTATAAAGTCTACGCAGTGTCCAAATTTACATGTTGATCAAAAGAAAGGCTATTGTCCAAAATAAGACCCAATGATTTATATTGTGAGACAATTTCCAAAGGCTCATTATCTAGCAAAATATTTAAATTTATATTAGAATATTTCGAAAAAATCATGATTTTACACTTTAATGGGTTAAGTTCTAGAAAATTTGCCTTAGACCGACCATTCCACTATACGACCAAGATCACTATTAACACGATTCTCAAATCGATGTAAATTAGAAAATTCCGAAGTTGCTAAAAGTTGAATATCATCAGCATACGTATAACACGTCAAAAAAGATAAATTCTGAAAAATGTCATTTATATACAATAGAAATAGCAAGGGCCTAAGTATAGAACCTTGAGGAATGCCTCTATATACTACAACAGACTCTGACCTCAATTCGCCTACTTGCACAAACTGACTACGACTAAATAAAAAATACCATATCAATTTACAACCACTCGAGCTAAATTCATATTGATTAAGAAGTTTTTCTACCAATACTCTATGATTAATTGAGTCAAATGCCTTACGAAAATCCAGAAAAATTAAACCACAAATATTACCTCTATCAAGATTAATTCTAATAGTTTCAGTAATATCCAGCAGTAAACCGGTAATATTATGACCCTTTCTAAAACCTGACTGAAAGTCACATATTCTATTAGAAGCGTTCAAATGAGACAACATTTGTTGTCTTAATATAACTTCTAAGATCTTAGAGCATACAAGAAGAATATTTATAGGTCGATAATCCGATAAAACTCTTGGAAATTTTACCTTCGGAATCGGAATAATTTTACCAATTTTCTAAATATCTGGTACTACAGAAGTGGTAATAATTGTATTTATAAGATGTGTAAAATGGCATGATATTGCTGGAAAAATTAGCTTCAAAAACTTGAGATGAATCCCATCTGCTCCAATTGCTTGAGATTTAATATTTAAATATTAGTACAAAAAAATATTAGTACAAAAATTAATAAGTGATGTTATATTAGATGATTTTGTATCATATGCAGTATGAATTTCGTAAAAAAACTTTTGTATAAAAATCCATGGTTGTTGGCACGCATTGGGATATTTTAAAGATAGAGTTTGAAAAATTTTAAAGCATGTGTCCAAATAATCAATAAATGAATTAAATTTGAGCAAATTATTATTAAAAAATATATAAAAGCCTTTTATATCTGTATCGGACAAGCCTTCCACAATAACAAAGGGCTGTATGGTTAAACCAGCATAGTAATATTTTTCTATGATTTCATTTATTTGGCATTTGTAATCATTTATGGTCGCCAAACGCAAAACGAAGCTTTCATGTGAATCAGCTATTGTTACCTGGTGATGGTAAAACTGCATTAAGCAAAATGGTGTAAATATAGTCTTGTGCATCTGTGAAATATAGAAAATAATAAGATAAATTACATATAAACAATAAATTATGTATATAATTCGATAATTACCTATACTGGTCGCCGACTGAAGATTTGTTTACAATTGTTTACAATATTCATTATGGATTTTTTTTGCATAATACTTTCGAATTTTCTCTTTAAATTTGTCCCATTAGAAAGTAAGAGATGTCCTTTTAATGGATAAATTATATCAAAATCAATATTGATCTAAAAGAAATGGTAATAAGCAAAAACATATGTAAAAATTTCTAATACTCACCAATTCCGATGCTCTTGAATCAGACAATTTAGGCCATTCTTGAAGAAACTCGACACTCTTCAATTTTTGTAAGTCTTTTTGGCGTATATGGAAAGATCTTTTCCATTTTTCACACACTACTCCCCAATTGTCGCATTTTCTGACTAATGAAGTTTTCAGTGCAACAGAAACTGATTCATCGATTTCAACAAGTTCTTTGTCAGGAGAATGCAAAGACGTGGGAGTTTCAAGGGTGCTACTGCTACTGTTTGGTAAAGAGTCCAAAAGCTTTCTTTTTTTTTTTTAACTTTTTTTTTCTATACTTTGCATACAGCTTTCCGCTTGCATTGTTTTTTCCTTGACGTGAAATGTAAAAGTAATCCTGTAAAGATTAAAATTAAAAAAAAAAAAATATTAACTATTTCATCAAGAAAATTATTTGTTTTATATTTAAAAGTTTCGAACTCATGTTATTTAAACATTACCTTCATTTCAGTTTCAATTGGGATAACTAAACAAATTTCATCCAACAAACGTTTATAGTCTTGTGTGCAAAGCACAGTATCTCTACTTAAAATATATTCAAGAATAACATGAATTATGTCATCTCTATGATCAGACGTCAATTTAATGTTTTGACTAGCATATTCAAGTACTGCCTTCCCTTTTGAAGACTCACTTAACAATGTCTTTAAGTCCTAAATTGAATTATAATGCTAAGAAATGTTACATATAACCTATTTAATTTGTCCTTCCTTTGATAAAACTCCGCCGTTTTTTGTACAATATGATGCCGATGTGTTGGTGGTATTTTCCATTCCTCCACTTTGGATGGCACTGGCATTGTCTCATCATCAATTCCTTACTATATAAATTAACACAAACATAAACAAACCATTGTGCCATCAGAGTCGTATCACTATATTTACCTCCTTGTTTTCCAGGTACAAAGTTTTTCCCTGAACTCCACACGCAGCCCTACTGGTGGCAGTACCTCCTTTGAATCTTCTTTTTTTTTAGTAGGGCAAGCTTCTAAATGTTACTTGTGATGCTATAAAAAAACAAAAATATATATTTCTTACTGTTCCTTTTACGTCGTTTTCTCAAACATTGATTTACTTACATTTTAAGTATTGAAAAATTGATTCCATGTTTATGGTTTTTAAAAATTTTTTTAGTTGGACATCGTCACTGTCTTCAACGATATCGTCGCTCGAAAAGCATGAATTCTTAAAGTTTCGGCGTTAGCAGAGAATTTGACAACATAACGTTGTCGATTCATACACGTTCGTTTACAATTTGACTACCACCGTTGTCGATTTTGCAACGTCATTTTTCCTGAGTGTATTATTTACAACAATGTTTTGTTTGTCACAGAAAACACTTTACTTTTATTTGCAAACCTGTCTTGTTTCAAATAAAAATTTTTTTAAGTATATGAAGTAATACAAAAAAAAAAAAGAAACAAAGTAGACTGTCAAATAATGGTAACAGTAAAGGTAAAAAATTCTTGATAAATAAAATTTTTTATTGACAAAAATATTTCCTATTGCTTTTGAGTAATGGTATTTGTAAAACATAAAGTGTGTTATATTTAAATGAAACAAAAAATGGACAAGTTTTTGAACAGGTAAGTTTAAATATATACTTTTATATATCACAGTAATTGTAAATACTTTTATATTTTTAGAGATCATTCATGTTCCGATCGATGTGATCCAACGCACTATCTTTAAAAAAACTTCAATAGAAAATTAAAAACAGATTGGATTAAATCTTACCAATGGCTAACAGATTTAAATAAAAAACTGATAAATATATTCCAAAAAGATTTGGGCCCTATCAAAGGTATTTTGGACCTTTTTAATCGTCAATTTGGCCCAAAGCAAAAGAACTCAAAATGCATCACTGAAATTTTTCTATAAACTAATTTCGTTCGTTAAAGAATGAACAATTTCTTAAATTTATTTTCATTTAGAAATGTTCGGGTTTGAGATCATAACTAAATGTTACTATGAAATAGAAACCCCTAATTTTCAGTAAATGTAAGAGAAGATGGAAAAATTGTAACACTATAGGATTTTGGCTATCTGACTCGTTTTTTTTTTGTGACAGATCCTATGACTTGTGGTATTATGTAAACCCCACTTGATTGCATATTTTATTTAAATTAAAATTATGTTTTTGTTGTCGCATTTTTTTACGAACAATAAATACAATTTGTTTATTATAAAAAATATGAATGCCTGCTGCTGCTACTAATCGACGATGACTACTATTCAGACCGACTTTTAAAGTCCCTGAACTCACTCTCATTTATAAATATGTAATTTTCTAGCAGACAGGCTTTCATTTAAAATAAACAATACATGTTACCAAAATATGCAACAGTAATTACAACTCATAGCAATGACATTAGAAAATCAAAATAATAATACAACAATACATATTTAAACTATCTGATACTAAACAGTTTTATTAAAAACAAGTAAAAAATGTTCTGTACTGTTTTTGATACAAATTATGTAAAAAAATATTGAAGCAAAATTATGGAGGTTAAAAAAATTTTTTGGGGTGATAAACTTTTTTGGATGTGTAAACAAATTTTGTGGTGGAAAAAAATTTTGAGGCGAAAAAAAATTTTGAGGCGAAAAAAATTTTTGAGGTGAAAAAAATTTTAGTGGTAAAAAAAAGGTGAAAAATATTTGAAGTGAATGCAAAATATTATTCACTTCTAAGCGACTGGTGAAAAAAATATGAGAAAATATGTTATGTACCAGTCGCTACTATGAAATTGTACTAAAATACCCCAAACTTGTATGGAAAATTTAGAGGTACCTTCACATTTTCGCTCATAACCTTTAACCGCTGGACCGATTTTGCTCATTTTTAATAACAAACTGCTCGGGAGGATGTCTATTAATCTAGGTAAAAATGAGTACTCCCACTTGCGTCTTCGCGCCGTAATCGCCATTTCAACAGATAGACGGAAATCGCTAAATGGACTTAAAATTTCATAAGGATCACTTTATGGGGTCTTAAACCTATGTTTCGAAATATTACAAACGGAATGACAAGCAAATATACATATATGGTGGAGGGTATAAAAACTAAAGAAGAATTGGAAGCCTTGATAAAGCACATACTAAAACAAGAAGCATCCTGTTGTCATATACTTAGATAATTGTATTGGATCTCATTTTTAAAGCTTTGCTCTCAAATAATAAACATGATTTATAAAAACCGTAAAATTGTAAGAAATTTTTTTGTTGTAATTTTAAGAGCAGATTTTTGTATTAAAGTACATAGGTTTTGGTTTTTAGTGCATTTTTATACCCTCCACCATATATGGTGAGGGTATATACAGGTTGGTTGAAAAGTTCCTGCGCTCACCAAGAGATGGCACTGCTAGCTCCAAACTTTTTCTTTCTCAAGTTGGTATAACTGTCCTGAGAACACATGCAAAGTTGCAAGTCATTCTGTCAATTCTTTCTTTGTTCACAAGCCATTTCAAGTTGACGTGTCATTGATTTTTTTTAATATGGACAAAATTGAATATCGTGCAGTCATTAGATTCTTTGTTTTGAAGGGTTTAAAAGCAAAGGAAATTTATGAACAATTGTTAGAAGTGTATAAGGAGTCCTCACCTTCAAAACGCACCGTTGAATTTTGGGCTGGTGAATCTAAACGTGGTCGTACCAACCTTGAAGACGATGCAAGCGAAGGGCGACCAAAAACTGCAACCACAGCATAAATCATTGAGCAGGTATTATGGTTAGTGAAGATCCAAGTTTGACTAAGCGTGAAATTGCTAATGCCATAGGCATCTCAGACGAACGATTACTCCATATTTTACATGAAGAATTACGTATGAAAAAACTGTTTGGAAAGTTAGTGCCGCACACATTAACAATTCAACAAAAACTGGATCGAAAACAAAACAGGTGAAGTCACAACGATCAGCAAAGAAGGTTATGGCATCAGTTTTTTTGGGATTCAAAAGGAATTTTGTTGATAGATTATCATCGGAAAGGTAAAACAATCAACTCTGAATATTATTGCAGCCTTTTGGATCAGCTGGATGAAAAAAATCGTGAGAAAAGACCTGGTTTGAAGAAGAAAAAAATCATTTTTCATCAAGACAATGCACCTGCTCACAAAAGTGTTTTGACGATGGTTAAATTCAAAGAATTAAAGTACGAATTACTTGAACATCCACCGTATTCACCAGATTTGGCTCCCAGTGACTACTATCTCTTCAGAAATCTCAAACAATTCGTTCGTGAAAAGCATTTTTCGTCGAATGAAGAGGCCATAGTAGCCGTAGACGGTTATTTTGCAGAGCTTCCGGAAAACCATTATAAGGATGGGATAAAATTATTGAAAGATCATTGGAACAAGTGTATTGAGCTTCTAGGAGATTATATTGAATAAAAAAATATATTTCGTAACAAAAACACTATTCTTTCATTTCAAGCGCAGGAACTTTTCAACCAACCTGCATCAGTTTGTCATTCCGTTTGTAACATGCCGAAATATAGGTCGAAGACCCCCATAAAGTATATATATTCGTGATCCTTATTCAATTTTAAGTCGATTAAGCGATGCCCCTCTGTCTGTTGAAATGGCGATCATGACGCGAAATGGACATCCTCCTGAGCAGTTTGGTATTAAAAATGAGCAAAATCAGTCCAGCGGTTAAAAAGTTATGAGTGAAAATGTGTGTCAACAGTAGAGAACATTTTTTTTGAATATTAGTGGAGGGTATTTAAAGATTCGGCAAAGCCGAATTTAAGCTTTTTTTACTTGTTTCGTATAAGTTCATATTTTTTATATCCGCCACCATACATGGTGGGGGTATATATACATATTAGTATGTCATTCTGTTTCCCTGGAGCATGGGCTAACTCATTGAATAAGTACATTTTATATTTTTCGTCAGAGGCGTGCTAAAAATGGTTTTATACGTTTCTCCTCAGGTATAGACGTCAGCTAAGACGCAATTTTTTGAAAAACCTACAGGGAGGGGCAAGAAGGAGAAGTCTCCCCTAATCGCCTGAAATTTGAAATATGTGTTCCCTGGAACTTACCTCATTTTCCAGGGAACACATATTTCAAATTGATAAGGAACATTTTAGTATTGTCCAGAATTAGAAAGTTAAAATTAGGTATGAAGGTGGAGACATCAGCTAAGACGGAATTTTTTAAATAACCTACGGGGATAGAAACCCAAAATTTGATATACATGTTTGCTAGAGGTAGCCCTGTTTTCTCTACACAGAGAAAACAGATTCATTGTTACAACCGAATTTCTTTCCAAATGTACTCTTGATCTAATTGAAATATATGGTTTCAACGGAAAATCTATTGTATTAACCGAATTTCGGTCGCCATAAGCAAATTGTCGGTAGCTCCAACTAAACTATTCGGTTGGCAAGAAATCCGGTTGTCACAAAGAATCTGTATAAGTATATCATTTAATGAGTTTTTAAGTAGGTAAGAATTATTAAATGAATTTATTAAAAAGATGTAAAATATTATTAAATACAATGTATTTACTGATAAATAATACAAATTCTTCAAAATTCAAGGTAGTATTCACAGATATTCACGGTTGACCTTGCACCGCCTTATATCTCAAAAACGGTCGAGCGCATGAAACAATATTTTTCGTTAAATTTGTATAATTTTCAAGTATTGAGGCATTGGAAAATGTATATTTATGTTAATTCTTTCTTTCAAAAAAATAAATATACAAAAAAACCGCAATATTGTGCTCTTAAATATCTAAAGGAATATTGAATAAAAATATTAAAGTATAATAAGCAAACAAACATTTTTTTAATAGTTTTTGGCAAATATTTTTTATGTTACAAACAAAATAAAAAATCAATAATACCCTGTTTCACATTGTAGCACAATATGGCTAATGGAGACTTGCTCAGCAGCAGAATATGCTAAATGGATGCGCCGTCTATTTACAAAAAATTCCAACTAATGTTATTTAAGAAATTAATGTCTTTGGTACAAAGGCCTGAATTCAGCGCCATCTAGTGTTTTTTTATATATTAATTGAGCGCCACCTGGTGTTTTCATCATATAATTAACTTCAAATGTTCAGTCTAGGAGTATGCTAATCCCATTTGCAACAGTTTTATTTTCAACAAATTAATTTCTTAAAGAAAAAAAATCAAGGCTTGAAATTGGAAAATATGACTTGAATAACACTTGATTTTAATTGAGCGCCACCAGGTGTTTTCATCATATAATTAACTTCAAATGTTCAGTCTAGGAGTATGCTAATCCCATTTCCAACAGTTTTCTTTTCAACAAATTAATTTCTTAAAGAAAAAAAAAAACAAAGCTTGAAATTGGAAAATATGACTTGAATAACACTTGATTTTCGCTTTAATTCCAGCAAAAATGTTTATTGGGAAATATCTCGGCTTTATAATCCACAAAGACTTTAAATTTAAACAACAAATTGAATATTGTTATATGTAAAAAAAAATTGGGAAAAAATTTAGTTTTTAAACCGATACGAAATAAAGTTTCGTTAAAAACCGTAATGAACACGTACAACACAATGATAAAACCACTCTTTGAATTGTGCTTCACAATTCATTACACTTGCTGCACAACAACACAATTAGAAAGGCTACAAAAACTTTAAAATAGGGTGACAGGTTGTCAAAAACAGAAACTATATAACATGCTATCATTAGGAAGGAAATATTATTAAAGAGAAACACCGGAGGAAAAATTATTAAATTGTATTTATAAGATTAATTTAAAGTATAATAAATACAGTGGAATCTCTCTTAAGCGGACACCGAAGGGACCATTGAAATGTGTCCGTACAAGGAAGGTGTCTTCTCAAGAGAAAACTACAAATTTAAATTAGTCAAATTTTTCTTTTTTTATTTTAAAATCTTTTTATTAAAAAAACGAATAAAGAATTCAATTGGTTTTAATATCAAAACAAATTCATAAATACATACATAGTCGTTTTTAACCCTTTGGATTTATTTGGTTTTATTGATAAACAAGGTAAAAAAAATTTTAGTAATTTTTTTCAGAATCTATACCTCATCAATAAATATACTGTATACCGAAAAAAATAATGCAAAATGTAATGAATGAAAAATAAATCCAAATAAATCATAGGATTTCATAAATCCGTTTCGGATTAAGCTTTATTTATTTTTTCCTCTTTCAGTTTTCACAAAAGGCGTCCTTATTTATTACTAAGCCGCAAAATCAGATGAAATAACAAATTTTTTAGGACTCAATTGGAACTTTTTTTATTAACAAAATTAATTCTAATCCAAATCCAATCAATAAAAGTAATAATAAATAACAATGTGAAATGTTTTTTGAGTAGTTCATTTCAATAAGTATTGATCCATCCTAGCTTGGCGTGTTATGGTCTTGGCTGTAGCATGCAACGTTAGTTTAAAAGGTGGTAGATTGAAGCAAGTGCACGTATTTACTTCGGCCTAATTGCTCGTCGTTTGGGGGATTCAAGCTTCGCGGTACCCAGCACCACAGTGCCACATACAAATTTTTTTATACACAGTTTCATTAATTAAGAAAACGAGTCGGAAATGAAAAGAATAATATAGAAATCGACAGTGGTGTACCAATACTGTATTAAATCGTAACAGTCAGTTGACGAAACTAGATGAAATGTGTCCACATTCTGCCCTCCCAACCTTGATCATAAGCGCAAACAATTCTACAGGATGGTTGAAAAGTTCCTGCGCTCGAAATGAAAGAATACTGTTTTTGTTACGAAATACATTTTTTTATTCAATATAATCTCCTAGAAGCTCAATACACTTGTTCCAATGTTCTTCCAATAATTTTATCCCATCCTTATAATGGTTTTCCGGAAGCTCTGCAAAATAACCGTCTACGGCTGCTATGGCCTCTTCATTCGACGAAAAATGCTTTCCACGAAGGAATTGTTTGAGATTTCTGAAGAGATAGTAGTCACTGGGAGCCAAATCTGGTGAATACGGTGGATGTTCAAGCAATTCGTACTTTAATTCTTTGAATTTAGCTTTTGTGAGCAGGTGCATTGTCTTGATGAAAAATGATTTTTTTCTTCTTCAAACCAGGTCTTTTCTCACGATTTTTTTCATCCAGCTGATCCATAAGATGTAAACAAAATTAAAAAAAAAATTATAAATAGAAAAAAGTTCTGCAAATTAATATAAAATAAATGAGATAAAATTCACTTACATTAATGAGTGTAACCTTATCCGCTTTTCGAAAGATCTTTCGATGCAGGTACGTGTGTATTTGTAGCTGTAGGGATTTTTAAGGAATTTCTCTTAATTCATGATATGTTGCTATGTAGACATTCTCTGGCAACACTTAAGAGTTATTTAGCACAATATTTTGAAACACTTGTAACAATTTAATTTAAATAAACATCTATAAATAAAGAAATCAACTTACTTTTAAATAAAATTTATAACCAATTCTTTTAAACCTTTTAATTTTTTTTTTAAATTGTACTACCAAAACCAAAACTCAGCAAGTAAAAAGGCTTAAATTCGGCTGTGCCGAATCTTTGCATCCCCTTCACCAATATCCTAAAAAAAAGTGTTTTCTACTGTTTTTGATAAAAATAATGTAAAAAACTTTTGATGTAAAATTATGGAGGTGAAAAAAATTGTTTGAGGTGAAAAACATTTTGTGGAGGTGAAAAAAATTGTTTGAGGTGAAAAACTTTTGTGGATGCGAAAACGAATTTTTGTTGTAAAAAAAAATTTTGAGGTGAAAAAAATTTTTTGAGGTGAAAAAATTTTTTGAGGTAAAAAAATTTTTTGTGGTGAAAAAAATTTTAGTGGTGAACAAATTTTTTGAGGTGAATACAAAATATTATTAATTTATAAGCGACTGGTGAAAAAATATTAGAAAATATATTATATACCAGTTGCTACTATGAAATTGTACTAAAATACACCAATTTGTATGGAAAATTTAGAGGTACCTTGATATTTTCACTCATAATTTTTTAATGGCTGGACCGATTTTGCTCATTTTCAATACCAAACTGCTCGGGAGGATGTACAATAATCTGGGTAAAAATAGGCACCCCCGCTTGCGTCTTCGCGTCGTGATCGCCATTTCAACAGACAGACAGACGGACATCGTTAAATCGACTTAAAATTGCATAAGGATCACGAATATATATACTTTATGGGGTCTTAGACCTATATTTCGACATGTTACAAACGGAATGACAAACTGATATATACCCTCAGCATATATGGTGGAGAGTATAAAAAGCACTTAACATGAACAAACCCCGAATATGTTTAATTACATTTATCTTTAACACTTGTATTTTAACACTGGTTAAATTTTGCTTTTGAATGTGATTTTAATTTTTATTTTTAAATTTTGAAAATGTATGCAGAATTGTGTGTTTTCTTACAAATTAAGATCATTAAATAATAAAGTTATTTTTTGGAAATTTTAAAACATGCGAAACCACGAATAATCCACTAAATTAACACTAAAAACACCGTTTCCACCGAATTTTATTACTAATGTCTGTGTGTGAAGTTTTAATAAAAAAAACTTAATTTAATTCTTTTTTTCGAAAGTTCCAATATAATTTTATTTTTAGTTTTGTTAATCAAGATTTTCAATTTCTAGAAAGTTTAAAAACACAACCATTTTGAAATACGAATTTTGCTTGTTCTTTTTTTAACACAACGTTACTACCGGTATATAGAAAACGTTAGATTCTTTTTTTTTTTTTTATTGTTTTTGCATATTTTTTTCTATATCAAGTTTTAAGCAGAAAATTTTCATTTTAAATTGATATTATTTTTTTTTTAAATGGTTTCCCTTAAGTTTGGATTTTATGTATTCTTATTTAAATTTTATTAGCTTTTAGGAATTCCTTTTTCTTAACTTGTACTTTTAATTAGCCAATTTTTATATAGTTTTTTTTAGCAATTTTTCCACTGTAATATATGTTTTTAATATGGGCAACTAGTTAAGACTTTAGCATCGTTTTCAGGTAGTTTCTTTTTGTTTCTGTATAATTTTTTTTAAGGTCTTCACTCACACACCACATCAAATTTTTACCGGGTTCCCTATTCTACCCAATTTTTATATTTTTAAATACATCGGAATTTCCCTTTTTTTTTCTCTAATAACTATTCCTTTTATACCGGCGGCATTTATTTATTTAACCCCGTATATAATGATTAACCGAACTGCACCTTGACACTTTTGACACTCCACTAAATATGAACTGCTGGATGATGAATTATAAAGAGAGAGAGAGAGTGATCAATATTAAAAAGGACACTCAACCATCTAACAAACAAAGGATTGCTGTTGCTGTAATTGATTTTAATGTTACACAAGGTGCCAAATCACTTAGAGATGACACCAAAGGGTAAAAATATATAAAAATTGTCCCCAAGCACATGTTATCCAATTAAATAATAATAAAAAAAAGAGTTTTTCGATAGATTGCTACTAATTCTGAAATTTCACCAAGGGAAGATTAAAGCCAATTCGGTGATAATGAACCTTGGCAATTAATTTTTTTTTTATTTTTTAATAGCAACGAGCTCTTCAACTTTATATCGTTTTAAAAAAAGAACACTTTAAAAATTTTTAACACACAAAAACCGATTTTTCCTTTCTAGTTTTTAGCTTAAAAAAATTGTTTCACTGACAAATGCTGTCTTATAAAATGGCCGAGATGTGCCAATTGGTTCGACGCTACCTCGGTAACGCTACCATGGCTTACCGCCACGAAATTAATAACGCTTTTATTCTAAATTCGAGAACATTCCCAATAAAATAAGAATCATGTAAAGGGTGGTTAAATTTTAAGGGCCGATGATGATTTAAAAAAAAAACTATTTAGGAAATTATTGTCATTTCTTTTTATAATGATAATATGGTATGGTTCAATTATGTATGGAACAAAATATCGGCCAAATGGCCGCCGCGACCTCGACGGCACACCTCCATCCGATGGTGCAAATTTTCGATGACGCTGAGGCATAATTGAGGTTCTATGCCGTTAATGTGCCGAATTTTCTCATCCTTTAGCTCTTGAATTGTTGCTGGCTTATCGATGTATACCTTTTCTTTCAAATTGCCCCAAAGAAAGAAGTCCAACGGTGTCAAATCACATGATCTTGGTGGCAAATTGACATCGCCACCACGTGAGATAACACGGCCATTGAATTTTTCGCGCAAAAGAGCCATTGTTTCCTTAGCTGTGTGGCAAGTGGCAATGATTTTCTTATGGTATGATGCCGGTACTAGGCAACAGTGTCCGTAAAAAGGGGGTGTCCGCTTAAGGAAGGTGTTCGTCATGGGGAACTCCACTGTACTACTATTTTATATGCAAAAACAAAATACCCTTTTCAAAGAAGCCCATTTGAAAAAAATATCTTTAACAGTTTGCTTACATATTTACACTTTCCCCAAAATCAAAAATATATATTCTTTAATAATATTTCAAGATTTTACGTTATGTTTTATTATTGCATTTAATATGTATAATTTTGAATTTTTTATAAGTTTAAATTTTTTCCATCGCGTCTTTGATTATATATTTTATCTCTTAATTTCTTTATCAAGTACATCGTTATCATTAAGTTTTTTTATTCTTTCTACATTTAAATACACTTTTTTGTTCAAATATTTTAGAATATTTTTTTTCTTTTGTAAATGTAAACACTGTAAACAGAATAATATCGATTTTTTTTGTTTATATATATATATATATATATATATAAGACAATAAGTAAAATATGTATTTTGTTTTTAATTATTTAATTTATTTTTATAATACATATAATATATAAACGACGACAAAATAGATATTGATTTTTTTTATAAATTTGTTTTATTTTTATTATAATTTAAGAGTTAATTGTATGTATACTATTGGACAAAATAAAGTAAGTATAAAACTGTACAAAAGTGTTATTTTTAGCACAACTTAAACTGTTCAAATTTGATTAAATTCATTTGAAAATACTAAACACAGTTATCAACAGATAAAACTTGTTTTGGCAAACCGCCCTTATTAAGCAGTGGGCGTGACATTTAGATAAAAACTACCAAAAATGACTTTTAGAAATTCGTCTACGTCTACGTATAAAGAAAAATACTGACCAGATCTTCAAGTAATGTATACATGAAACAAATTTTCTTTTGAATGGCATATAAATATTATTCTCTGGCTCGCAAGAATCAAAACTTTCGGGACTTAAATTTACCAATAAAATCGTATTATTTTATTATAAAATATAAAAATTTTAATTTTATATTTTTTATAATTTTGTAAATTTAAAAAGTTTAAGAATTAATCCATGATATAAATTTTCGTTTTATCATATCCACGTCCACTACCACTGAAGATTTAGTCACTATATGCAAAATTATGAATTTTTAATGCTGAATTCAATTGTCGATAGCTCGGAGTTCTACGACTTAAATATTTTTTATTTGATCAATATTTTCCTATTCTGTATACACATTTAAAGTTAATTTTGGTAATTTTAATCTTAAATCTCACACAGTCGTTACACTTTTATATGTGGGTTTCCATAATTAATTAATGGTGCCATGTACGTGTTTTCACATCAATTTGACAAATTTTGAACAGTTTAAATTATTCTACGATTTTTACTTTTTTTTCCAGTTTTATACTTTATTTTGTCCATAAGTTTAATTTAAATTGTAATAATGTACTGTTGAACCCTTATTTGCGCCCCCTTAGAATTATTCATAAATTTGGTCGCCTGTCCCGTAAATTAGAGATAAATTTTAAATTGAAATCAAGAAAAAATTTTGTATTCAAAAAACAACATTTAAAGTTTATCGTTCTAAATTTAAGGAACTGACACCCCGATTTACGCGCAAATCGATGTTCATTTCTTGTTGGTTTTCTGTTTTTTTTTCTTTTATATGTGTGTGTGTATGTTTATGTAAGTTTACATATACATTTATATATAAATAGATAAATTGATAGAGAGATGAAGGAATAAAACAGGTTTAAATACATTTTTAATAATTAAGAGTTAATTTTAAATATATTGTATATTATAATTATCTAAAGTCTGAAATTTATTAATTATTTAAAAAAAAACTGTTTATCATATTTTGTTTTTATCTTAAAAGCTTAAAAATAGGAGGAAGGAGAGGAGGATATCTTAAAAGGGTTGATGTGGCTGTAAGTGTTTGGGTGGGTATGTAAAATGAATTGATTGGAAATTATATTTTCCTCGCAAGAATATATTCAAAAAAATGTTGTAATCATTCAAATTTCGACTTAGGTACAACATCTATCATTAACTCAGAATTAGACTTTTATTTTAATAAAGTCTATTGAATTATTTTCGTTTGATTAAAGAGTTTAATTTTCATTAATATCCCTAAAAGTTTCTGAAAATCTACAAATTTCAAGTAAGTACCATAGTAATTAGCCAGAACCATAGATAGTACTTAGAAGGCGTCTATAATACTTAACAAGAACCATAGTTCTTAACAAGTACTTAGCAAGTAATGGTACTGAAGATCAAGTACATAGGAAGTATTCGTACTTATTTGTTAAATGTCAGTTTTAACAAATTTTTAATTTGTCACAACTTGGGGGGTTTATTCATGAAATTGAAATTTAATTAAGCGGTTTTCACTCTTCGTAGTAAAAAGTCATATAAACACAAGAAAACCTAGCTAGCCTAGTTTTACAAGACTGCTTATTACAAAAAAACGTTTACGTATTGTTGTAAAAACAAGTAATGCATTTTTAGCATTTTGTTGTTGGCTCAATAATTTTTTCTTCAAATTTTAGTGTAAATTTTATTTAAAAGCTAGTTCTATAGTTTGGAAGGTTTGCAATTTGTTTAGACAATTAAAAAGTTTTAAAACAAATTAATTACTGTTTTTATATAAATATTTTAGTGTCCGACCGAAGAGTTCAGCTAAATATATGAAATTGATCGATATTTGGTATTTTGAAGCATTTGATAGGTGCGCGACCAAACAGTAAAATCCTTTGACACTACAATTTTAATGTTTTCCGATTTTCCGACTAAACTTTGTAACATGCATATATCTATAAGAAAGACATATTTATTTTTGTTAATTATTTGTAGCCAAGGTTTAAATATTAATGCATTAAACACATTGACGACAGCAGCTACACGACTACAGCCTGTCAAAAATAAAATACACACGTTTATATGAAAACGATTATTTGGCACCAACACAGCTACACGGCTACACGACTCCTTTTGCCGCTGTAGTCAATTTGAGATAATTTCTATTTTTGTTGGCTACAAAACAAAAATAGTGTTGACAATATAACAAAATATGTAAAACAAATTAGTGTTATGAAATATTTTTTGTTGAATTAAAAAAAAAAAAACAATTATGAAATTTTAACGAAATAAAACAAATCCAAAAATAAATCCGATGATTAAAAACAGGTCTAATATTGTAAGTTTATATACATAAACAATTATAGGAAAAATGTTCATATTACTTGTATTAATTGTAATCTGAAGATTTTAAGAATCTACGAATCTTTTAGGACAATATTGTTAATTCTGAAATATTTTTTAAAAGGAAAATGTTCTAAAATCTGGTAATTTTAAAGTGAAAAATTCGTCAAATTCAACAAAATTTTGATAACAGTAACTAAAATTGGAGAATTCTCTTAATCACTTATGTACAAGTAATAATTTAAATTTTGCAGTTTATCAAATTTTTTCATTTGAAAAAATTATGTTCGCATTGCCTGAATAGTTGAATTGCCTCAAAATTGCGCGAACTGTTCGGTCAGACACAAATTGTTTAAAATTATACAAAACGCGTCATTTAAATTTGTTCTACAAATCGTAAAAAAATCTTTTTCTTAAACAAAATTTGAATGGAACTTCTTTTTCCAGGAATTTCTACAAAATTTTATATAACCATTTAAAAATTTAATTTAATTTTAAATATATAGGTAAGTGTATTTATAATTACCAATCCATTTTTGAAAGAGATTTTGAAAACATTGCAAGTGATTTTCTATTATAATAATCAGGATGCGGAGACGTAGGACAATGTATAGAAAAAAAGAGATCATATTTTGGAAGTTTTAGGTTAATTTGCTGTTGTAGATTTACGCATAAATTTATTAACCAGCGTCACAATTCATAGGCAATATTATTTTGTTCATCTCGTGTTTTTCTAGCCTTAAAGGGCGCAGAAAAATGTTCAAATGCTGTTTCGGGTGTAAATGATGAAGTCGAATAAGAACGCAATCTACGATGTGAAGTCTTCGATGAGGATGAGGCTGTTGCCTGGGGACCAGAACTACGAGATCGTTGATATGGAGGGCGACCAAACGTGGTACTATAGGTAGTAACACGATTACCAGTAGTGCCAACACCTCCACCACCACCACTACCCCCGCCACTACTGCCAGCTCCAAAACAACGCATAGCAGCACATATGAGTGTGCACCAACGCCATGACGAGGGAGAGAAATGATAAAAAGATGGTGCCGATTTTGGTAATAAATGTTGACGACTCGTGTGAATGTAGGGATTATAATTGGAATGAAATGAACCACCACTATCACTACTATTTCCACTTTCTATGCTACTTTGTAATAAGGTAGAACGAAAAACATTACCATTTTGTGGAAAATATGGATCATCTTCGGTCGAATGAAACCCATAGTTATCAGCGGCATTAGCTGATATAATATCAGAGCGGATATCACGATCAAAATCTCGATCAATAGAAACTGCTGGTGTAATTATCATAAACTGACTATATTTTGTACGATAAGAACGATTTGTGGACGATGAAGTTGAGGCGGCTTTGGAAGTGGAAGTATGTGATGTCACTGCTGCCGATGGATAGTTGGTTTTATTGGAAGTATGATTTGTATTTGTCGACACAGACTGTTGCTGAAGTTGTTGATTGGCTAGAGAATTTAATAAGGTCTGATTAGTGTCGTCCGATGAAAATGAGGCGGATGATGATGTAGGCGATATATCGGCCCCACTGGAGGTAGCATTAAAAAATGATGCTGTATTACCCAAAGCAGCTGTACTGCTTATTATACCAGCCGTTTGACTGATAAACATACCCGCTGGTGAGGGTTGTGTTGTTGTTACTTGATACTGTAACTGCAATGGCAGTGAATGTTGCTGTTGTATTTTGGCATGTTGCTGCTGGACAGCAGCCATAATTGAAGAGGAATGTGATGGCAAATGTTGTGGAGCCATTGATTGTGTCAACGATTGTTGTTGTTGCTGTGGAGCTGGTGATGTTGTAGTAGGTGTTGAACCAACTGAAGGCATCCATCATCTTGTTTCCTCATTGCCACTACTACTATCCTCAGGCTTGACAATTTTATACGTTATAAGATATTCAGGATAGGCCTAAAACAGTAGAAAACAGGAATATGTAACGTTAACTATATAACAACAGGTTTACAGAAATCCCATACCTGTTCTCCCCTATAAACCACATATTCAGCAAAATGTAAACCTCCCGCTGAAGGTCTGCCAATAACCGAATGATGTCCGGGAGGTGCATGAGCCATTTTCATGGCACTATATTGTAAAAACGACTTACCCAAAGCTACACGACATAATAACAATTGTCTGGAAAAATATATAATTTACATAGCTACTTTAGCTCTTTTTTTAAATTACTTTATAAACTCTTACCTTGGACACATATAACATGATTTATCTTTGTGCGATGGACATCCTATGCCACCACCAATGCCATATACATATTGATTACTTTTCGAGCTATGTTCGGCAAAATATATACCTGCACCAAACATGCCTCCTATGTAGGCATGACGTTCATCAAAACCTTTCTGTACAATGGCATTGATGAATGGACTACCATGGAATAACATGCGTTCATTGGCTTGCATGGTATTTTCTTCAGATACTTCTTGTCGCCTGTGTGCATAACGTTCCCACAGTTTACGATTTTGTACCTTTTGAACCTGACATATATTAAGAAAAAAACATTCAGTATTTTTTAAATTGGGAAACTTAAACTAAAAAAAAATAATGCTACTTTTGTAGATTGAAATTATTTAAAAAAATTTTGATTACAAATGTTTAGTTTTCATTTCATCAAACCATTTCCTAACCAAACATACCCCAGTAAAAAATTGATCTGGCGCAGTATTTAATTTTATCCAATTTGATATTCTTTATCTAGCTGATCTAAATTGATCCGAAAAATGGCAGATTAAATTAGATTCAGCGATATATTTGGGGATTTAGAAGGATCTTCATTGATCCAAAAAATGACAGATCAAATTAGATCCAGCAATATATTTAAGAATTAAGTAAGATCCAAATTTATCCGAAAAATGCCAGATGGAATTGTATCAGATTAGTTCCAACAATATAATATATATTCCGAATCTAGATTATTATTAAAAAATGTACAAAGAATTTTAATTTAAAAAAAAAAATAAATTAACATTCTAACAAAGAACTCGGTGTTATAGGGAGTTAAGCACTTAGCAGTGTGTGGCTGACTTTGTAAGACTACATTTTCCGTATAATTGTGTTATATATAATTTTATCTTCCGGACTTTTATATAATTATATATTCGGAATTTTGGGAAAAATTTCTACATATCATGGCGGAATTAACAAGACTAAATTGGTTCTGTACTTATCTGATTTTATATACTTATGTATAACTATAAATAATATTATATATAATAATATCTAATGTACTGAGAAAAAATATAAATAAATAATTATATTTAAAACAAACAAATATATAAATGTTCACCACTTACAGAAGTTTTGAAAACAAAGGTCATATGTAAATTTATATGTACCTAGATTGTTTAAAACTAATTATATCTTATATCAAAAATGTCTATGGGTTGTCCCGAAATTAGTTAAAATTTCAAAGTTTTGTAAAAAAAAAATATTAATATAAAAAAAATTTATCTCCCTGGCTAGGATTCGAAACCATTGGCATGGAACCACATATAATTATATCTTATATCATATCAAAAGTACTCTAGATATGCAACTATATATAAAAATATCTCACATTTCTTTGCAAATATTGTACCATATATAATAATAACTTATACCCTATCAAAAAATATTTCTTATATTGGACCATATATTTTACCATATATAAATAAATCTCATACCCTATTGGAAAATATTTTTCATAATGGACTATATATTATTATATCTAAAATATTAGATAGCCAATATAATTATATGTACATGGTTCTGTATAGGCCATATATAAATTATATAAATATATATGGTTCTGTATATGGCACAATATATGGTAATTTTTAAAAAATTAATGTAATATATAATTAATGTAATATATATATAAATATAAGCCACATATGTTTATATCTAAACCTTTTTACTTGGGTAGCTACATTTTTCATATACATATTATAATAAAATGTTGAAAAAGCTTTCATTGTCGATCCTTTTAATAAAATTGTAGAAATTAACGAGTTTTTCAACAGAATTTAAAAGATTCAATAGAAATAGCTCAAAACCCATCGGCTGTGATTATAATTTAAGGTCATTAGTAAAAAACTTATGTATATATATCCGCATTTAAATCGAAAATTTAGAAAGAAACAAATTCTAAATTCTTTGTAGACTTCAAAATTATAAAAAAAGAATGTGCTAATACTCGGTTAGGATATAATTTGTAGTTATATTAATAATATAAATAACAAAGCATTTGATTTTCAAACACCAGGTTGGCCTTAATCGGCATGCTAAAAATTATATCTGAATAAACTATTTTCTAACAAGCTGCTAAAATACGTTCTAGTTAAAAGCTAGTTGATTGCAATGTATGAATACCGCTTTTAAAGTTTTTAATTGTTAAAAATTTTCTCTCTTCCAAATTTATTCATGCAGTAAAAATTTATCTGAATTTTTTTTTTTCAAAAAATTTCCTTAAACTTACCCTTATAATATTATAACGTGTAAAATATCCACCCGCTTGGCCATTATCTCTATGCTCGCGTATTGTAGCTTGCATTTCTTCTTCAACTGCTAAAAATTCTTTATCATCTGATAAAAGATCAACTAACAGTGTTCCAGGATTAACATTATTACCAATGCCTAATAAAAAATGTGAAATTATTTCCTCACTATGGCAAAATCTTAGAATTAAAATAAATTCTTACCAGTTGTAGCTCTTAATTGTGCTACACCCTTTAAAATCTTATGACGAAAACCATAGGCAGAAACACCCACCTGTTTTAAATCTTCATGCCCCATTTCAGCTAGAATTTCTAAAGTTATTTGTTCACGTTCGAATAAATCACTTAAGTGTTCTAATTGTAAACTTGCTAAGAAACTGGAAATATTTGTAATTGACTCGGTATCAGTAACATCTTCACCCAAATCTGTTGAATTAGCTTCGGCACCCTGAGCAGGACTGATACGCGTTGACAGGGGTAGTGGTACAGGAACACTTAATATCATAGAGGCACCCGAAGGCAGTGTTACAGTTTCAGTGCTGGGCGATAAAACAGTGCAGGCTGCTGCGTTAGGACTGCTTGCTGCAGTTGATGCTACTGCTGTTGTTGCGGTTAAATTACTTGAGGAAGAGGTTGTAACAGGCGCCAAAGGTGAGGAATTATGGCTAAGTAAAGATTGTTGGGAAGCACTCAATGCTGAACTACTCAATGAGGTAGCCATGGCATCTTGTAGTAGACATTTGACATCATCGGCCGTAGCCAATTCTATAGGTGTCTGGCCTTCTTGATTTTTCATATAAGGATCGGCACCATGGGCCAATAGCAGAGAACATAATTGCGTGCGTCCCTTTTGGGCTGCTTCGTGTAAAGGAGTAAAACCCCATTTATCAGTAGCATTTACAACAGTCTTGTGCTTAATGAGTAGAGCAGCAATTTCTAAATGACCATAGGAAGAGGCATTATGTAGAGGTATTAGACCACCCTTATCTTGAGCATTAACGTCAGCTCCATTTTCTAACAAATACTCGGCTACTTCATAATTATTGTAACCGGCAGCCAAGTGTAAAGGTGTAGAGTTACGACCCTGGGCATCACGACAATTTATTGTTTCTGGTGTTACCAAACGCTGTACCCTTGCCAAATTGCCCTTTTTGGCGGCATCTAGTAAGGCTGAATTACCCCTCAATAGCTCAGCTACATCATGATCCGATTCCTTTACTAAGTCTGCAGGTGTGGCACCATCACGATTCTTTTTAGTAGGATCTGCTCCATGTTTTATAAGTAATTTGACAATATCATATTTTCCCTTAGCGGCTGCTTCATGTAATGGAGTAAATTTCCACAAGTCAGACACATTGACATTTGCTCCCGCCTTTATAAGCAGCTTGGTAACTTCAAAATGGCCATAAGAACAGGCATTATGTAAAGGAACCAACCCCCCCTTATCGGCTGCATGAACTTCGGCACCATGCTCCAGTAAAAATTCAACAACCTGAACACGATTAAAACCGGCCGCAAAATGTAGGGGTGTAGAATGACGACCATCTAAATCACGACAGTTGACAGAATGAGGATTAGCTAAAATTATACGACGCACTGTATCCAAATCACCCGCCTTGGCTGCCTCTAATAAATGTGTCTCTGTATCCGGAGGATCTTTTAATATTTTCAATACACTATCTGAGGCCAATTGAGCGGCTGTATAACCTTCCAATGATATAATGGTAGTGTCAATGTTATACGACAATAATATTCTTACAGCCTGCTCATCTCTGGCACATTTATGTAAAGCTGTTTGGCCCAAACCATCCAAAGCATTTACTTTGGCACCAGTTTTCAATAGAGTATCCATAATGTCATAATGTAAATGTTCCGCTGCTAGGTGGAGTGGTGTTAGAAATGCTTTATTTTTTTCATTTAACAAAGATCCCTTGCGTATAAGTAATTCGGCAATCTGTACGAAAAGTAATTAAGCAAATTATTTTGTAAGAAATACTATTATTTTGTACACAATACCTGTTTCCTTTTGGGATCTATAGAAACAGCTGATGCATGCAGTGGTGCATCACCGGAATAGGGATGTATAAAATTAACCGTTTCGGAAGATAGAAATTTCTTTAAACGTGGAATATTTCCAGTTTTACAAGCGTCTAAAACACAATGTCCTTTATATTCATCTGAAACGGGGAAAAAGGATTTAAGTTTAACAGAAAGAATCCACGAATGGGTTAATACATCTTAATATTATAGCTATTGCAAAAATGTTTTCATAAAAATGCTACACTTGCTTGAAAGCATTGTTCATATGTCTGGTTTCTTTTATTATCCCATGAACTTGATCTGCAGTACAGTATTTCCTTCTAACGAAAAATAATACTTGGGACCACTCACCATCACCTGCATTCCCACATGGCCCCAAATAAAATTTTTTTTATTGCCAAAAATTTTTTTTTTGGTCCTAGTTATCCACATTCTTTACATTTTCCGAAGTCAAATATTTAGTTGTCGAAAAAAATTAATTTAAAATAATTATTAAAGATCTATACTTACAATGTATTCTTTCTCTTAACTCCCTGGTGGGAGCTGAATCAATTGCTGATTTATTATGACAATTAAGTAACGTAGGATTTGCTCCCTTACTCAACAAGAGACTACAAACTTCAACACGACTTTTTGAAGCAGCTTCATGTAGTGGTGTAAAGGCCCATAAATCATTTGCATTAACATCAGCGCCAGCTTTAATCAATAGTTTCGTAACCTCAAAATGACCATATGAGCAGGCATTATGTAATGGCACCAGACCACCTTTGTCCTTAGCATGCACATCTGCCCCATGAGCTAATAATATTTCAACTATGGCAATACGATTATAACCAGCAGCTAAGTGGAGAGGTGTTGAACGGCGACCATCACTAGCATGGCAATTAACATTGAGAGGTGTCAGTAGAGCTAAAAGCCGTTCTTTAGCCCCAGATCTAGCTGCCTCTAAAAGTTCATCTTTACGATATTCACCTGTTAGCACAGGTCTTGTATTTTCATCAGCCAATTCCAAGGGAGTCTTATTTTCTGAATTTCTTATATTAGGATTTGCACCATGTTGAAGCAGTGCAATGCAAACATCTACTTTGCCCTTGCTTGCTGCTTCATGTAATGGTGTATAATTCCAATTGTCTGTGGTATTAGGACAAGCTCCAGCTTTTAGTAGGAGACGTACAACTTCCGCATGACCAAATGAACAGGCATTGTGTAATGGATGTAAACCCCCCTCGTCACATGCTTGTATGGAAGCACCATTATTTAATAGAAATTCAACAACCTCTCGTCGACCATAACCTGGAAATAGACAACAGAAGAAGGAAGAAATTTATAAATGATGAACAAAATTAGCATTAAGAACAACGACAACAATAACATTGATGATGGCAACAACAATTTAAGTGTCAATTGTTTATATTTTTATGTACATACACGAACACCCAGTGATGATAAATACAATTTGCCAATTTGGTATTTTTCAGGCGTAACAAAATGTAGTCTAAGTGGTGCAAGGTCTAATTGTAAGTATAAAATAGTTATATGTATATGTAATGTAACAGTTAGCGAGTTGGACTGCTGCCAGCGACGGCAACATCAATTGAAAATAAT
This sequence comes from Eustalomyia histrio, assembly GCA_949748255.1. Taxonomy (NCBI): domain Eukaryota; kingdom Metazoa; phylum Arthropoda; class Insecta; order Diptera; family Anthomyiidae; genus Eustalomyia; species Eustalomyia histrio. The sequence continues at coordinate 189,228,105 of OX456523.1, forward strand.
AATATGTATGAGTTTTGTATCCTTCACGCACATCGCTTAACGCCACCTTAGTAAAATAAAAAAAACAGAGCTATGAACCAAAATGCATCAACAAGTTCGCAACCTTCCACCTTCAGGTGGTTCGCAGCAATCTTCCTAAGATCTTACACCTCGAGTAATGAAATTGTTCCCATACTTGAAGGACTTCAACTTTTACTACATTTTTTATCTTCTCTATCACTTTTCCAAAGGAAGCAATACTGGACAGTGGGATATCGTCATTGCAAAAAAAAAACTCCTGGTATAAGTTTACCTTAATCGCCGGAGCACATTTATTAAACAGAGATATACGATACGATGCACATTAAGACGATGTTTTAAGTCAATTGTTTTGGATAATCTAATAATCTAATATAACGATTTCAACGAATGACATAGTGATGGCAATAATTTAGTTGCCGCACTCAATTGCTTTCCTATTACAATTGAAATATACTTTTCCAACCGAAACTCTGTTGAATTAAACGAATTTCTGTCTACTCAAACAAATTCATTGGTTTCATAAACCGAACGGAATCAGTTGACAAGAAGTTTCGTTGCGACAACGATCAGATTCATTGTCGTTCTATGCAGCAGCGCTCTTTACAGAATGACACATCATTGGCATTCTTCCAACATTAAGAGAAGACTTCTTCACGATACGAAGTGCCAGAAAGGTAAGTCAATAAACGAGCTAATTCGAACAGCAATTTAGAAAGCGAAGGTACAAGATTTTCAGCTAAATCTATGGATGTCAAGAGTCCAAGGAGTTTATTTATTAATTGGTTATAATACTATATTTTCTTGAACCGTCTTTGCAAGAACCAATTCCATGGAAGAAGTTCCAAAATTCGCCATAAAGAAAGCAAACCCTAGCATCTATTGTTGTAATTTGCCGTGAAGATCATTTTCATTTCGTCAAATAATTCGGTACTTTTATTCGAAACAAGCTCAGTTTCGAATTGTTGGGTTGTTTATAAAAACAAATACGGTATTTATTTCACAAAAAGTACTTTTTTGTACCATCTCTGATTTACACATATTCATTAGTAGCTGTGTGATAGTAGGGCAAGTGTGGAAATAATGTTAATGGTGATGATGATGATGTGACTATTGAAATCTATATAGAGGTCTTGTTCTTTTTTTGCCCTTTCTACAACATTTTTTTTATTATTGTCATTTGCAATATATTTTCTTTTTTGTTACTCTCTTAATTATAAAAGAAAAGGTGACCAAGGTTATCTTAATACATGTAATATTCTTGATGTTATTTCGTTCGAATTAAAGTGGGTTATAACGATAATTACCCAGTTGGAAAAGAGATGAAAACAGATTTCTTGAGGATATGGCCGGATAATGAAACATCTTCGTTGAATCCTTTGCGACATTTTCACACAATTTTCTTAAAGATTTTAACATACCATAAAAAGATTCTTATAAGTCTCACCTGAATTTTGAATGCGCTAAGATTTGGATATGTGATAGAGGAGACAAACCTCTTTGACCTGTATTTTTTTTCGGCAGAGTTGTATGTTTAAAGGTAAAAATGGCAAATCAACATAGGAAAATGGGGCATCAAATGAAAGGTATTTGAAAGGCTTGTACAAGACAATCAATCAGAATTGTTTATGTTATTTTTAAGAACCCCAAATTTAAGTTTAGTTGTATAGGGAAGTTATGAGTTTAGTCTCCAAATGCATAGTAGAAGTTCTACAACTCGGAGTTGCCTTGTGACTGTCATAAGAGGCGGACGTGAATTCAAAATCATTAAAATTCAATTTATTCCTTTTTATTAATTTATTCCATATTTGTGTTATAATTAGAGACAGAGACTCTTAAACAAAAAATTATTTAAACAAAATTTTTAAAAACTATGAGTGAGCTTAATGCTCAAAACTCAGAAGCTAATAATATAAAAAACAATTTAATTAATACCTTGACAAAATATTATGCAAAAACTGAAAATATTAGAATTCAAAACAAAAAAATCTAATTATCATCTTCCACTCTATTTAATACAAATAAGCAATGATAGCAAAGCTTCTAAACTTAGTTTAATTAAGAGGTTACAACATCGCTGTGTACGCTGGGAACCCTTAAGAAAACCCCAAATTGGTCAATGTAGAAACTGTTAAGGTTTCTTTCATAGCGCTTCTAATTGCTTTTTGACCAAAAGATGTGTAAAATGCAATGAAAATCATGGAATAGGGGAATGTGCACTGAAAACCACAACTAATGAAAAATTATTTTGCGTGCTGTGTGGTAAATATGGCCATCCTGCGTCATACAAAGGGTGCGAAAAATAAAAGGAACTCCAGCAAAAGATGAAAGACAAAAGACATATTCTTAGTGCTAAGAGAACAACCAATATAATAAGCAACGTAGATCCTAATGTGAGCTTTGCTGATACTTTAAGAAAAATAGTTTCTCAAATGTAACTAGTTCCAATCCAATTCAAAACGCCTTGGAAGAATTTAAAAACTCAATTCAAAGTCTTTCCAATCAAATTATAAATTTACATAAACAACTCCAAATGCAAGCGTCTAGAATAGACTCCATATTTTCAATGTTAGAATCTGAAACTATCAATATGGCTCAAACAATGGTACAAAATCTTAGTTTAATTCCTATTAATTTAAATTATTTAATAAGATTAGATAGAAGGTTCGAATTATGTAATTTTGTTAACAAATATAATCCAGACATAGTACTTCTGAATGAAACCAAGTTGAATTAAAGACATAAAATTGATTTCAAATATTACAATTTTATACGAAAAGACAGAGTAAATTCTACAAGGGGAGGTGGAACGGCTATTTTAATTAAACAAAATATTAAATACAGAAATTATACCAATAATATAATAAGTTCTTTTAAGGTACTGGAAACCTGTATTTTAAAACTACCATTACCCGGGAATAAAGTGCTGTTTATAATATCTGCTTATTACCCTTCAGGTAATAATAATATCTATTTAAAAAATGAATTACTGCAATTATTTCAATCCTTAAATCTACAAAACACTAACAACCTCTATGTACTCGCTGGGGATCTAAATTGCAAATGCAATATGTTGAAGGAATGGCTAGAGTACAATGAAATTCTGTTTAGGTGTAGTTTATACGCATCGGCTACACCATCTTACCCTCGTTGCGGTTCTTATCTAGATATTTGTATAGCTGACTCTCGTCTAGTTTTGTATAAAAAAAACAATACATTAAATTGCCTCAATACTCTGGATTATGATAGTGATCATAATGCCGTACAAATTCTAATTATTGGTGATGAAAATGACCATCCAATAACTCTCTTTAAAAAAACTCTCGATTCTGAATATAATTACAAAAAAACGAATTGGAAAAAGTTCAAAAACAATATTATAAATGAGTAAAACTTTTATGAATCAATCCCAAATTATAGAAATCTCTCAAATTCCGAAATTGATTTCTATTTAATTCGATTAAATGACATTTTAAAACATTCAATTCAAATAACAGTTCCTAAATTCCGAAAAAAGGATTCAGTTAACAAATTCACAAATGCAACTATAAGAAAATTACAAGCAGAAAAAAGTAAAATTTTAACTAGCATAAAAAAAACACAACAGATTAGAATGTTTATTAAGGCCATTAGAACTTAATTTACTTAAATGCAAAATAAAATTAATAAAAAAAAAAATATTAATGACAATTTCGTTATAGCTGTTAATACACATGTTAGGGAAAAACTCTCAATGATGGAACAGAAAAACACCTCCCATATGTTTTCTGAAGCTAAAAAATAATTTAGGATTACCAAACCAATATTAATAAATAAGATTCAAATCTCTCAAGATGATGAGTACTTGATAAGAAATTCGGGTATTGATTATCACGAGCTTTAAAAAGATGACGAAAATAACAACTTTATAGTAAGGGATCAAACTGATATATTGAACACCATAGGTGCTTATATAGAATCAACTCATTCTTTTAAAGATCTCGATGTTGATAATTGCTTCTCCAGATTTTTGGAAACAAAAACTTCATATAAAGGAAATCATTCAACTTTTTCAACATTCACGGCTTTTAAACTGCCAAACGAAATTAATAATACATCGACAGAAGATTATTTCATAACGAAGCTTAAGAAATAAACTTTCAGCAAGCATAGATAATATACCCAATATTGCTTTAAAAAATATGCCCGATGTAATAATATTCGAGTATTGTACTCTTTTTAATAATATACTTAACAACTCGTACTTTCCACATGCTTGGAAAGAAGCGAAAGTTGTAATTCTGCCTAAAAAAGATAAGTATTCAACTAACCCTAAAAATCTTCGTGCTATTAGTTTACTACCCAATATTAGTAAAGTTTTTAAAGTTTGTGTAAACAATAATTTAGTCGAGTTCTGTAAAAGTAAACAATTAATCAACGATAGACAATTCGGATTCAAATTTAAACACTCAACCATTCATGCCATGCATGTTCTTGTCTCGAACATCAATTGGAATTTAAATTAGTCCTTTTGTACAGGTGCCTGCTTAATCGATTTTGAAAAAGCTTTTGACAGCATATGGATACCTGGATTGATATACAAACTGTTAAAACATGAAGTTCCTATATATTTAGTTATACTCATTTACAATATGTTAAATAACAAATCCTTTTTAGTTTGTAATAAAAAGGAAACAAGCACCAAGAAATTCGTTATAGTTAATGGCCTTTTTCGTCCAACAGTCGATAAATGTAACCACAATATAAAAACTAGATTGAAAACATTTGGTATAAAATCAAACTCCAATATATCTATTATAAGCAAATCCGTGGTAAAATACTTAGGAGTTAATCTGGATAAGTTTCTGTACTTCAACAAACACATAATTTCACAAATAACAAAGGCTAGAAAAGCATTTTTTATGTATAAAAATTTATTTTATTCGCCATACATAAAATCTAGGGTTAAAGTGCTAATGTACCAAACACTTATGCGACCCATTTTGACACATGGTTGTCAAATTTGATTTAACATTTCTATATGGAGAAAATTCGTGTTTTTGAAAGAAAATGTTTAAGAGCATGTACATCGCTCTACAGATCGCCAAAAAGTGATTATATTAAATACATTTTAAATCAAAAGTTGTACAACTCAGCCAAAATTGGTAGAATTGATAATTTTATTATCCATCTGATTAAAAAACCACATTGTCAAAAGCTCCACTTACTATGAAAACAATTTAATAATGGCGCCTTTTTATGCCAAAGAAGATTACATATATAAAACCCTTCAGAGTGGGTATATACCACCAGAAGCTTTTGTATACCTAGATAATAAAGGATTTATCCAAAATGAATTCGGCATTCCTGTATTTTATCATATATATAAGAGAGCCAATAAAAAATGTATAAGTTGCAACCAAATCACTACTGAAAATAGTAGATTCGACACAAGTCTATTCACAGGTGATAAGAACATGTTTCCAAACATAAATAAAAATAAATATTGGTGGCTCGCCTAAAACCTCTCCCTGTTTTTACTACCTAACTACCCATTTTAACATTAAAATATTCAGGTACCGTTTTTCAAATTTATTCGTTTCATTAACTGATATTGAATGTATGCACATTAGCAAAATTATTAATAATATATATTCTAGAAAATGTTAAAGCTTATATATGTATATTTAATATACTTGAGAGCCCGAATATGGGACTGTGTATAATAAGTTATTATTTATAGTTTAAGCATCTTAATTTTGTTTAAATAAACACTATTAAAAAAAAAACAAGTAAAAAAGGGCTAAATTCGGCTGTGCCGAATCTTTGAATACCCTCCACCAATATCCTAAAAAGATGTTGTCTACTGTTTTTGATACAAATAATATAAGAAAACTTTTGAAGTAAAATTATGTAGGTGAAAAATTTTTTTGAGGTGAAAAACTATTTTAGATGTGAAAAGAACTTTTTTGGAAGAAAAAAAATTTAGGTGAAAAAAAAATTTTTGAGGTGAAAAAATTTTTTGTTGTGAAAGAAAATTTTAGTGGTGAAAAAATGCTTGAGGTGAATACAAAATATTTACTGCTAAGCGACTGGTGAAAAAAATATGAGAAAATATGTTATGTACCAGTCGCTACTATGAAATTGTACTAAATTTGTATGGGCAACTTTACACTTTCACTAGTTTTTTTAACAAAAAAAAAAAAAAAACATTTTAAAGCATAGTTTTTGTCAAATACTCAATTTTGTTCCGGCTAATGGGGACTAGCTCTGCAGCTGAATATGCCTAATGGAGAGAATGTACTTTCTGATGCGCCACGCATTTATAAATAGTTGCAACGAATATTCTTTCTTTAAAAAATTGAAGTGTGTTTGCCTAATGGAAAGAATACAGCAAAGAAATTAATTTGTTAAAGAAAGAACATGAGTTGTAACTATTTGTCAATAGATGGCCCATCAGAAGGTGCATTCTCTCCATTAGGCATATTTTGCTGCAGAGCTAGTCTCCATTAGCCATATTGTGCTACAATATGCAGTAGAGTATTATTGATTTTCTATTTTCTTCGTAACATAAATGAATATTTGCCAAAAACTATGAAAAATATATGTTTTATGTGCATATTATACCTTAATTTTTAAAATCAATATTCATTTAGATGTTTAAGAGCACAATATTGCACTTTATTCATGTGTATTTTTGAAAGAAAACATTAACATAAATATACATTTGCCAATCCCTCAATTCTCAAAAATACAAATGGAACAAAAAAAAATACTATTTTATTACGTCAAACATTTGAAAATTTGACTTTAAAATTATGTAATAAGTCTACCAAAAACATCTTAATGCATTAGAATTTGACGTTTGTAGTTAATTTTATATTTTTGGTAAATAAATTAATTGAAAGCCTAATCCAAGGCTATATCGCCATGGCACTAAAGCAATTATGCATTTTGCTCTTTCTTTTTACATTAATTTCTTTGGACCTAGCCATGGGGCAGGGTATTGTTTTAGTTAATTCAGCGAAACCTATTCAAATGTAGCGGCACTAAAGCAATTATGTATTTTGCTCTTTCTTTAGATATAAATGTCTTTGGTTACAAATACAAAAAATACATTTTATGGAATGAAACGAAAAACTAACAAAGCTTAACAGAAACCCCCAATCAGGTTTACTATATCTCCTATAGTAGCCAAAGAATTGGAGATATTTTAAATGGAAAATCCTAAGAAAATGCATCGGGAAAAATTATGAAAATTACATAAAACGATTTTTAAATAGTTATGTCTATGAAAATGCCGATGTTCTACCCTTCTGTAGGTACGCCATGTCGTTTCAAGTCAGATTTGTTGAGAAACTTGAGCTACACGATAATTTGCTTGTCAGCCAAATATTCGAAAACGAGAAAAACACCATCAATGGACGTATTAACGACAATCCAGCTCCTCTGGACCTTACCTCATTATATATGAACCCAGCCTCCAGCAATCATAGGGGCTGAATATGATATACGTATATACTAAATTTTGGATGAACTGTACATATGTATGTAATATGAATATGTTTTGTCAATTTATGTAACAGAACTTTTGTGTTTTAGTTTTAGTAATGTTATTTATTTAGTTTAAGTAATGTTATTTACAGAGGTCTGCTCTGTTAGCGACTTTGACAATGTTGCTTTTTACGTTAACTTAGTTATTACAGTAACACACATATAGCTCTAAGAATGTTATTATTCTCATAGTATGAAAGACAATAAATGTAGTCGAACAAGAAGAAGACTTAATAACATTTTTACTTAACAGAAAATTAAAATAGATACAGAAAAATTGTACAAAATTGTATGGAAAATTTAGAGGTACCTTCACATTTTCACTCATAACTTTTGAACCGCTAAACCGATTTCGCTCATTTTAAATACCAAACTGCTCGGGAGGATGTTCAATAATCTGGGTAAAAATTGGCACCCCCGCTTGCGTCTTCGCGTCGTGATCGCCATTTCAACAGACAGACGGACATCGCTAAATCGACTTAAAATTGCATAAGGATCACGAATATATATACTTTATGGGGTCTTAAACCTATTTTTTGACATATTACAAACGGAATGACAAACTGATATATACCCTCACCATATATGGTGGAGGGTATAAAAAGTACTACAACTCTATGTTAAAAATACTTATTTATTAACCTTGCCGCTCCTATTACATATCTAAATTTCAGCAAAATCGGAATTCTCACTTGGAAGAGTCTCTTTGTAAGCTGAATATATGAAGATCTCTAGTATCTGCACTTCATATAACTGACAAATGGTGTCAGACTTTTCTAACTGGGTTCATATAGTTGTTGGTTGTTGATGTAAAATGTTTGTCGTTGTATATATATATCATATTACATAACAATACATTGACGCTATTAACATACTGATACTAGAAAATAAATTAGATGATAGTTAGGTTTTCCTAATTTAATAACCATAATTACAATAGCGTATTGTTATTGAATTTTTTTTTCTCACATAAACAAAGATTTGAAAATTGTAACAAACCCAAAACGATAAGTATTAAATACTGTAAGAATTGACAAACTTTAAAAAAGTATCGTAGATAATATGGAATGAAAAATTATTTGTATAAATTATCATTTGATAAAAAGTGAAGAATAAATAGAGTTGCATACACTCAACCAAAATTTGTAGGTGAAATAAACATACAAAATTGTTAATTTTTGATGAAACGAATTGTTAAAATAATTTTTTTAATCAAATTAGTAAAATGTCCATTGTTGTAAATAATTCCAATTTCGGAAACCCTGTTCTGAAGTCAAGCGTTATGTATCGATTTAAACAAGTGGTAGTCAGACGGGGGCAAGATCTGGGCTATAAGGCGGGTGAGGCAAAACTTTCCAATAATTATTTTCATCGTTAGTAATAATTCGATGAAAAAGTCACTTCTTTTATTGGCGTTCAGGCAGCATTTCGGTGAAATCTTTGAATGTCATTTGGCTTGAACTCGTGTTTTACCCAATTTCCTTGCTTTTAGATGAATTCTGCTGCTTGCAAACGTTTTGAAATTGCTGCCTAAGTGACTCCCAATGATTTTGCAAGTTCTTCTTGTGTTTGTAAAATGAGTTATTTTTGCTTCAGAACTCACAGGATACCGTCAACATACTTTTTACATATTTTTCTTACTCAAAAACCAGCTAACATATTTTTTGATATTAGGCACATTTAATTTTGCTCGGAGTAAGCAAATCTTATTTCGTCAAAATTTATTGATGTTTAGTGTCAATTTCGTTAAATTTCGCAATTTCCAAAAAGCGAAAAATGCCATCTTTTAAAAAAAATGCAGTGTTTTATTTTTGTCATAATAATTATTTTGTATTGTTTAGTTAAAATCAACAATTATTGATTACTACGGAAATGACTGTCATGCGGCAACTTTTTTTTTGTTATCTGCTCGGTAGTCAAGTATGACTATCGAGCAGATTGCATTTACTACATAAAAAATTTAAATAACGGGTGTCTTAGTTAGAATGCGCTTTTTCATTTTAAAAGAAACACAAGTATTTTTTCGGATAGTAGTAATTTTTTATTGGATTGTAAAGAACACATGTTTCGATTAAGTATGGAATAAAATATCCGTCAAATGGCCCCCACGGCTCTGATGACTGGTTATTACTCTTTGTGGAGGTCATTTTTCAAAATGACAACCGAATTTCTTAAAACTGAATAGTTTGATTCCGGCAATCAAAAAATTCAGTTGTCGCAACCAAATTTATTTCTGATCCAATTGAAATATATGGTTTTAACCGAAATTCTATTGTATTAACCGAATTTCGGTCGCCACAAACAAAAATGTTGGTGTCTCCAACCAAACCATTCGGTTGGCTAGAAATTTGGTTGTCACAATAAATTTGTTTTCTCTGTGTAGTGCTCCGTGAAATTTGAAGTTGTTGAGAACAATGCCGAATTGATGTTTTCGGGTTTTCGCCGACACTCTTATTTACAGCAGCAATGTTTTCAAGAGACCGTTGACGCACAGGAGCCTTACTGTCCATAACCGATCCAGTTTCTTTAAATTGACCACTCTTCGAATAGTTGACACATTAGGTGCACTTTCTCGAAGTTTGCGAAGCTCTTTCGTAAAGTACTATATTTTTCACAAAAAATATGACACTAAATTTAAAAAGTGCACTGTTACTGAGATACCCTATACTAAAAAATATTTTTAAATCGTAGTGTAGATCTTGATTCCTTATATGCCATAATGCGTTTACAATATTACGAAGTAGTTTATTTGAAAAAACTTTTGTTTATGTGCGAAGTTTTTGCACATCCTCATAACTTGATACCATAACTCCATACTGTGGACATTTGAGAATAATTTAATTACAGTTTTCTGTACCTTTGTTTCAGCTCGTTTTTCTTTTTTGGATATGATCCCCCATGTTAGTTTGGAATCCAATGTCATGTCAAGATATTTTACTGTTTTTGAGTGCAGAATTTCTACGTTGTTCATTGTTACTAGAACTTATTGTTGGATGTTTATCGAAAAGTTTATGTGGAAATTGAAAATATTTTGTGTTTGTGCACTTAAAAAAGTTTGTAAGTTAAAATAACTGAAAATATCATTTAAAAGAAATGTGATTTCATTTAAAAACCGGTCTACTTAATTTTCATTTAAATTAAATGCCATTTGTTATTTATTTTTAAATATTGATTAATCAACTGACACATCCGTAAGAAACAAATGATAAAATCAGTTAAAATAAATGTCAAAATTTTACCTACCAATCCTTAAAAAATAAATGTTTTTTTCATTTATTTGAAATTATTTCCGTTTTTGTATTTTTTTTAATATACTCGTACAATACAAAATGTATGTATGCATATGAAGCTATAAACACTTTTTGTGTGAATATATTTGTGTATGTATGTGTGTTTATGAAGTTCTTGTAATTTGTATTGAAAAATTTTGTATATATACACCAATTTAAATTAAAAAACAAATTGAAATTCTTTGAATATTTTTTTTGAAACAGACAGCAAACAAAATTTAAATTTGTAATAACTGTTACGGACACAAATAAACCACAAGTTTCCGTTTTGTGGGTAATTTTTTATTAAATTTCAAACAAATGAAAAAAATAAATGAAACTGAAAAAAATCGGTAAATGATAGTAAATTATTTCGAATAAATGTATAAAACAGTTAATATAGATATTACTTTGAAAAATAAATGTATTTTCCTTTATTTTTAAATAGAACGGAAAACTTTTTTTATTAAACTACAAACAGTTAACTACATAATATTCTGAGTGTGAGTGCAGTATTCTGTTAAATTAATCTTTGTTTACAACAGTTTTCAAAAAATTGGTTTTATTGTGTTAAGATCAGTTTTACAGATTTGTTTACTAAATTAATATTATTTGAGAGAAATACATATTTATCAAAATATTTTAAATTATCTTATTACAATATATGTATGATAGGGTGACAAAATTTTACTTTTTGGCGAATTTCGAGGAGTGCCTAATGGAATTTGGTGGCACTTGCGCCAATATGTACATATATTCTCAAAATTTGGAACCTTGATTGAAAATTTGGATTTTTCGAACAAATAAAAAAAATAATATATTATATTACATAAAATTTTTATTAATTTCAGAATGATAAACACAAATATGAAAAAAAATTTCAAAGTATCTTAATTTATATTAAATTTTTTATTTTAGTTATTGACTATTTGAAGATGATTTTTAGCATTTTTTTTGGATATCTCAAAAGCCCTTTGTGCCATTTAATGTTTTTTCATGTATTTAGTTTTAGCTTCCTAGCAAAACCACACATTACCAAATAATGGGTAAAGTAATGTATAGCTATAGGGCCCGATGGATTACTTTACACCTTACTTCATTTATGAATTTTATAGGCGATGAGCCTCAAAGTAATGTATATACCCATTACTTTAGAGGTGATAATGTAAGGGGTTACTTATATGGTTACGAGAATGGAAAAAGTAATGTGTCTAAAAATAGATTTTTAAAAAAGAGGAATTTTTATTCAAAAAAATTATTATAAAAGATTTGCTGGAAATTGCCTAAACTATTTAGAAATTATGTGTTATTATATAAAATTCAATATTTTTGTTTTATATTTGTTCGAAGAATCTGAATTTCCGTGGGATAAAGTTGCCCGATTTAGTACAAATTTTCAGCATACTTTGGACCAAGTCTCTCCAAATATCCGGCGATACATAGAAATGTATTAAAATTATTTTCCGCATACAAATCGCTGTCACCGTAATGTATATCTTTTTCAGACTATTCGACTATCAATCGGTTAACAAATTCTTTTGTAGAACAAATTTTTACAAACTACTGCATTATTGTGCATGAAGATCTCTTTTAAAATATATAAATATTTTTTTTTGTAATAAAGACATTGATTTTCTAACAAAATATGCTTTCAAAAAAAAAAAACAATATTGATATTAACAACAAAAGGATATAGATAGCATACACGCTTTAAAGAATAAATCAAGGTTTGCAGAAAAAAACTTTTGTGTAGTTTTAGTTTACAATAAAAATAAACTACAATGAAATCTACTTAAAACTAAACTAGACGAAGGCGCCAAAATATCTAACAATTGCAATAATAACTTAAGTTTTTATAAGGGAACGGTTGCGGAGTAAAGCTAAACCAAATTGAGATTTCATTATATGAAATTGAAGAGTCTTCGACTGAAACAAACATTTTTTTTATAAAGCCAAACATATAACAAAACTACAACAAACAACTTTTCAAAAAATAAAAAATAACCGTAGCTTTAGTGTTCAGTTTCGGTTATTTTTTTTCAAATTTAACATTTATAACAATTGTGTTGATGGTAAAACATTAAGTACTGGCAGAGAACTGATTGCCAATGATACAGAAATAAAGTGCTGGCAGAGAACTTATAGTAAAAAGTGTTTCAGCAGTACTTGATTTACAAAATTTTCTCAACGTTAATGTACAGCCGTTTATGAAATGAAAAATATTAAAAACACTGGCGAATCACTTCTTTTACAACACTTCCCCAATGCAGGATTTGACTGGATTTGTTCTTCACATATGTTAGGATGACATTTAAAACTGCCCCACCAGATATTGACAAATAGAGAAGTATTTAGAAAGCAATTTTTATGGTGGTTCAAAACATTGAGATAATCTAAAATAAATTGATTTCAAAGTGCATTTAATACAAAAATTGAGTGTTTTCCGAGAATTTGAAAAACGAAAAGAAGAGTAATTTTCTGGTACTCTAGAAACAAAAAATAATTTATCAGCAATGAAAAAAAGCATTTAAAACCGCTTTGCCGGCTTATGTTATTATTCCAAAATCCATTCGTTGGATATTTTGCCAATGCTCTCACTTACAAAAGAAACAGCCGAGTTGGCAAAGCACTTATTTGCCAGTACTTTGCCTACATTGTAAAATTATAATTTTGGAGCTTGCAAAGCAGTCATGTCTTTATCCCAAGAGCACATTATGGATTGTTTCGCCAGTAATTTGCCAACATTTAAAAACAGAAACGACCAAGCCCAGCCCGGTGTTATCATTTAAGAGTTGGCAAAGTACTAAAATTTTCGTTCTGCCAACGCTGGAACCGCTCTTGTAATACTCGTATGTATTAAAATTAATCTTTTACCAAATAACCTTTATATTAAAAACATCTATCTTTAATAGATTAATTGTGTATTGTACAAAGTTAAATTTTATTTTTGCTAAATATTGATACGCTTTTGTTTAATAATAAATTCAAATTTTTATTATGATCTACTACATGGAGTGAAAAGTACGTGGCCGCACCTGGAGATGGCATGACAAGTAGCAATATTTTTTGTTTATTCAGTAGGGCCAACTGTTGGAAAAATTGTGTCAAAATTTGATGACATTTCATGAGTTAGGAAAAAAAGTTATCGTTATAAAATGATGCTGCTTTTAAAGTTTTAGAAAAAATGGATTGCAAAGCGTTTTGTGTTTTAAACATTGTGTGATTAAACATTGTTTTTTGGTGGAAAAAAATGCTGTCCAAGTAAACGAATGGATTGATAAACATTATGGTGAATCTTCGCCATCATCTGGTCGTCCAAGAAAACGTAAGAAAAGTGCATCAGATTGTATGAATTGGATGATCGAAAGATTAAAGTAAGTGAGATTGCTGGCATCATCAAGATATCAACAGAGCAAGTTCGGCATATATTACATGATTGTTTAAATATGATCAGTTAAATCGTTTTTAACAGCTGAACAAAAACTGAAACGTGTTGGAAATGTTTGAAGTAAATTTGACTGAATTTTTACGTCGATTTATAACAATGGATGAGATGTAGATTCATTATTATATACCGGAGTCCAATATACTGTCTGCGGAGAGGTTACAAGCGTGCGAAAGGTTACAAGCGTGCGGCCAAAGACTCAACAATCGGCTGAAAAGGTAATGGCCAGTGGTGTAATATTTATCGATTATTTGGAGAAAGGAAAAACAGTAAACTGTCAAGTACTATTTTCAGTTATTGAACAGATCGGATGAAGAAATTAAGACAAAAAAAGACTCTAATTACATAAGAGAAACAAATCTTGTAGCATCATGACAATTCACCGGAGCATTCACCTGCTTTGGCTTCAGAAGAATTGAAGTTTTTACATTACGCATTGCTTCCCCTCCCCATATTCTCCAGATCTGGTCCCCAGCGTTTATTATTTGTTCCCAAAGTTGAGAAGATGGCTCCTGGGAAAAAGATTTTCCACAAATGAAAAACTCATATCAGAGACAGAAGCCTATTTTGAAGAGTTCGGCAAATCGTATTTTTTCAAGGGTATCTACGTTGGAAAAAGTGCATTTCACTTAACTGAGATTAAATTGAAGAATAAAATTAATTTTAAATCCAAAAAACTGGTTTTTCATTGTTAGGCCACGGAGTTTTTACTCCATAATCAAATAATTAAGTTGTTCATCGTACTATTAGAAACAGATTTTTTAAAACTTAGTTTTTCAAAAATAGAACAATAGATACGATACAATATTTGTACCTGATTAGTGTGCTACACACAGATAAAAGTTTTTGCCAGTTTCCAACTGAGATTCAATATTTATGACTGAAATCAGTTGATACAACTGAATATTGATTTCCACAACAAAATTTGGGTAACATAATAGAATTTTGATTGAAACACCCGAATTTCGTTTTTTCGTGTACTAACAAAGAAAAAAACGCAACAAAAAATAAAAAATAACTCTGGTTTTTTAATACGACGACACAACAATACAGTACTTAGTATACCTTGTGAACTCCTTTAATATAAAAACAAAATACATTTGTAAACAAACTCAAACAATAATCAATTAACTATAAGCAACACCGTGACTAAAAATATTTTGAAAGGTTTATAATTTATTAAATTTCAAATTCTTACAATTATTGGCAACAACTTTAACAACCATTTTATTCATTCCAGGGACGTAACTGTTATAACTTTTATTCATTAAAATTACTTTTTTCAATTTATTTTTTTTAAACATTTTAAAACGTTTGTTTAATGACCCTGTGTAATTTTTATTTGAACTCAAAAGAAAAACACACAAACAACAATTAGAAGATTTTTTCTTTATTTTAAAAAAATAGTTATAAAATGAAATCATGTACTCTAGAACATTAGAATTTGGCGGTTTATGTATCCGTAAGTATGAACTGGTACTAAAAGCCCGGACTGAAGAATAAAGTGCATATTAGTTAACGTCTTGCAAATAATTCCGACATATAATCAAGTAAAAATTGATGAATTGTTTCAAAAAAAATAAATTGTTTTTAAATAAAAATCCTAAAAACTAACAGAAATTTAATGAGCTTAAAAAAATGGGAAATGCGAAATTGTGTGGTTTTTGGATGGAACATTATTGAAAGCATCAGTGGATTAATTAAATATTACGATTTAGGCCCGTTACCTTATCTCAATTTATACCATCGTTAAGTCCTTACAGGCATTAAACACTGGTAAATATATATTTTTTAATAACTTCTCCAAATTTTAACCAAGTATTTCTTCAAACTAATGCTTAAATGAATCCATACAAATTTATGTGGTTAAGAGCCTTAACAACGGCTTATGTAGAAAAATTCACCCTACAGAAGATATTTTTAACAAATAAGACTGGTAATGATGATTATTAAAAATATTTAAAAGCGCTCCTTTGACTGATCTTCATTTTCCCTATAATTTCGCAGTGGATTTCCGTACTTTAACCAAATATACAAAAGTTGTTTCAGTACTTACGAATAAGTACAAAGAATAATGAGTACTCATTACTTTTTGGACATCGCGAACAAAATAATTAAGCTAGTAAAACCGCGAAAGTCACGAAACAAACGTGTCAAACATCATTTTATTTCAAATTGACAACCCTTATTTTTGACTCACTATCACTACCCACCAAAAACATGGTAATGACAGGTCATTACTTTGTAGATTACTATGTAATGATAGGTCGTTACCTTTTCCATTACTTTAAAATACAAAATAATGACCTACTGATAATGGATGGTAAAAATATTTATATGTACATTATTATTATTTCAAATGGCACTGCGACCATAATAGGTCTTTTGTGCTGCCCAGAACCACCCTAAAGGTTCAAGCTATTGATGAAACCAAGAACCTTTCCGGGTGAAGTATTCCAAATACGGAAGGCGACAAGAAACGGTCACCTAAAACCTGATCCTCCCGACACAAAGCCCAGGACAATCACAGAGGACATGCTCTGACGTCTCCGATATCAATCCGCCTATGCCTACGGTACTTAAGGTAGCAAAGCCCAGTAAAGTATTCTGTCAGGGTCCTTAGGTCCCTTCGACCAAGGGCCAATAGTCACCCAGACCCACCACTGGGTATAGATATAAATCTCTTGGCCTGTCGTTGGCCACGAGATGTTTGCCAATAATCATAAAATTTTGACTCTCTCTACATCCTGAGCCTCTCCCTAATATAGCCCATGAGTACCCTGCAAAAAGGTTCAGGGCCTACGGGCACCAAGGTTGGCCAGACAATCCTCCTTCTCGTTGCTCTCATGGCCCGGAATCCATCCCAGGGTAAGGAAGTTGCTCCTACCGAGTCGGTTGAGAGCCGAAATACATTCCATGACAAGTTTAGATGACACCTCGTGCGACATAAGAGCACGGGATCTGACTACACGCCTCCATAGACATTCCTCCACATTTCGTATTTCTGTTAATATAATATTTTTTAATTTGTTTTGAAAAACTATAAAACTTTAAGTTGTAAAAATAACGCAAATAATTCAATTTTAATACATTGCATTAACATTTGAAAATGATTTCGGGATATGCCCACCGCGTCTATTCTTGGCGAATCGCTTTCTGTACGTCCAACTTTGGGCAACTATTTCGAGCATTGCTGGCCGTATATCACGAAACACCCGTACAATGTTGTCCTCCAAGACGTATAAGCATAAACCAGGGACTTCTCGTGGCGCCACAGAAAATAATAGAGAGGTGTGAAATCGCACAACCTTTGAGGTTAATTGACAGGTCCATTTCTCGAAATCAACTTATCGCCAAATTTTGATTTCAATAAGTCGATTGATTGCGGCACGTAGAGCCATCCTGTTGAAACAACATCTCTCAAACTTTAAAAGCAGCATCGGTTTTATAACGGTAACTTTTATCTAATTAATGAAATTTTTACACAATTTTTCTAAAAGTTGGCCCTACTGAATAAACAAAAAATATTGGCACTTGTCATGCCATCTCCATGTGAAGCCACTTACTTTTCACTCCATGTAGTATATATCAGATTTTTGTTTTCAATTATAGTTTTTAATAATTATAAATTCGATTCATCAATTTCAATTTACTCGTAGAAACAGATATTTCCATGCCCCTGAAATGTAAAACAATTGCCATAAATGACAATCATTATTACTGGCAACTTCAGGAGTAGTAAAGACTAGAACACACATTAACTATCCATCTAGCGAGAAATATTCACAACTGATAATTCTGGCAAAAACTAGAATCTAGAATCTCTCCAGTTGGAAAGTTATTCTCACATCCTATATAAATATGTGCGGAATGTGGCATGTAACCAGTTTTTAATAAAACCCAGCTTTTTATCTTCTTTTTAATGCTTCTCGGGCTCCATATATTTTCCATGACGTTTTGCATAATTTAAAAAAAAAAAAAAACTGCTAAATTTTTTTAAAAAAGTGCTAAACTAGCACCTATCACTTTTTTCATAAATTTTTGGTGCTAACTCATAAAAAAATATGCTTGATCTAGCACCTAAAATGCTAATATAGCTAGTCTGCTGAGAATGAGACAAAAAAACAAATAACTTTAATGTTAAGATTCCTACACACCTATAATTATAATTACCACGTGTGAAACTTTTAATACCGATATTTTTTCATAGAATCAAGTTATGTATACCGATGTTATTAGGTAATACCAACTAACAGCAAGGCTGTTTATAAGCGCCAATTTATGTCGCAATTATACAACCCTAGAAACCCTGGGATGAATTATTGTATATCTCACTCTTTGGGCTTTGTATTGTATATGTCGGTAAAGTAATATTATATTTTGTTAACATTAAAGAAAAACTTACAAAAAAACCTTAAATTAACAAACTAACAAACAATTGTTTGGAGTATGAAAATTTTATATCTGTGTTGTGCTGATTTTTTAAAGATTTTCCTACATATGTCTTTAGTTTGTTTATTTTTTCATGGGTACATTTAATAAATTATTCGACTACAATTGTGCTGTCTTATTGTTAATGATTTGATAATAAAAATTCACACAAAAATGTTAACTATTCCACAAGCATATTAGTCTTTCAAAATGTGGGGCAAAAATATGTGATAGGAAGAATAGTACCTTAACCCTATAATGCTCTTAATTTTGATATCGATAATATTTGTACTATTTTTTTTTGGCATGAAAAACTTCCTATGGCAATGATATTAAAATTTGATTTATCGCGCGGAGAAAGAAATCCAATAATCAAGTAGTTTCCGTTTTTGCTATAAATAACAATATCATTATTATAATTAATATCTAGTGTTATTATTTTAAAAATGTGGCGATCTTCAAAAATTGCGAAGTTTAGCGAAATTGGCATTAAGCATTATTAATTTTAATGAACTTATTTTTACTTACTACATTGTCTGTGTGTATAAGCTGTGCTTAATTTCTAAAAAAAAATCTGTATGCCCGATCATAAATATTTTTTGACGATTTTTTTAAATATTTTTTTTTTTCGTTTTAAAAAGTTAATTTTTACATCCTTCTCGCTTGGAAATCGTTCGATGAATACAAAGAGTTCTCTCAGCCAATTAGTTCTTCACTGTGGTAAATTCTTTATACTCAATTTGAATGATGATTGCTCGAAATTTGGTAATGGGTGCGATATTCTCATGCGAAATTCAGATTCTTCGAACAAATATAAAACAAAAATATTGAATTTTATATAATAACACATAATTTCCAAATAGTTTAGTCAATCTCCAGCAAATCTTTGGTAATGGGTGCGATATTTTCATGCGTTACCTTGTAATGATAGCTCGTTACCTTTTTCATTATTTGCAAGCATAAAGTAATAAGCTACTCATTATTGATTACGTTATATATGATTTATAAATGTAAAGTAATAATTTAAATATTTTCGAAAATCTAGTTTTAGATACATTACTTTGTGTTTTTTGTAAGCAAAAGGGTAATGTATGTTTGTTTTGATAACACTAGCGAAAAAACGAAGCGCAACAAATCATTTAAGTTTAAAGCAATCAAATAATATATGCGTCGATAGCTCAGTGGGTAGAGTTCTTGGCTGGCAACCAGAGTTCCCTGGTTCGATTACCATCTTGACCACATTATTTTTAGTTACAAATATTTTATTTGTAATAATTTTTTTAATAAAAATTCCTCTTTTTTAAAAATCTATTTTTAGACACATTACTTTTTCTATTCTCGTAACCATATAAGTAACCCCTTACATTATCACCCCTAAAGTAATGGGTATATACATTACTTTGAGGCTCATCGCCTATAAAATTCATCAACGAAGTAAGGTGTAAAGTAATCCACCGGCCCCTATGGCTATACATTATTTTACCCATTATTTGGTAATGTATGGTTTTGCTAGGTTTATTATTTCAGGTTATCCTGAATTCCGAAAATTTCTAATTTTGTGGCGTAATGACACTCATACGGAACGTTTTATTGAGCTGATTATGAGAAAAACATAAACTTTCGAGTTTATAATTGACCAACGTAAAGTATGTTCAGTGATTTTTTATCAGTTATTTTAAGTAGTTATTTTACTAATATAACGCGTATATTTTGCGGTACAATATTAACTTTTTTTTAATTAATTACAATTATAATTTTTTCTTTTAATATTTGTAATTTTACTTAAGTTTATTTTTGTTTTTATTAATATAAATATTTATAATTTGTAAATAAAAGTTGACTATTTTAATTTATCTCCAAATCATTTAAACAAAATATTTAAGCACACATGCTTAACTTTCATGGCAATCCTTTTTCTTCAAGTTTGTCTTAGTTTATAAAAATAAGTGATTGCTAACTACATACAAACCCTTACTACGAAGGTAATATATTTATATAAATAAAAAAGATAGTCTTTCTTTAAATTAGACTTTTGAATTCTATTTTTTATTTCTGGTGTTGATACGGCCACATATTGGTTTTGCGATTAATACATAATAATTATTTTATGTGAGAAAAAAATTGTTTTTTTTTAAATTTTAAGTAAAAATCAAGGAAATTCTTATATGAAAATTATTAAACATTTTGAAATTTGTCCAAAACTCAGAAACTAATAAGAAAAGCATTTAAAACGGAAATCAAAAGTTTTATTTAAAAAACCTCATTTATTGTAACTTTTTTCGTTCTATACATAAAAGATTCCGTTAAGTGAGACAAAAATACATTTCGTTCATTCCAAGAAAGAACACTACAAAATTTGCATTTTTTGACCTCATGTCTTCCAAATTCTTTTCATATTGTGCACAGAAATATTCAATGGAGTCATGTAGAAAGACAATCTCGTTTTTAGAGCATTAAAATATTAAAAACTAATGTAGTTAACTGCAGCTTTTAGATGCTTTTTAAATCTTTGAAATCGTTCATATACCGACAACTTGAAAGTTGGTAGCATTTTTTGAAAAATGAAAAACGATCGCTAGTTTTTAAAATTTTAAGGATCTAGAAACGGAATTATCCATATGGATCCATAGACTCTATAACAAAATATAAAGAAAATCAGAAGACCTAGTATGTTCTGTTTTGTGGCGATCTCTTATGGAATGAACGATATATAAATACTATCTATAACAAGTCATAAAATTAATGTCTCGCTCGAAGAATGACGTAAACCCCAACTGTTAGAAAAACGAAATTGGATACGATAATTCAGCCATTAAAGGAGGGCCCAAAATTCATGTAAGTAGTAAATAGGGAGCATTAAATGATTGAAAAATCCATTTTTATTGTTGTACTATATTAAAAAAAAACACTGAAAGTTTGGCGGCTATTTTTAGTTTGGAGACCGATCAAGCAGTGACTGTTACTGGTGTCATGATAACAGAGTTCTTCTGCCTAAATTGTGTAATGTTGATGTGGACGATATGTAGTTTCAACAGGACTGTTTCACATGCCATACAGCACATGCAACAATTCAATTACTGCATGAGACATTTCCTGCTCGTGCAATATCATATAAAACAATGTACAGTCATCCAAAAAAATTTGTATATACCCTGCGGGAAAATGACCTATCAAAGGACACGTCACATGACCGGTTCATTGTGATAGGGACCGGTCACGGGACCGATCACTTTAACATAGGCTTCTCCTAGGAGGTGTTCAATTGCCCTCTGTGACCTGTCACAGCACTGGTCTAAAAGGACAAGTCGTGACTTTTAAACCGGTCACGTGATAGGTACTTTAGGAACCGGTGCTCTTTTCACCTATCCCATGATATGTTTTTTCGGAACCGGTTCAGTTTTCACCTATCCCGGGACAGGTTCCAATTCCCAACTGACCCCTTTTTTCCCGTAGGGTATTTACTAAGATAGTCGGCCATTGTGACAATATCACATAATCAAAGTTACTCGAACAATATATTTCACCATTGTTACAGCAAAACTCGTTTAAAAGAACTCGGATAAATTTCCCCTAATAAGAACTAATTTCTAATCTTCATGTAAAAACATCTAATAATATGAACTCAAGAGGAACTCGTTGTTTTTACGCATTAACGTGCCTATTCCTAGGAAGAAGTCTGTGACTCTAGTTGTGATTGTATTCCCCTTGTGTTTGTTGTTGCAAAATCACAATAAATTATTTTTTTTTTAATACGAAAAAGTTAAGACCTGATATTGACACCATCACAATATTGACAAATAAAATTTTAATTTAAACTTTATTGTTTTTTTTTTGTATGGAAAGTTAAGACTTTCCGTTTTCCCATAGACTTAATTTCATATAATTTTTAATTTTTTATACAAACTTTTTAAAATTTTTAATAAAACAATCAAATGAAATATTTTCTTTAAAAGCGGTTGCACAATTTTTTGAAATTTTTATTAAAAAATAGTAAATATTTTGTAGATTATGAAAGAGATTAACAAATTTGACCCCGGTTAACGTACCTTAAAACGAACCAATTTGACCAGTCCTTAAGGGCTCGTCTTAATCGGGTATTACAGTATATTACTTTATTTTAGTTTTTCTTTCTTTGTTATCAAAAACGTACACATATATTTTGTATTTATTCTTTGCAAATTAATATTACATATCATAAGGAGAAAATTTTTATTCTTGATATTTATATAATAAATACTTTTAAACATTTTTTTTCAACGGAAACTTTGAAAATCGATGATAACATTTTATTTGTTTTATTGAAATAGAAGAATTTATTGAGGGAAATAAATGTTTAATTTAATTATAAACCAGTAAGATTATAGGCAAAACAAAATTTTAAATAAAGGAAAAAGAGTAGTAAATAATGTTCTTTCTTAAGATATCGTATACTATATATTTGACATTGGCAACATAAGATGGCAAATATATTAATATTTTGATTCATCGCTTTATTTTGGTGATGAAGCACAATAAAGGTTGAATATTAATCAAGAAATCTAGTTATAAAATAGTTTCGATTTTTGCTACAAATAACACTATCAGTAAAATAAAAGTACACACCCAAAATTGTTGATCTAGTGTTATTATTTCAGGAGCTACAGCAATTTTCGCTTTTTGAAAATTTCTAAATTTAGCGAAATTGACACTAAGCATTATGAAATTTTACCGAAATCGATTCTGCTATGTACTACAAAGTCTAAGTATTGGTTTTTGATTTAGAGGGATGTTCGTAAAACGACATATAACGAAATAATACAGTCAATTGAACTCACTTTTTTCAATTAAAAAAGCACAATTCAAAATAATACACCACAAAATTGATCACTTTTTACAGTAATAGTGGCACAACTCAAAATAACACTCTTAAATGTGAAACATAAGTAATTAGTTGTTCTTGAGCACATTTTACGCAACTAAAAATATGTATCTTTAGTTGATCGTGCAGAAGCTATGCAATTAACATAAAAAACACACAACGGGATTTTTCCAGTCAAAAAAGAAAGAAGAAATATTTTTTTTTCATGGAAAAAAGTCAATTTTGGAAAATTTTAGAGTTGTGCCGTTATTGTATTTAGTGTGCGATATATTAATATTATAACTTATCTAAAAAATATTATATGTATAACTTGTATGAAAATATTTGAAATTTGTATTTAACTTATTAAAAAAATGGTTGAATCACCAACTTTTAATTAAAACAAATATTTATGCATTAATACAGGAGAAAACTGGAAAGTGTTACGAATAGTTGTTTTATAATACGTTCATAATGACGTATGTAATTTTGTTTTTTTTTTTTAACTATTCGATTTTAAATTTGTATGAAATAAGTTTTTGTGTTTCAGAACATAGTATTGTAAAGTTTCATTAAAATTCGGGCAATTAAAAGATTTATTTAGTGCAATTGTTAATACAATTTAATAAAAAAAAATTATCAGGGAAACAGAAAACAAATATCATTGATTGTATGTAACAATGGAAGTTGCTAAATAAAGTAGGAGTTCGATAGTAAATTTCATCTAAACTCAATAAATCAACGTGCATCAGTTCTCATATAGCTTTTTTCATTTAAGTTGTGAGTTAAATAAGAGATTTTTACATATTATAAGATGCGAGTGAAAGGTTGATGACCAGAAATTCATTCCATTAGGCGAATTAAGAACAATACATTCAAAATAAGAATCAGATTTTAAAGTATGTACCCAGCAAAAACATGGTAATGACAGGTCATTACTGTGTAGATTACTATGTAATGAGAGTTCGTTACCTTTTTCATTATCTTAAAATATAAAATAATGACCAGCTTATAATGAATGGTAGTACTTATATGTAAATGCAAAATAATGAATTACTTGTAATTACTGAAACAAGTACCGATTTCGTATTTCTGTTTCTTTAATATTTAGTGAACAGTTTGCTATGAGTTAAAATGTGAAGGTACCTCTAATTTTTCCATACAAATTGGTGCATTTTATTAAAATTTAATTTATTTTCTTTTATTTTTTCACCAGTCACTTAGAGGTAATATTTTGTATTCACCCTAAATATTTTCACCTCAAAAAATTTTTTTCCACCACAAACTTTTTTCACCACAAACAATGTTTTTCACCTCAAAAAAATTTTTCCACTATAAAATGTGTTTCCACAACCAAAAAAGTTTTTAACCTCAAAAAATTTGTTTCACCTCCATTATTGTACTTCAAAAGTTTTTTACATTATTTGTATCAAACCCAGTAGTGCACATTTTTTAGGATATTGGTGGAGGGTATTCAGAGATTTGGCACAACCGAATTTAAGCCTTTTTTACTTGTTTTTTATAAATTTAAACAAAAATCATTCTTATTGATTTCTTTAAGTACGAAAATTTTACTTGAATAAGGTCCACTCTTATTTTACAAAGAGTAACTACTTATTTTACTGTTGTAAGGAGCCACTTATTTTTTCACTATGAGTAACAATGCTGGTAACACATTATTCTCACTTTTTTTTTGCAAGCGAGAGGGTAATGACCACCCATGAATTTTGGGACATCGCGAACAAAAGTAATTAAGCGAGTAAATAGCCCTGTAACTAGTGAAACCCTTTGTGTGCTACTTACTCCCTTAATTACTTGGTAATGTCTGTTTTTGTTGGGTATTAATACAAATTTTCTCAAATTTAACAAATCTAAATTTAACAAAAAAAAAAAAATAATAGTAAAACTACAGTTTTATTTGTATTTATACTAAGGCGTAAAGTTTAATCAAATTATATAATTCATTCCGTGTAATCTATCTCATCATCTATACAAGCTAACTGGAGAGAAGTTTGACAATTAAAATTAAATTTGTGTCTATTTTAGGTTAGACATTGTCTAACGAAATTTTTTTCAACGTGTTTAATATTTTCTATTATTTTGCCCTAATCGCAAACAATTTCCGTTAAGATTTATAAACCAATTTACAAAATATTGTACAATTCCGTTTCCAATCCAAATCCATTACGGATTTCGAAAATACCTCGTTTATGTTGATTTTTCCCAACTGAACATTGCATAGCCTTCTACTAAAACCTTTTTAAAGTATTTTTGGTCTACTAAAACCAAATTTGAAGTTGTGGGCCTTTCTTTTTTCAATCCCTTACCCCGGTAAAAATAGTATAAGAGTTAATATTGTGAAGAAGTACTTTAAAATAATTTTATGGATTTGAGTTTTACATAAAATTATTTCTCCGAAATATTTACCCATAAAATATATTTTGGGGTCAGAGATTAAAAAAGCTGATCCGATAAAACTTTTTTACTTTAGGCTCGTGTTTAGGAGCCCACAATTTTTTTACTACAAGTTTGGATAAAAACATTGTTGAGCAGTGTTATCATTATTAAACTTTTCATGTTATTTACTTGAGTGAGCACAGCAAGTGCGGTTAATTAAACGATTTTTAATTTTAAAATGAAACCTTACTTTTGGCCCGTATTATTGTTTGACATTCAAATTTCGACCTACAAAACAAAAATGTTAATAAGTTTCTTTTTGTTCGCATTTAACATACAACAAAGCAATAAAAGTAAATACTGTTTTAACCAGAATACGAGGGCAGTTCAAAATGTTCTTAGCGTAAAAAAGAATCACAAGAGTTATATTTTTAAAATTATATTTATTTTTCAATATATTCTCCTGAAACTTCAATACACTTGGTCCGACGCTTTCCTAGCAATTCTACTCCATTATTAAAATAATTTTCCTGAAGCTCTGCAAAATAATGGTCTCCAGACGCAATTACATCTGCATTAGAGGTAAAACGCTTGCCAGCAATTTTTTTTTGGGAACAGGCAAAAGTCACAATTCTTACTTTAATTGAATTTTGACATTTAAACGCTCATGTGTGCTGGTGCGTTGTCTTGATTAACAATTTTTTTTCACATTCAAGTGATCCAAAAAGTTACAACAATATTCTGAATTTTTCGTTTTAATTTGTTTAAGCTAGACGATCAATAAAATACCTTTGTAAAATACCTTTGTCTCTGGTGTGTAGTAATGGATCCACCATGTTCCATCAAAAGTTATGAAACGATGCTTAAAATCCATTTTATTTCGCCTAAATCAATTTTAACAAGCTTGAGAAATTTTTATTCGAATGCGTTTTTAATTAACTGTTGATAAATGCGGCACCCATCTTGCAGAAAGCATCTGTAATTATCGATCGATCAGTTGAGATGACTGTGGCCAGTGGCGTATACTGGGGGTACGATTTAATGATTTTAAAAATACATTTGATAACTGTTTAGTATACATATTTATTTAAAATTTTATTTAATGTAAATAAAATTGTATATCCATGTAAAAAAGATTAGATCTGATCATATCTACATAAATATAATTATAAAGGTTTAAATCTAATGAGATCTAGGACCATATGTTATAAAATATGATTCGATATGGCATATAAGATACACTTTATGAACAGAACTGACTATATCTTAAGGGATATGAAAAATTTGTTTTTTTTTGTGGCAAGATACAAGCAAATATGGTCATCTGGTGCCAAATTTGTTCATATCTAATATCAGATTTTGTACAAGATTGTAGCCATTTGAGGGGTTTTTAAAAGCAGCAAATATATATATATATATAAAAATAAAGGTGTTTCTTAATTTCTTGTTAAATCTGATAGAGTTATTGTAATATCCAGAACAAATTGGACCTAGTTATAAACGGTGCGTCAGATCTGTCTAGATTTCATCCTTTTGGAATCTAATTAGATTAGGTACAATTAGATGTAATAAAATCTGTTCAGATCTGATCTTTTTTCATATTAATATACTTTCTCGTTTTATTTTTGAGTGTACTAACATTTTTTCTAATAAAATATGCCATCGATTTTTTGTATTTCATTTGCTAGTTGTAAAATTGTATTCAACTTATCATTCAACATATCTATCTGTCCTTATATCTACACGATGCGTGCTACACTCATTTGGTTTTAGGTTTGTTTTTTTGTTTCCTTTATACAATTGCTGCCAAGTCGTGAAAATTCTTGACTTTTCTCTTTTAAATGTAAACAAAAATATTTGTCATAATAATATTTGAAATTTTTTAACTTTTCTCGAGCAGTTAACTTCAACTTAACTATGGAAAACTAACCAATGCTTAACAATAGAAGCGAAGCTGCGAATAACGTTTTTTTCCAGATTACCGTTAGAATAACTCTCTTTTATGACTTAAAAATGAAATTAGGCAAAATTATGCAGGATTTCGTTATTAAAATGCAATCTAAAGAAGTCAGTCAGTGGGATACACCTACATACAAGTTCTAAAACATTTTTTTCGATTTCTCAACAATTTAAATTTTGTCGCTTACAACGTTATTCGCGGCTCTGCTTCAATTATTACAAGGAAAATTTAACCATAATAACTTACCAATATGTTTACTCTGATTTGCTTATCCCTTTTAGTATGAAGTGTCAAAATAAAAAACAAAAGGAAATACAAAATTATATAACAAAAAAATTTTTTAAAAACGTGAAATTTTAAGTTTTTATCGCGGTTTTTTGTGTTTTTTAACATATAAAAATATAATACACTTAACCACTAAATACTAGAGGTGGGCACGTGACACTAAATTTCGGGATTCACGCATGAATCACGAGTGAGCATAAGCCAAAATTTAAATTACTCAAGTGATTGTGCGAGAGCAGTAAAAAAATTTTCGTTGGTGAGCGTGCGTGAGTCGAATTTTTTGTCGTGAAAACTACGAAACGAATAAAAGGAAATTAGTTTTTTATTTTTTCGATTTTTTTACATGTAAGACAGTTTTTTCTTTATGTATAAGGTATGATATCACTTCATTCAAGTGATAAAATAAATTTTTTTTTTTGTTTAATCTTTCGAAATCATGTGCTTTTCTTATTGCAAAAAATAAACATTGTTAAAGTTCTTTTATAGCTACTCTTTATTTAAATACAAACTTAAAACGATAACACAAGAGACTTTATTTAAACAATTCAATTAATCGTCAATGCTTTCTCTTTGAAGTTTTTATATGTGCGGGTTAAAATAACTAGAATGTGGCAGCACCGTCCGGAAGCTGCATACTGGCAACTTTGTTCTTTTGAAGTTTGACAGAAGAAGGGTTGCCATTTAACTGTTTTATATTTCAGGGCTAACATATGGGAATTTAATATATACATATGGACATTTTGTGACAGTGCATTTAAACAGTGCATCAAAGTGAGTAAAAAATAAACGCCGTGCATGGTTTTGTATTCTTATGTATAAATTGTACAGGTTTGCAGTATAAAATAAAATGTTTGACACAATTGTTTGGTAAATCTCGGTGTTTCTCACGTGCTTTTACAAAATTTAATACATGATTGGTTAATATTTTGTTATTCCGCCAGTGATTTCTTCGCGCTTTTTATATTAAAGCATTGAATTCAATCATCTTTTATTTTACGAGCACCAAAATTATACAAATCGCTAACAATTCATATCAAATTTATTTAGAATTCGTCAACATCGAGATTTTCTTTTAATTCCTTAAGTCAGAAGTTGTCACCTTGAACCCACAAAAAGATACGTTTTTCCCATTTTCAATCCCAAGTTTATTAAAATTTGGAAAACAAATTTGTAGTGATGATTTGTGATTATTTATTTAAGGATGATTTCGGTGTGGAACAATTTTATTCAAGATCACATAAGGATAACTTCCATATACTATCGCAGAAAACTAAATACAAGTAATACGAAATTCCCCACGATTTCAAATACTGACATGCTTTTAACATGTTTAGAATGCTGCGGTAAAGTACGGAAACCCACATCGAAAATATAGAGATAATAAATAATGATCAGTCAACGCACACTGGATACAAATTTAACTTATTAAATTTTTTTAACGAAATATTACATCCGAAAAATGGGAACATCGTTTTCAAAACAATTTTTTAAAAATTTGGTGAATAACAAAGAAAAATATTATACGCAATGATACAACTACACTCACCAAAAAAAGTCTGTAATGACAACTGAAAATTTTGCTGTTATTTCGGAAAATTTTGCTAATTTGTAAAAAAAATAGTAGCGGCTACTAATTTTTTTAGTAAATTTTAGTAAATTTTAGTAAACTTTTTGTAAAGTGAAATTTAAAATCGGTTTGCTAAATTCAGCAAAAAATTTTACTAACTATTATTCATATTATATTATAAATAAAAATTATTAAAATGCACAAATTAAGTCAATTGGTTTTAGATACACTTGTTACACTATAAAGCTGCTAATTTCTTTTGAAATTGCTTTACGAATTCGAATATACAAAATTTATATATATTTTTTTTATCGAGCAACATTTTTTTATTTTGTATATTTTTTCCAAAAAATATTTTAGCAAAATTAAAAAAAATCGAAGTAAAAAAACATTAAAAACATAAACGAATTTATCATTTTGATTTTTTTACTAACTTTTTTTTGTAGTGTACGGACTGCAACTTTAAAACAAATGTTTGGTGAAAAATACAATTTTTCCTAAAAACACAATGTAGCGTTTATTGTGTTTAATAAAAGTAAAAACTCATAAGTATCAGAAAATACGAAAAGAAAAATATCAAGGAGTTGCCATACCACATAAACATTGAATATAGGAGGAAATGTTGATATAAGTGAATATAAAATTTTTATTTGGGAAAAATGTGTGAAAGTATCAAATGTGTGCAGTTTTTCGTTGTTCGAAATTCGATGTAGTTTACGGTGTATCGCGGCTCAAAGATAGTCCCTTTACTTAATTATTCGCGAGTAAATATCGTTTTGCAATTTTCCAATATTTCTGTAAAGAGACCACTAATTTACGAATCAATTATCTAAATGTGCAAGATCTAAGCTTTCAT
Organism: Eustalomyia histrio; assembly: GCA_949748255.1. NCBI lineage: Eukaryota > Metazoa > Arthropoda > Insecta > Diptera > Anthomyiidae > Eustalomyia > Eustalomyia histrio. The sequence goes on from OX456523.1 coordinate 189,258,703, forward strand.
ATGTGATACGATTTGTAAAAATAATTGCTTAAAAAGTTAGAGGTATTTGAGCCGCTTAAAGTATACAAAACAGCATAAATATCACATGAACGTGGAATAATCCATGTCCAAATTTTCAGTGATATCCATAGAATGACTTTGGTTTTTTTAAATAGCATTTGATATTTTTTAAATAGCATTTGATATTTTTTTAATTTCAATAGATATATTTTTTTAAATTTCAAATGGTGTTTTTTAATTTTAAATAATATTTTTTAAATTTCAAATGTAACTTTTTGATATACAATTGCTATTTTTTAAATAAAATTGCTGTGTTTTTTAAATAAATATTCTAATTAGAAATTCTTATTAATTAGCTTATAATCAAATCAATTTAGTAATTAATATGTTGAATCTATTCCCAAATCAACCGAAATGAAATCGTATTATTCGAATTTCTGTTGCCACAAACAAATATATCGGTGTCATCAACTAAACTGTGTTTAAAAATGTATTTTTTCCAAATGGATTTTTTTGGGACACCCTTACTAGGCACAACTTTAGATTGATAAGCAGACAACAATTGCATTTGTTTATGTTTTTCGAACTGAGAAATTTTCAACTTAACAATTGTTACAGCAACAACAAAAATACACTTTTATAAATAATTAAAATTATTATTTTATATGAGTATTCTGTTATTTAAGTTTTTTTTTATTATTCATTCCAACAACTTGTTGTGGTTTTTGTTAATACAATAATCAGAAAACAATTTCACTTTCTTAATTGGTGATTTTGTTGTTTTAGCTGGGTTAATACGTAGGCATTTTATGAATATTACTGAAACGCGTACTTTTAAGTGTTTTTCTCCTTTTAACCCCTTCATGTCCGACTGTTTATAGCCGCGAATTTTTAAAACAAACTTTTTGAAAACATGTTTTTTTTAATTGCTTGTATGTATGTATTATGACATTAAACTCTTAAACTTATCAGGTTTACACTGTTTACGAGTTTATATGAGAAAGCTTATGACGCGGAGCGAAACCCAGCGAATTTGGTCTCTAGTAAAACGAAACATGAAGGCCACAAAAAAGGTATCCAGGGACATAACAGATTTTAAATACAAATGAACTGCCTGTTTCAGAAAAATGGCATAAGCAACAATAAAATCTCAAATGGGAGATATTGCGGAATAAGGGGATAAATTCTTTAATGGATATTGTAACATAATAGACTTACATAAAATTGCAATAAATTATTTTTAAACTTTTAAATTAAACGATTGATTGGTTTTTTTTGATCTCACTCCTAATGTAACGAAGCTTGTGAAGCCATCTAACAATTTTAAAAACTCATAGAATCTAAAATTTTTTGGAAAATAGATCCTAAAAATTGATTATTTTTACAGGTAGATTTAATATTTATCAAACTTTCATCATATGTTATTAGTTACTACATGACAGTTGTTTGTGTGGTAATCAGTAGTTGTAGATTTTAACTGTAATAACAGTAGTTTTTCAATGAAAAAATATAAAACAAATATTATTACAGATATTTAAAAAAACAACTTAAGAAAAGTACTGTATTTCGCAACAGTTTTAAACAACTGTTAGCTGATAATTTAAATATTAAAATAAGCAACCACCAAAACGGTGTTTTTTGCAGTAAACAGTTAATTTTTGTTAGTTATTTAAAAAACAAAAAAATTCGTATTTTTTTTTAATTTGTGTTCAGTTTAAATTTGTTTTTATTGATATATTCTTAGTTTGCAAATGAATATTTTTTTTTAATTTATTACAAAAATATCAACTGTAAAATAGTAGATTTTACCAATTTTATTTAATTGTTAGTTGTTTTTTTAAAAATAAAATTAACTAAATTTTTAGTTATTTTAAATTTAAACATCTTTGTCGTCTTTTTTACTGCATATACCTTTGTCTGTTGTAGTGTAATAGTTAGCGCGTAGGAATGTTATACACAACGTTGCGGGTTCGATCCCCAGCGACGGCAAAAATCAATTTAGAAAAATAATTTGTATGAGTTTTTATCTCTCATATAAACCGCAAAGTCCTCCTTCGGTGATCCTATAGCACTTAACCCCACCGAAGTAAGGATAACATAGCAGGGCTATGAACTAAAAACTTTCAACAATTTCGCCAACTCTCCATCAGATGGCGGGCACTAACTGTTTTAAGATTTATCATCTCGCGTAATTACAGTGTTGCCATATTTGAAGCCCTTCATCTTTCAACAGCTTTCATCTCTCATCTATCCCCTTTTTAAAGAAAGCAACACATTATTTGGTATGAAGAATTTTTCCTGAGTGTTGCTTGGTGTTAGGTTGTAAATTTGTAAAGTTCAGCAACTGTTTTTTTCTGTTAGTTAATGGTAATAATTATGTTGCGTTCAGATTATAATTATTAGCAATATTTATTATAATTAATGGTTTCAAATCCATAATTATCTTTAATATTCAGTGGTGCTTTTATAGTTATTTTGTAAGATAAATACTTGTACAGTTGTGTGCAAAACATAAGCATCGAAAAACATATTTAACTTTAAATTGAGATATTTTATACATGTGATTATATTAAGAAATTTTCTTTATTTAGGTTTGTAAGTCTTCAGATTAAATTAAATTTTTAGTTGTGGTAGCCAATATTCAGTTGTCTAATTTAGTTAAATACTATTACGTTCCACTAAATTTTATTTTATGAAAAATTTTATTTTTAGATTTTTTCAGTATCTAACATAGTTCGAACTGTTGTATAGGGATTTGAACTTGTAAACTCTGAGTACTGGGCTACCTCTCTACCCACTACACCACAAACACTTATAACTTTTGATAACTAATTTTTCATTTAAATTATTTGTTGGGAAAACAAATATAATATAAAATGCGTTTAGCAATACCAATCATTAGAAGCGTAAATAATCAATACAATCTACAAATCGATTGGTTCTATTGAAACCCTTATTTAATGGTATATTTGATCAGGATAACCATATTTGTAGTTACACTTTTGAATTTTTTAATGAATTTGATGAATTTTTAAAATTTTCTGGTACATTATTTTTGATTCCTAATACTAAATTTTTTCTTTAATAATTGATTAAAGGTTATTCCAAATAAAATAACATCTTTACAAATTAAATTTATGGTTTTGATTGAATTGCAATCTCTTTTCTCGGTGCAAATTCATATAAAGAGATTTTTGCAAATTTAAACTGAATATAAAAAATAAACATACAAATTTAAATGTAGACATATTTTAAGTTTTTATACACATTGCGTATACAATTTTTATAATTTTGTAATACAATTTCATAATGATTTACTTTTGCTTCAGAAACAAAAAACGTTACTTGTAAAAGTTTTGCGATAGTTTTTGATAAAAGTATATTTTTTAATAAAAACAATTAGATCAATGTGCAGAATGAAATTTTTTAACTTTGCAGAAAAAGTTACGTTTTGCTTATCAATCAGTAACATATTTAATTTAGCAACAAATTGCATTTTAAATGCAATTTTTTTTAATTGATAAATATCACTAATAAAAAGTTCTTGCGGGTTTCAGTTCCTTGAAATATTGATTCCACTTTGGTTTTTGAAAATGGAATGAAAACAATAGTTTCTTTCGTTTTACATTTTCTGAAGAAGCTTTTAACGTGTTTACTACCACCCTTAAGCCTGTAGCATAATCAATCCTTATCGAAACTTTTTTTACAACACAAAAACTGTGCATAAAGTGTACAATGTTAAATAAGTTCCGAAAAAAACCGGTGACATGCCTCTATATTATGAAATTATTTTTTATTGTTATGGAGTTTGATGCTTTTGTTTTGCCCAACATTGTAGAACCATTATTATTGAATGATTTCATTTATTTTATAATTATTTCTTTTCAACAATTTCCATTTTTCGTAAAAAAAATATATAGATTCCCATATGTTAGTCCTGAAATATAAAACAGGTAAATGGCAACCAGCAATGTGGCATGGCAGTAAGTTGATAATAAAACGCTAAAGAAAATGCATTGGCGATTAATTAAATTGTTTACTCTGTGGAAGTGTAAAGTTAATAGAGTCAATAGAGTCTGTTGTGTATTTGTTTATAAGCTTGTGTGTAAATAAAAAGTAGCTATAGAAAATTTCAACGGTGTTTATTATTTGCAATATAAAAAGTACTAGATTTATTTAAAAGAAATAAATCAACGATTTTGAAAGGTAAAATCGTAACAATTGGTATCAGAAATGGGATTGCAATATAATAAGGCGTTATGAAATTGAAGGAGTTTAAAGTGTAACAACTCAAAAAATAATTGAGTAAGTTGGAGCTACCGACAGAAGGTAATAATACTGAATTGCAAAAGAGGCTGACAGAGGAATTAGGGCGGCGTAACATGTGCATTCTAGAAACTTCTATGGCAGACAACATGAAAATGTTGGAAGCTTCTAGAGCGGACAACACGAAACTGTTAGAAACTTCAGGAACAGACAACGAGAAATTGATTAACTTCAAGAAGCTTCGGGAGCAGACAAAGAGAAATTGTTAACTAAAATGAAAACGCACAAGAAATTGCTAACGAAGATAGAAGAAAAGCTGCAAGAAACTTCTAGAGCCACTGATTATAAAATTTTCAAGGTTTCAAAATGAGTGTCCGACTTACAGAACAGCGTAAATACGAGTAGATTCTACATTCAAACTAATGTTCTTGAGAGAAAACTGCAAGACCAAGAAAATAAGGTAAATAATCTTCAATGTCAAATGGGCTCAGTGCATACCGTTTAATGTATTAAAGTTCCAGTTTGATACAGTCGCGCCAAAAATGTATGAAAAAACGAAGAAAAAGCTATAGAATTGATTCTGGTCTTAAAAGCAAAATGTGCCAATCACCTGCAGAAATAATTATGATGACATAATGGTGGCACTGCAGCGAAAGTATGGTGGCGAATATGAAAAATAAATTTACCGAATTGAATTTAGAGGCAGGGTGCAGAAAGCAAATGAGTCGTTACAAGATTTTGCAACAGAAATTGAGCGGTTGGTGCAGCGTTTTTGAACTATAGGCATAGGAGCATTGCAGTCCGTCATCAGGTCCGATTTAGTTAAGGAGACAATTGAGACTGCGCACAGCTACTGGGGAGACTGGTTATGTCTATGCTAATGTAAATATGAAACTAACGATTGCCAACATAAGCGTCAATCACGTATTTATTGTTGCGGATATTGTGGACGAAGTAATCATTGTTGCAGATTTCATGATTAGTCACAGCATTATATTGGGAATGAACGCAAGGCTCAAGTTAGAAAGCCGGCATACACGGCAAGCATTGTTCAAGGGTTGTTTCATGGACATTCAACAAACGCATATTCTTTTAAGTGAAACCTAGTTAGATGCGCAAAAAAATGATCCCTAAAAGTTCACTGTTGAAGACATATTGGGCCAAATGGAATTGGCTACAGGTGTTTAACTATTGGCAGAGTAAAGACGGCAAAATTAAATCCAAATTGATTGTGGGAGGGGAATTGAAGGAGTTCCATAACGGACCCAGTGATGGTCATCTTGGTGTCACAAAAATCATAGAGAAGTTAAAATAACGGTTTTACTAGGTCGGCTATTAACAATCTGTAAGCGATTGGATAGAAAATTACGCACGATACATCGCGGCCAAATTTAAACAAATTCCTAAAAGTCTTAACAAAATTTCAAAACAAAATTCCCTTTAACAAATTAAACGAAAATCAAATTGCCTGTTGATTTAGAATTTGGCCGCAACAGACAGTCTATGTTAATAGACAACTCTTGCCAACAACAAGAAGACTTCAAAGAACTTCATGAATTCGTGCATAATAACTAAATTCGGCTGAAGTATTTTCTTTCTATTACAAAAATGTATTTATTTGTTTAAAATTTTTAACAATTTGTCATTTCTGCATTCATTTAAACAGTTACATTTTCATTTGTTGCTACGGTTTTTGTTGTAGTTTTTAAATAAAAAAAAAACTAGGTCAAAGTCAGTATTTAGGAAATGTAAATTGTAAAATGAAAAAAAAAATAAAATTGTTTGTATTATGAAAAGCCTACAAATGAAAACAAAAAATATAAAAATGGAATAATGGAATAATAAACAATAGAAATATAATGAAGTGAGTCCTCCAGGGAGGGGAAAAATATGGAATAGTAAATAACAAATACGTAGTAGGTAAACTAACTACACCAGTTAAAAAATAAACATAAAATACAATAAAATATTCAAATATTTCTATATCAAAAATATCTATACAAAAACAACCTAAAATGGTATTTCTCTCAATATATTAACAGATTTTTTTTTTATAAGAACGCCTTTCCTAAGGGTATTCCAAAACATTTTCGTTAAACACGGTTACGGTTAAAACCGATGTGGCTAATCGCGGTTAACGATTAATCGTACTAACTAGAAAATATTTTTAATTTTAAAATTTTATTTTATTTTTAATATAAAAATTAATTTTAACGTTGTAAAGGGCAAAGTATACCCAAGAACCGGCTCTAAAAATACTATTTCTTGAATAACATACTCTTGGAAAATATCACGGATTGTCCAATAATGTGTAAAATTTGAGAGCAATTTCTGTCCTAACTGTATTGTCGAAGGTTGTAGAGAGATTGATGAAGGCTCAGAAAACTGAATTTTTGGACCAAAACAATCTTTTGAGTAGCTGTCAGTTTGGTTTTTGTGAGAAACATAGTACTACTTCGCTTTTGGTGGGACTCACAGATACTATAAGAACTCATGTGAATACTGAACATTTATGTGTACTGCTGTCACTTGACCTTACAAAGGCATTTTATAGAATATGTCATAAGTTACTTTTAAAGAAACTTATTAAAGTTTATAATTTTTTAAGGACAGCACCTTCATTAACCTGTTCATATCTCACAGATCGTAGTCAGTTTGTATCCTCGCGGGTGTTGATGTTTTTTTGATGTTATACCAGTCATAAGTGGATCTGTTATTAGTCCCCTTCGTAAATGATTTTTTTAATATATTGGATGTTGGAAGATGTTATCTCTTTGGGAATGCGGATGATATTCAAGTTTTATTTTGCGGTAGAAAGTATAACTTAGATGTACTTCAGTCTGTGTTAAATTATTCTACAAACTGTATTTCAAATTGGATGAATTATAATTACTTTTCAATTAATACAATGAAGACAAAGGCAATGTTATTTTCGACCTAACATAATTATGTTCAGTATGTATATATATATATTAATGGAACTAATATTGAATTTGTACACCATTTATATATCTTAGGTGTAGTTATTAACTGCAATTTGACATTCGAATATCATATTAGATATCTTACGTCAAGGGTGTTTTTAATTTTGAGATTATATAATACAAATTTTATTATTCCTGTTTATGCCAAGGAAAGAATTGTTCACAGTACTATAATGCCTCTTTTTCTATATTGTTTGGAGGTACTATCTGGTACTTGGGGTTATAACATTAGGGACATTTAGTTACTATTTAACAGAGTTTAAGATATGTATATTCAGTACGAATTCGTGAACATATTACAGAACATGTTATTTCCTTTTCTTGGATCATCGTTTCGTGATTTTATTAATTCTTCTCCTATTATATTTCTATCGAGTTTTTAGTATACATTGTATTTTGTTTATATCAATTTTTTTTAGAATTACTAGATCTACTAGATCTCATAGTCTAATTGCACCTTTCAGTACTCTTTGGGCAAGTCGGTCTTTATTTAATGCGCTACCATCATCTTTAAGGCAATTCAATTACAGTGTTTATAAAAGAAAACTTTTAAATAACTTTCAATAATTACAACAATTTTTTTATCTTTTTGGTAATTTTTTATTACAACATAATTCTTTTTCTCGTTTTAATTTGGGATGTCAAAATATTATATATTTTATTTATACAGTATCAAATAAATAGTTATCTGGGTTTTAATTTCTATATTTTAAGGTAACCTTAACTGAGTGGAATGTTGTAATTTATTTATTGGCCTCTAGGCTTTCAAATTACAAAAAAAAGCAATGAGTAACTAATTCTGAAACCCATGCAAAGGATTTATGTTTGCATTATTACTACACCTTTAGCGTGTTTTAATAACAAGTTATATATTATTTTCCCATCGGTTGAGAAAACCTAACACTAAGTTTCAAAACAGCTCCATAGAGCTATTTAAAAAAACTTGAGAAATTTTATATATTTTTTTTTTTTCATATTAAATTAAAAAAAAATTAATAATTTCTCCTGTAAAAAAGAAAACAGCCTTTATGAAAATAAAATTTCCTCAAAATTTATTTGGTTGCTATTTTCGTAATTAATATTGCTTTTCGTAATAAAAATTGCTTTTAATAACCTAATTTTTAATTAAAACTAGGTAAACATGACGATTTCAAATTTATAAAAATTTCAGAATTTTTAACACAAATTTGCTTAATTCATACTGATAAGTTGAAACTTTAGTTAACTAATGATTAAAAGCAAATGCGAAAAAAAATTGCATAGAAAGCGGCAGTTTTTTGGCGTTGGCTAATAGGTAGCTCACTCTGAAACTCAGTGTAAAAACTAAAAAAAAAAAATTAATTGTATGAAAAAGTATTTTGAGTCTTGTTCGAGATCATAGAAAAAAAATTTTTTTTCTTCCAAATAAAAAAATTTTCTTATTTTTATTTAGTAATCATGGAGAATACACAGAAAAAGTTATTAGACACAAACTGAATGGAATGCATCACAATGTACACAGTGGAACAGCTTAAGAAGGAATTGAGCATATTGGCGGTACCGTCAGTAGGAAATAAGGTCGAATTGCAAAAGAGGTTCATAGAGGAATTTGACATTGACATTGCAACTTACGAATTGGACGAAAAAGAAGAAATGGAAAAAATTTATGTGGTTGAAAAACGAGTATCTGATTTTAATTATGACGACATAATGGTGGCACTGCAGCGAAAGTATGGTGGCGAACACAAAAAGGAAATTTACCGAATGGAACTTAGAGGTAGACTTCAGAAAGCAAATGAGTCGTTGCAAGATTGCAACAGAAATTGCACGAATGGTGCAGCTGTCATATCCGGGCGAAGGTTATCCATTTTTAGATGAATTCAAAATTGAAGCGTTTGTGAGTGAAATTCGTGATCCTGATGTGAGGTATACGGTGTGTGCTACACGAAAATCATCTTCTGCGGAAACTGTTTCATTTGCACTGTCACAGGAGACTGCGAAAATAATTGCTAAGCCGCAAATATTTAATGTGCGAAACCTCAAAGTAACTGCTGAAAAAGAGGAAGATATAAATGCCATGTTAAGAAAGCTAAAAGAGGCAGTTTTGAAGGCATTAGGTAAAAAGCGAGGCAAACCGAAGGACAAATGCTACAAACACCAAGGAAGAGCCTTCGGCCGATCACCGATTAACCCAGGAGTCACCGTTAAAACTAAAGAGAGCTAGCACTACGGGACCGGATCCAGCTTGTACAAACGAGGGCCCCAAAATCTCCATATCAGTGATACAGCTGGGAAAAAGCAATCTTATTTCTTGCGGATATATCAACGGCAGAAAGCACATTTGCACTATAGACACATGAGCATCACAGTCTGTCATCAGATCCGATTTAGTTAAGGAGGCAATTGAACCATTATATGGGGTGAGACTGCGCACAACTACTGGGGAGACTGGTACTGTCTATGGCAAAGTGAATGTAAAACTAACGATTTCCAACGTAAGCGTCAATCATGTATTTATTGCTGCCGATATTGTGGACGAAGTAATCGTTGGTGCAGATTTCATGATTAGTCACAGCATTAATCTGCATATGGGGCAAAAAGTTATGATTTGGCGGAATGTTGAAATCCCCCTTGATGTTGGAAAGAAAACCGCTTACCATTGAGTACAGCAAGAGTAGGAAACATCGCAAGCACAGTTCAATAGCTGAAGGAAAAGACCGCATCGTGGACATCCGACTAACGCATATCGAGTCGAGTGAAGCCTGGTCAGCGGCGCAACAGAGCGATCCCATGTTAGCGAAGATTATATCAGCCATAGGAAAAAACAGGAGGCCTACCCGCGAGCAGATATCAGCTGAAAGTCCGCTGATGAAGGCATATTAGGCCCAGTGGAATAACCTACAGGTGTTAAATAGTTGCTTATACCGTAAATGGGAAAGTGCCGACAGCAAAAATGTTGCCAATTTAATTGTGATGCCGCCATCTAGAATAAACGAGGTATTGAAGAAGTTCCATGACGGTCCCAGTGGTGGTCATCTTGGTGTCACAAAAACTATAGAGAAGTTAAAACAACGGTTATACTGGGTCGGCTGTCAACAAGCTGTAGGCAAGTCGATAGCAAATTGCGCTCAATGCATCGCAGCTAAAGCACCAGTTAGAAGAAGTCGTGGACAACTTCAGGAGTTCAAATGGAAAGCTCACGACTCCGCCTCCTAGACACCTGCAAGAACAATCTTTGGAACGGAACTCAAATTCCCTGGAAATTTAGAACTTGGTGTTAAGCCCGTCGCAACAGACTGTGAAAACGACAACTCTTCCCGGGAACAAGAAGACCTGAACAAACGTCAGGAGTTCGTCCGCAATCGAATTAAAATGGTCAGCGATAAGATGAAGGCGAGGTACGATCGAGCTGCGAATTCTGAAGAATTTAATGAGGGTGAGTTGGTTCTGCTGTTTAACCCGCAACGAAAGAAAGGATTATCTCTCAAACTACAAACGCATTGAGACGGACCCTATAAAGTAATTAAAAGGTTGAATGATGTGGTATATAGAAAGATCAGATCCCAAGATCCAAAATGAAGGTTGTTCATCCAGAACGACTAGCCAACTATGGAAAAGGAATAGCTATGTCTGTTCGGGACGAACAGGCTTAAGTGGGCGGCAGTGTTACACGAAATTTCTACCACTAGAAATTTCTTCACACGATTTTTGACAGCTGGAAAAATCTAGTGTCGTAATAAACTGGAAATAACTAGAATACCTGACTACTCATATAAATACTGGTACTCGGTGACGCAGTAGTTCAGTTTATAAGTAAAACGCAGAGTGTGAAGAACTAGAGTGTGGCTAACGTTTAGTTTATCTAAATCGTGTAAATAAAGTGTGCTATTAAAGTGTATTTCTGTAATTTTTAGTGACGGTTATAAATAAATAGAGCTATAAATAATTTCAAACAGTGTTTATTATTTGCAATATAGAAAGAACTCGATTTATTTAAAAGGTAAATAAATCAACAATTTTATTAAGGGTAAAATCGTAACAATATCTTTTTCTGTTGATTTGTGAGTTAAATAGAGATATTTATAATTACCACTTTCAAGCGCATGAAGAATGTTGATGAAGATCGTAACGGACCAAAAAATGCATTACATTCAGCTTGTGTCTAATAACTTTTTCTGTGTATTCTCCATGAATACACATAAGAAAAATTAGAAAATTTCCTATGATCTCGAACCAGACTAAAAATACATTTCCAAACATACAGTCTGAGTCAAAATTTAGTATACAGCACGCATTTTCATTTCTGAAGTAAAATATTTTGATTAGAAAAAGAAATATATTAGTTTGAACAAACTTAAAAATAAATTTGAAGTTTAATAATTTATTATTTTGAAAAATGTTGAAAATTAAAACTGAGTTCATGGAAATTTTATGGGAAGAAGAAATAAAAAAAACAGTCAAAAATCAGTATACAGTTGATTGATAACACCCTATTTTATAATGAAAAGTTAATATTTTGTTGGTCCTCCTTTCAGCTTAATTACAGCCTCTAGTCGCTTTTTCATAGAATTTACAAGAGGTTCAGTAACATCTTTAGTAATTTTGCCTTACTCTTCCCTTAAAGCTGTTCGAAGTTCGTTCTTGGATGAAGTGTTTCGTTTTCTAATGTTTCTGTCTAAAATTTCCCATAGGTGCTCTATGGGGTTAAGGTCTGGAGATTGCGGAGGTGAATTTAACTGTTTAGGAACGTTGTACAACAACCACTCCTTCACAATTCTGTCGGCATGCTTTGAGTCATTGTCTTGCTGAAAGACCCATGGCGTTACAAGGCCTAAATTTTCAGCACTCACTTTCAAATTGTCCTTTAAAATTTGTAAGTAGTCTAGGCTATTCATTGTACTTTCAATGAATACAAGTTTTCCTGGTCCTGCAGCTGACATACAACCCCAAACTATAAGAGAGCCACCGCCGTGTTTTACAGTAGCACTAAGGTTTTGTGGAAGCAGCTCACTATATTTTGTTCTCCAGACCTTTCCTCTTGATTTTGACCCAAAAATCTCAAATTTACTTTCATCAGTAAACATTACATTATTCCAGAAAGACTGCGAACAGGTTATGTGACCTTTTTCGAAGTCTTTACGTTTAGTACGGTTTGCCGCAGAAATAAAAGTTTTTTTCTAGGCACTCTTCCATGTAGCCCATGGTCATTCAGGCGTCTTCTAATTGTAGATGCACTTACTGATTCACCACGTTCCTGAGAAATGTTTTCAGCTATTTTGACTGCGCTAGACTTTGGAGTTTTCTTGCCTTCTCTTACTATTTTGCGCACCTCATAATCAGTTAGAGAGCGTGGTCGACCGGTATGTTTTAAAGTTTTGTTGTTTCCTCGAGCTTTATTTCTTTCAATAACTTTTTGAATAGTTGCCTGGCTTTTGTTCACAATTTTGGCAATATCTCCGAAAGATTTTCCGATACTTCGGTGGTACACGATTAAGTCTCTAACCTCCACTGGTAAATCTTTGCCACGTGACATTCTGCTCCTTAAATATTTTCCTAACTCTCTACTTTCAACATTAATACTAAATTCATTTATAAATGTGTTAAAAAAAGTGCTCAATGCACGATCTACCCATAACGGTACTTATTTTATTCTATTTTAATGTTCTGTATACTAAATATTGACTGCATTTTTAAGAGCATTTTCTCTTTTGTTTCATAAAACTTATAACATCTCTATTATAAGAAAATAAAATAACTGTTAAATAATAGGAAGACATGTTTATATAAAGGATTTTTAAAAATATCAATTTCTTTTAAAGATATTATTCTTCACTAAATACTAAAAAGATTAACTATAAAAAAAATAAAAACTTCACAAAAAATCTATTTTTTATAAAAATTCCAAATATTTTAATTTTTTATACCATTTTTCTTAATTGAATTCTTTACAAAACCTGTACTTAACCGGTTACGGTTACAACCGAAATGCAAACGCTACTTGATACATAAAGAAAATTACAGTCGTGCTAAATTACATGCAAAAACGTCGGAAAAAAAATCGAAAAAAAGGAAACGAAGAAAAGGAATAATCACAAAAAATCGATTCACGTACGCTCATGCAGGAACAGGGATGGAAAACATGGTAAAATTGTACTTTTTTTGGAACATTTTTACCTTGGTTGGTACCGTGGTACTACCGCGGCTCATTTAGTACAATTTGAAATTTTTTAAAATTTTCAACTTTTAACTTGATAAAACAACATAACATAAAGCAGCTTTAAATTAAAAACCTGTTTATTTATTCAGCTACTAAAGTAAAAAATAAAGTCAGTTTGAAGTTGAGCCGGCTCTAAATTGGTGTCACATCAAATGTATCAAATGTTTGCATACACATTGTACTAAAATATTCGGAAGTGGCAACATTGAACAGCTGATTTTAAATTACCTCTCAAAACAAAAAAGTGTATTATTTTTAAAAAGCTATAAAATGCCTTTAAATTTTTTAATAGCAAATCCTGAAAAGGTTAAAATGCCCTCCAAGGGAGGCAGTGTGACATTAATAAAAATTAGAGTAAAATTTTACAGTTTTGTGGTAATTATACGACTACATAAAATTAACGATAAATTTTTTTTCACCCCGTAAATTTAATTTTTTTAAGTCTTTTTAGTGTCTAAGCAAATCTGGCTCAATACGATAAAATTGTTAAAAAAGAGAAAAAAATTTTGGTACCGTGAGGAAGTACAATTTGTTTGTCTGGTTGGTACAATAACAGAAAACATATTTTCCACCCCTGTGCAGGAAGTTTTTATTTCCGCTCACGCTCACGTGAGTTATTTAAATTTATGCTCTCGCTGACGCGCTCACGTGAGTTATTTAAATTTATGCTTCCGATGACGCGTGGTTAACGTGAATCACGAAATTTCGTATTACGTGCCACCTCTAATCCAAAGCTTAAATCTACGAATTTTGTGTCAAGCAATTTGAAACAAAATCAATATGACCGTGAATTATGCGCTTAAGACAACCATCGGTGGCAAAAAAAGCTAACATTTAAATTTTAATTCGAGAGGATGAAATAGGGCTAATGGTATTTTAAGTATGTATATTCATTACGATATTTCAGCGTTAACGGTATTTTATTATATTTTTGCATTGGCATTTTAAAGTTATCGATAGTCCTTAGAAAGAGCCTTGATTGATAACTATATTCTAGGGTTGGAGTTTGGAGGTGTCTAGAAAACATACCGAGCAATATAAGTTAAAGGAGGCGTTTAGGTGAAATATAAGAAAAAGTAAAGGTACAGTAATTTTGTGGGAAAACTAGGTCATTGTATATTAACAACAAACTACAGTAGAATAGGTACAACAAAAGCATTGATTTAGAAATAAAAACAATAACAAATGCACCTATAAACATTTAGCATCATCTTTCCACACTTGCATCATCAACAACATCCATATCCTTCTCTCATCTCTACAGAAGTTTAAGGACACACAATTTACAATATTTTGCAGTATTTTTTGTTTTTGGAATAGATTTTGTTTTGATTTTTTTTTGTTTTGGTTTTGGAAAAACGCAAACAAAATAACAACAATGTACAATAATAACAACAAAGTAGAAAACTGGCTCAAGGACATTTGAACGCAGTACTACAACCAGAAAAAGGAAAAAAAATGAAAAATGGGTGTATCATCGATATATGTACCTTAGATGCACTCAATGATTTAAAAAAAGGACAAAATTGGGTTCAAAAATAAACTCACCTGCCGCAAAATGTAAAGGAGTTGATTTTCGACCAGCCGTGTCACGAGCATTAACGGTCTGAGCTGTTATTAACTTTTTCACTTTGGCGATATCGCCCGTTTTACAGGCTTCGAAAAGCTCGCGTAGTGGATCATTGGCCATGACCGCATCCAGGTTAACATTAAGTATAGCTCGACTGCGGCTGGTCATGGTGACAGTATCACCAACACCATCAACTTCAAGAATACTCTACAACACTCAATGAACACACGTCTGCGTTTTATTTATTTTTTATATTTTTTTTTATTTTTGTACGTCGTATCACAAAATACATATATAATTCCCGAACAACTAGCAAAAAATAAAACACCAGACAATAGAAAAAAATAGACTTTAGGGCTCGACTGGTTTCATCTCTTTTTAATTTAAAATATGTATTACTATTTATTCCACTTTTAGAAACTTAATAAATTTTATTTTTATCACAATATAATAAATATTATAAATTTTTTCTCGATTTGGTAAAAAAAATACATTTTTTTCAAAAGAAAATTTATCTTTCTTTTTCCAGTACACCCGTTTTTAATTCATTTTATTTTTTTAATATTTTATTTATATATTTTTTAACTCTTTTTTTCTATATTTCCTCAATAATTGATTATTTTAGTGTATTTTTTTTCTTTTTGTTCAACAGCTGAAGTTTGTATGTATCGTCGTTTATAAAAATTCTCGTAAAACTGCAAAAGTTCACAAGAAAAATATATTTTACAGACAAATTAACAGTACTGCCAAGTGTTTCTTAAAAATTACCCCAAATCGATGGAAAAAAATTCTTCTAAAAATACTTTTATTTTTGAAAATTTTTCTTATAAATCCCAGAACATATTTTCTTTGTAAAAAAAAGCTGTCAAGCTATACTTAAAGAAGTATCGTAGTGCGAAACTACGGTGAAAATTTTTTCTCATCAATTTTCTAGAAACCCATTGGAAAATATGAAGAAAAAGCGACTTTGGCTTTATTATGATTGTGGTCTTTTTAATGACTGTGAAATAATTTTGACTTTAAGGATTTTATAACCATTTATCGGTCCCAAACATAGTGTAAAATTTTCGCTTAGTTTGTTACCCCGTTTACTTCTCTACACCTATTGTTATCAAACAAGCAACAAAGCAAGAATTGCAGGCAGTAATTTCATGCAAAAAAGTCACCTTGTAAATCAGCTCTTAGTGTCAAGTGAAAATTTTGTAGAATTTGTTTTTACGCAGGTATAACAAGCAGATACGTATATGTTTTTTCGTGGAAATAAATATATCGGGAGGTATTTCGGTTCAAAGAAATTAAACCCACAAAAATTCTTCATTATTTGAATTGGCAACACTGCTCGACAAATCAAATACCTATGCAGAATTGTATTTTTTAGTACTATATTATAGTACGTTTTTTCTTATTTGCTTCTGCTACTGATTTTCTTATTGACATACAGACAGGGATGGAAACCATGTGCATTGGTACTTTTTGTGGTACATTTTTACACACAAAATCCACCCCTAAAATACCAGTACTGATTTCACGGTTGAGTTTTATTTTTTAATATAATTTTTTGTCAGTTTTTTCTGATTGGATTTTACTGATAAGGGATGGAAACTCTAAACTTAAATACTCTTTTCCAGTATGCATTCACTTACAAAAGTATACCGGTACACTACTATACAATTTTAAATAACTTAGGTTTAATTATTATTACTGTGTAACATAGTTTTTTTTGGCCTTATTGGCTTTAAATTACAAAACTGAATAAATAAATAAATAAATTACAGTCGAAGCCCGTTATAACAATTACTCAGTATCACAAAAACGTGATATAACGTAACGTTTGCATTAACTATCTTATACTCGTTATAATGAAAATTTGTTAAAAAAATATGCAAAAAAAAAAATTTAATAAGAAAATAACTCAAAATTTTTTGTTGTTGAACTTTCTAGTCTCGGCGTGAGATACTTTTATAGTAACCTTAGAAACTTTATAAATTATAAAGGTGAATTAAAATTCACACAAATATGTGCTGCGATATAACGAATGGTCTTGACAATATATACTAAACTGGGCTTTGACTGCATCATTTCCTATTTGCAACTCATAAGGTTTGTTTTTTTTTCGAATTTTACATAAATATTCCATACAAATTTAGGTAGATCCAAAACTAATTGCTTTGTTTTAATTTCAGATGAAATCCAAAGCACTTGGTTATCGTGTGATTTAAGTTTCATTTAAAAACTTTGCACTTTGATAACTACTCTAGGATGAAAAAGTGTATAAACAAAAAATGTTCATAAGAAACATTTTTAGGAGCCCTCTGACACGTATTGAATTATGAATATGCAATCATTATCTTTATAAATAAATTTTAAGAATATACCATAAAATCTTATATATAAATAAAAATGAAATGATGTTCGTTGGTAAGCGCATAACTCGGGAACGGATGGACCGATTTGGCTAATTTTTTTTTTTAATGTTTGTTATGGCCCGAACTTGGTTTTTACGGAATGAAAATTTAAAGAAGCTCGCCGGAAAGTTAGATAACTTTCAAAAAACTTAATTTCCGTTGTTTTCCTTTATTCCTAGGCAGAACAACGTTTGCCGGGTCAGCTAGTTGTTAATAAAAATGGTATGATTGTAATAATAATAACTGTAATAATTCTGAGCCATATGTCCAAGTCTCCAAAAAAAATTAATTTCTAATCTTTAAAAACTAAAGCAAATAAAATTTCATAAAACGTTTCCGTTGACAGTTAATTGATTAACAGGTGTTTTGGCAACTCTATGAAAAACCTTGACAACCATATGCGAAGCAACAACAAAATACACATAGTTAACAAACAAGTTAAAAAGTAGATGAAAGAAACCTGATGAAATGTCAGTAATAAAGATGGCGTTTTTGTGTTATAAGTAGACGGGGAACAAAGTCGATCGACTAGTAGTCGCAACTTAGCCGTCGCCAACCATTTTACAAGCACTTCTTTGGCTAGTTATGTACCTCCTCAAAGAGTATATAATTTACTATAGAGGGTGTGTTAAATAGTAGCAAAGTATGCTTCGTGGTAAATTTTTGACAGTTTTGAGGTGAATGAAATTTCACTAGCCCATAGGGCTAGTAGAATTTTTACATAAGAATAGAAATTTTTGAAGTTTTAAAATTTTAAAACTTCTTAAAGCAAAATGAAAACAAAACAAATAAATAAATTCGATTCTTTTTCATACATAAAAATTTAAAACTTTTTCACCATATAAAAAATATTTGTTACCATGCCAATTTGCTACCGTTTGACACACAACAAAAAGTATATAATTTTCTATAGAGTATTTTTCCCGCTCTACCAGAAATTCAACATGGTACAGAGTTCAGCGGCAACATTTTTAAATGAGAGGGCAACATTTTCAAAGTTGCTAAAGTGTTGAAAAACATTAAATTTAGTGTATGCAGTGCTGCCACATAAACAGTGTAATTTTTTATCCCAGTTTTTGGGATTCTTAACTGTTTACCAGTTTTTTCAAAAAACATTTTTTTTTCAAATTATTGCATTTTTTATAGGTTTTTAGTTATATGTTGCAACAATTAATAGCATATTTATTCTCTTTTTTATATATTTTTACCATAGAACTGGGAAATAATGGATATGAATAGACATAGTTGGTCAATGTGTGTGTACACACTTTAATACTTTTGATGTCACAATGTTATGTTTGAATTCGTAACTATTTTTTAACACAATTGCAAATTTTGGTTGTATTTTTTTACTTTATTAGACATGTCTAATTTTAGTAAAAATAAATAGTATATTGAACAAATATTATATTTTTATATGAAAAATCTGAAAAAATACATGAATAAAATAAAAAAAACATTTTTTTTTGAAATAATCTGAAAAATCTCTAGCATCCCAAAAAACGGCAAAAAATAGTTAAAATTGGTTATATGGCAGCACCGCTAAACACTACTAAAAGTTGCCGATCAAAACTCACCTTTGTTGCCGCCAAACTATGTTCGTGTTCTAAGAGAGTACTAAAAAGTTCGTGAGAGAGAAACATACTCTATAGAAAATTACATTCTCTTTGCACACAACCACAGTATCAGAAATACTCTACTAGAAATTCAACATGCTACAGAATTCAGCGGCAACATGCTTATATGAGTGGGCAACATTCTCAAAGTTGCTAATGTGATAAAATACATTAAGTTTAGTGTATGCAGTGTTGCCACATAAACATATGGCAGCACCGCTAAACACTACTAAAAGTTGCCGACCAAAGTTCACCTTTGTTGCCGCCAAACTATGTTCGTGTTCTAAGAAAGTACTCAAAAATTCGTAAGAGCGAACTTCTCTTTATCTTTTATATAAAGGGTGTCCCAAGAAGAACGCAATTTTTAAATCTGGCAACATTCGAAGTGTCATTGTTTGACATTTGAACAATTGTTACTGTTTGCTAGTAGAAGGTACGATTGTGAAATTATTTTACCAAAATGGTGAAAGTTTTGCGGCTACAGTTCGCAAATTGCGATCAATTTGGGGTCACGATAATGCTCCAAAAGAGTCAACTGTAAAGAGATTAATGGATAAATTTACCGAAACTGGGTCTGTTAGTGTTGTAAAGACAACAACGCGCCATCGACCAGGTCGATCGACCGAAAATGTCGCAGCTGTACGTGATGATGTCGCTCAAACTCCATCCACCTCAATTCGACACCGAGCTCAGCAAATTGGTGTCTCCAAATCCACTTTGCAGCGAATTTTGACGAAAGATTTGCATCTTCATGCATACAAAGTTCAATTGACTCAGGAACTGAAGCCAGCTGACCATGGACAGCGAAGGGAGTTCGTTAATTGGGTATTGGAGAGACAACATGAAAATGCTGATTTTGCCGATAAAATCATCTTCAGTGACGAGGCCCATTTTCATCTTGATGGCTTCGTCAATATGCAGAATTGTCGCATTTGGGGTGAGGAAAATCCTCAAGTGATTCACGAGAAGCAAATGCATCCTCAACGTGTCACTGTGTGGTGTGGTTTTTGTGCTGGAGGAATCATTGGACCTTTTTTTATGAAAATGAGGCAGGTCAAGCGCAAACAGTCAATGGTGTTCGGTATCGTGAAATGATAACCAGTTTTTTCTTGCCTAGAATTGAAGAAATGAATGTGGAGGGCACGTGGTTCCAACAAGACGGCGCCACATGTCATACAGCCAGAGAAACAATTCAATTGCTGCATCAGTCATTTCGCGGTCGTGTTATTTCGCGTTTTGGAGATCAGAATTGGCCGCCTAGATCGTGCGATTTAACGCCATTAGATTTTTTTCTTTGGGGTTTTTTGAAGTCGATGGTTTACGCGAATAAGCCGACGACGACTCAAGCCTTAAAAGAGGAAATTGGACGCTGCATTAATGAAATACCGCAACATTCATGCAAAACGGTCATTGAAAATTTCATTAAAAGATCGCGTGCATGCCAGCAAAGCCGCGGCGGCCATCTGCACGATATATTGTTCCATACATAACCTTATTCTGTCTACTTTACGATATAATAAAGCTTCACGATTTTTTTTTAAATATCTGTGTTTTATTTAAAATTTAAAAATTGCGCTCTTCTTGGGACACCCTTTACTTTTTGACCTCGTCAATAAAAACTATAAAAAATGCATGAATTTGAAAAAGTTGTTTTCATGAAAAAACTGGAAAACAGTTAAAATACCAAAAACTGGGATAAAAAATTAAACTGTTTATGTTGCAAACACTGCATACACTAAATTTAATGTTTATCAACACATTAGCAACTTTGAAAATGTTGCCCACTCATATAAACATGTTGCCGCTGAACTCTGTAGCATGTTGAATTTCATGTAGCATGTTATTATTTTACAAAATAAAATGTGTCACAGTTTTAAAAGTTGGAAGCCTGAAAAAAAAAATCTAGTAATAATGCCATCAACTTTATTATCTATTAAGTCACCTTGTATACAATAGTGTGACTATAAATTTCTCGATGCGAAAACTTCTCGCATCAGATACAGAAATGGGGTGATGGATACAAAATGTAAGTAGACTTAACCAGTTTTTCAAAAACATAATTTCTTGTTTAAATTTTTAAATGTAATATAATTTTTAATTTTGAAGAAATTATTCGTAAAATTATTTTTACTGAAGGAATAATTTTGCACTTTATTTAATCAATATTAAATTCAATGAATCAATTTTATATATGTTTCTTCTTTTTATATAGTCAAATGAATTCATTTAATTTTATACTTTGTATATCAAACATTATTAAAAAATTTATTCAATAAAATTAAAATTGAATCCGGACTAAATCACTATCTAATATTATTGGTTATCAACTCGTTGAAAAAAAGTTATTATAAATTATTTATTGATTCAAAAAAAGTTTTTAGACGAACTGATAATCATTTTTGATACATGCTTAATTTTGTAGGAATATAGTCCCGGCAGATATAGCACCATTAGGTTTTCCAAAAACCATTTAGGACCATGATAAACAAAAGATATTTTGTCAATTTGCAAATTGTGCGCTTTTGTGCTCCTCCGCTTTGGATTTTCCTAAAGTCACGCCTTACCTGCTATCTACACTTCATAAGGAACGTGTATACCAAATTTCAACTTTCTAGTTTCAGCAGTATGGGCAGGCCGTTCAGGGGGAACCTTTTCCCCCTAACTAGAAATTTACAAAAATGATGTCTACATCGGAGGGGGAACCTATGCACCAAAATTCAACTTTCTAGCTACAGCGTTTTTGGCAAGTCGTCAAGAGGGATAATGTTGGTTACACTGGTCCAACGGTTTAGAAAGGCCTTTGAGGGGGAGCCATTTTACCCTTTTAAACCCTTTTATTACGACGTCCCTGGCTAAATGTAGCTTATCGGTGAGTCCATACTCCAGGCAATACATATTTCAAATTTCCGATTTCTAGCTATTTCGGTGTGGGCAGGTTTAAGGGGAGATTTTCTCCCTTTTTGCCTCTCCCCGTAGGAATTTACAAAAATCTCACCTGTGTAGTTTTCTGCACCTAAGGTGGAACCAATATACCAAATTTCAACTTCCCAGCTCTAACGGTTTTGACAGGCCGTCAAGGGGGAGAATTTCCTCCTTTTGCGGTTTGAGATGGGCGATGTTGAATGAGTGAGTAAGTGAGTGAGTGAGTCAGTAATGTTATTCCTTTATATATAGAGAAGATTCCATACAATTTTTTGTAGATATAGACTTGCTAAGTAGTTATACATACTTATAGCTGCTTAAAAATTTATAAATATGCCGCCAAGTCTTTGAAATTCTTGGCTTTTCTCTTATTTTTACACTTAATATTATATATTTTATTATTACTTGTAATAAAAATATATTTAAATTTTTTTATTTTAATTTTACAAAATATTAAAAACAACAACAGCTAACAAATTAATAATGTTTTTGTTGGTAAAGTTAGAGCAGTACCTCGTTTCTGTATCTGATACGAGAAATTTTCGCATCGAAAAATTCATGATCACCCTACTTCATACAGGGTAACTTCATAAATGATAAAGTTAATTGCATTTTTACTGGAAATTTTTTACAGCCTTTAACTTCTTAATTTTGAAAAATCTCTTATTACATAGAAAAATAACATGAATAAAACTCATAATTACCTTGTTTAGATTAACATATATTTAATGCCTGTGACTCACCCTATAGAAAGCAGAACGTTTGCATTTTACATGTATTTTGCAAAAACTTTATCGATGCGAGAAATACAGAAACAATATAATTGCTCTATTCCGCGTTCCGGCAAAGTTCATACACGAAACGAGCACCCCGTTTCTATATCTTGATGAGAGAAGTTTTCGCATCGAGAAATTTCGGTCACCCTGAAGGTGACATAATAGATGATAAAGTTGATTGTATTTTTACTAGAAATTTGTTCGAGCTTCTAACTTTTTAAGCATTAGAGAAATAAAAAAAAAAACAAATACTGCACCATGTTATCTTCTTTAGATTTATATAAATTTAATTGCCTGTGACTCGCAATATAAAAAGCAGAACAAGGTTGCATGTATTTTGCGAAAACTTTTATCGATGGGAGAAATATAGAAACGAGGTGCAGCTATCGTACTTGTTTACGAAAAATAAAAGTCAGGTAAAAATAGAGATGGTCGTTTTCTTAGCAAATAGGTATAGATAACTACCCTACAAGAATACGACCGATTATATGACCGGTCATTTGACTGGTAGTGTTGACGGAAATACCCGTCAATGCGTAGAACAAAGTTTCTATCAAGTTCTTAAAGAAAATATGAAAAACTTGACCGAAACTTTATTTTTTTTAACAACAAAAAATGCAATTTATATTAGTTGTTTCACTCTTGCATATATGCAAGAGTGAAATGACAGATATTTTATTTTGTTTATGTGTTAGTTTCAGTCATCAATTTCTTGTAGGGTATATACATTAAATTCGAAAAACAAACCTTATATTTTTAGCCGCCACCACCGAGTTTATTTTTGTTATGTCGCCGCCCGTGACAATTAAATATTGGCTCCGTTATCTGTAAAAAAGAATTACATACAATTTTTTTTTGTACTGAACGAAAAATTTTCTTTGCTCTTGGATTTTTCCATTTGAGGAATCTCATTAAATACTTATTAAAATATAAATACAATTAAATACAAAGTGCTAACAAAAATAAAGAAGAATTTGTAGTTTTAAAAAAAGAATTTAAGAAAATTTAAATTATTTAAAACTAAATACACACGAAAAAAAATTAAAATTATTCGATGGAGTTTCAGTTTAAAAATATCTTTCAAGAATAAACCATTATATATATATAAATAATTATTGGAATTTTAATTTAATTATTATAGCAAAGTGGAACAAAAAATTAAAAGTTAATGATTTCTAACGAAAAGTAATAATTGAGAGTTTGTCGTCACCAATTAAGGTTGTCTTGTGAATTGTGCGATACTTAAGTGGATATAGACTGGTGATACCAGAAACAATGCAGTGCAAGTGTATTCACTTTACAACTACTGTATGCAGTTGAATACATTTTGCAGTAATAAAACAAAGAGAAAACAAAAAAAAAAAAAGGGAAAATCTAGCCAAACGTAAAAGAAAAAGCGTCATTTAATAAAAAGTGAATTCAAATACTATTTATGGAACTCAATTTGAAATGGAATGTTTTTGTAATGGTATTTTTTATGGAGCTTAACATAATTGAGCCCAACCTTTATTTTGGGAATTTACAAAAAGAATAAAATTTGTGTGTAAAAAATTTGATCATCGTATCCATTAATTCTATAAAATTGTTGAATTTTTGTCTTTTTCTCCATTTGGTGTCATTACGCTACGTTGCACATGTTAAGCTTCACTTATTTAGATACAATAATAAACAATTTTTCTCAAAATGATAAAAAAAAAAATTGTAAAATTTTTTAAGTGTGCTCATCAACTATTTAACTGACCCCTCATTAAACGTTTTGCTTTTGTTATGGAAAATTAGTGCCGTTGGGAGTTATCATTTACAAATTAAGGTGCTTTTCCTATCATTGCCAATTTATAAATAGAATCGCTTTTGCTTATTGATTTATTGCAAACATTCTTCGAGCAACAAATAAACGTTACCATGGAGCTAAAAGTTTGGGTCGAGGGCATACAACGAATTGTTTGTGGTGTTACAGTTAATACAACATGTCAGGTATGAACAAAAATCGATATGTCTTTAATTTAAATAAAATTTTGCAAATTCTTTATTGTATGTACTTGTATTCCAAAATTGTGTCAAATTGTGGGCGTTACATATTGTCCGCCAAGTAAGGTCTATCATGTGGTTCATATCAATTTGAATGTAATTTGGATTTATGATAAGTGGGATAGAGAAAATTAACATCAATTAATTTCACATTAAGTCCTGGTTTACACACAGCAATTTTGAACTTGCATTTGTGCCCACACTATGAGTCTCTTATTGTAATTTTAGTATCCTGTACAATATATATAAAAACACAGGAGAATTGGGTGTACATGCAAACTCTGTATTCCATTGTACCATTTTTTCGGCAATTGCTTGCAGAGCTTTGAAGTATTAATTCCCTAATTCCCTTTTTTGTATTGAATTAATATTTTGGCAATGAATTCCCTAATAAAACTTATTGAATTGAATAAAGTCGATTTTTTATTCGATTTATCTTGGAATTCATTCATTATTTTCTAACTCCTTTATAAAATTTAATAGTTTATTCTCAAAGGAATTTATTCAAACCTAGTAAATTCAGCGTATGGTCAATGGATTAATTACCTAAAAAATTAATTTTCCTAATCAACCTTTCCGCTTATTCCCCTATAGACAAAAATTAATTTTATCCTTTTATATTCTAAAGAATAAACGTTTTCTCTTAATTCCCTAAGGAATTTACTTTTTCGCTTTATTTTAAAAAATAAAATAATGACAGATATTTAAGAAAATTCATTATGAGGCACATTATTTTTTTAGATCCTCCACAATATATGGTGAGGGTATATATCAGTTTGTAATTCCGTTTGTAACATGCCGAAATATAGGTCCAAGACCCCATAAAGTATATATATTGGTGATCCTTATGCAATTTTAAATTGATTTAGCTATGTCCGTCTGTCTGTCTGTCTGTTGAAATGGCGGTCACGACGGGAAGACTAAAGCGGGACTGACTTTTTTTAACCAGATTATTGGAAATCCTCCCGAGCAGTTTGGTATTGACAATGAGTAAAATCGGTCCAGCGGCTAAAAAGTTATGAGTAAAAATGTGAAGGTACCTCTAAATTTTCCATACAAATTGGTGCATTTCAGTACAATTTCATAGTAACAATTGGTACATAATATATTTTCTCATATTTTTTCACCAGTCGCGTAGATTTAAATAATATTTTATATGCACCTCGAACAATTTTTTTCACCACTAAAATTTTTTTCACGGAATTGATAGATGGGTCTCCAGAAAATAGTGTGCCATTGTTAAGTTCATTATTTGATCGACCTTTAATTAGTTAAAAATGTAGTATTTTGGTTTTTTCTTGCTTTATATAACATAACTTTAATTTAATGATTTTAGGGTAATGATTCTTGTTTAATCTTAACTGTTTTTATACCCTCCACCATATATGGTAAGGGTATATATCAGTTTGTCATTCCGTTTGTAATATGTCGAAATATAGGTTTAAGACCCCATAAAGTATATATATTCGTGATCCTTATGCAATTTTAAGACGATTTAGCGATGTCCGTCTGTCTGTCCGTCTGTCTGTTGAAATGGCGATCACGACGCGAAGACGCAAGCGGGGGTGCCTATTTTTACCCAGATTATTTAACATCCTCCCGAGCAGTTTGGTATTTAAAATGAGCAAAATCGGTCAAGCGGTTCAAAAGTTATGAGTGAAAATGTGAAGGTACCTCTAAATTTTCCATACAAATCTGTACAATTTTTCTGTATCTATTTTTTTTTCTGTTAAGTAAGTAAAAATGTTATTAAGTCTTCTTATTGTTCGATTACATTTATTGTCTTACATACTATGAGAAGAGCTATATGTGTGTTACTCTGATAACTAAGTTAACGTAAAAATCAACAATGTTAAAGTCGCTAACAGAGCAGACCTCTGTAAATAACATTGCTAAAACTAAATAAATAACATTACTAAAACTAAATATAAATAACAAAAGTTCGTTACATAAATTGACAAAACATATTCATATTACAGTTCATGCAAAATTTAGTATATACGTATATCATCTTCAGCCCCTATGGTGGAGGGTATTCAAAGATTCGGCACAGCCGAATTTAGCCCTTTTTTACTTGTTTGATATCAAATTGTCGAATCAGTCAATCTGCTAATTATTTTTTAAGCTAATTTTAAATTTATATTTATATATCTTTTTAATATTTATTTTTTTTTTATATTTATATATCTTTTTAATTTATTTTTACTGTTGTTTATAATTTTGATATGACGGTTAATTTAAATTTAGGCCCTGTTGTCCATGACAACTCTTACTTGCGTTCAAATTTAGGAAACTTAGTCAATGGTTTCAACACTGGTCATTTTAATTGCCAAAGTTTTACAACAAAACTTGACGAAATAAGGCATATTCTTAGAGATTGTCTTTTAGATATTGTAGGTGTAAGTGAGACTTGGTTGAAGTCAAATATTTCTTCACAAGTTATTGCGGTACCAGGATATACATTTCACAGGAATGATAGACCTGGAGATAGGAGAGTTGATGTTGTAGTTAGCGATGTATGTAGTGATTTTAACAAAGTTAGAGGCGGAGGTTTAGGGTTTTTTTGTTTCTAACAGAATTAAGGCCAAGTTGTTTATAAATCTGAAGTTTATGGTAAATTTGAATCAATTTTTATTGAAGTTGAAACGCGAGGTTCTAATTTTTTACTCGGTGTTGTTTATCTTCCTAATAGGAATGCTGAGAATATTCAAATTATAGTGGATAGATTGAGTGAGCTGTTGGTGAAGTACAATAATGTTATAATTATGGGTGACTTTAATTTGAACTTGTTTGATTTAACTAACTCTCATACCGTGCATTCTTTTTCTCAGAGGCTGGGATTATATTGTCTTCATAGCCACATGTAATTTTTTTTTGGCATTTGCTTTTAATCATTAGTAAACTCAAGTTTCAACTTATCAGTATGAATTAAGCAAATTTGTGTTAAAAATTCTGAAATTTTTATAAATTTGAAATCGTCATGTATCTTTCATATTGACTAATCAGATGCAATGCCCAGCTGTATCTCACCATTCTTTTATTTTCTTGAGTGTTTCTACTAGCATTGTCCCTACTGACGATTATACCGATTTTAAAGACTACAAGAATGTTAACAATGAGTTGTTGGTGAATCTAGTGCTCCAATTTAATTTTACTTAATTTTTTAGAACTTCTAGTATTGACAACCAACTTTGTAGTTTAATGGAATGTATAAACATTTTATATTCTTATGTCCCCGTCAAATTTTATGTAGTAAATAAAAACTGGTTTGATTCACCAGTTATTAAATTTAATCTATCAGTTAGAGATCTAGCTTTTAAGGAATATCTTCGTTTACCTTCTCCGGAGAATTGGAGAATTTATTGTAGAGCGAGAAATAAGGCTAAAGCCGTTATTCGTAAAGCTAAAAGGAATGCTCCTTTTAATCAATTTGAGAAGCTTGATGCTAAGGGTATGTGGAAAATTTTGAGATCTAATGGTGGTATAGAGACGATTGAATCTGCAGATGGTTTAGATGCAAATGGGTTAAATAAAGAATTTGTATCTCATAGAACAGTTGATGTCATGGTTTTTCTTTTCGTGCTATTAATTTGGAGGAATTGTGTTGTGCATTTTCTAATATTAAATCTAATGCTTCGGGCCCTGATGGTTTGCCATTAAGATTTTTAAAAATTATTTTTCCGTACAATCAAAAACAATTATTACACCTAGCTAATAATATTCTCACTTGTTCTATTTTTCCTACCGATTGGAAAAGTTGCTAAAGTGGTTCCCATAAGCAAAAATGGATCAGTTAATGAATTATGTCCGTTATGAAGGAACAAATGTTACAATTTTTGGATGATAATAGCTTAATAAACCCTTATCAATCGGGATTTCGCCATGGTTATAACACATCTTTCCTACTAGTAGGTCTAACGGATTCTATTAGAAGAATTATGGATAAAAGTAATGTAGGCGTTTTGTTATCGCTTGATTTATCCGAAGCTTTTGACCGTATTAGTCACACAATTTTAATTCGAAAACTCTGTGATTTCTTCAAATTCTCGCAATCGACTTGTAGGCTAATTTTTTCTTATTTGACGGAAAGACGTCAATATGTTTATTGTAAGGAGGGTATTTCTGACTGGTTAACAGTAACCAGTGGTATTCCGCAAGAATCTGTTATTGGGCCCTTGTTTCTTCATTATATGAATGATCTTATGTCTATTGCGGATGGGTTTTCTTGTGAGGTTTTTGTTTTTGCGGATGATATTCAGCTTCTTTTTTCTGGTGAACGTCCGTTTACTGATGTATTGGAGCGTGTGATTAATTTTATAATGTCTGACATCTCGGATTGGATGTCGAACTGTAATCTTTGCATTAATTCTGCGAAAACTAAGGCAATGATTTTCAAATCTCCTACTACTTTAGTGAATTTAAATATCAAGGTGAATGAAGATAAAATTGAGTTTGTAGAACGTATTAAATGTCTGGGTGTCTTAATTGATTCTAGTCTTAGTTTTGAAGAGCATATAAATTGGCTGTGTTCTTAAACGTCGATTGTATTCTTTAAATCTTTATTTGCCTGTTTATGTTAAAAAACGCATTGCGCATGCATTATTAATGTCTAATATGTTATATAATCTTTTGTTCAATCGAATTATTCGATTTGTGTACAATCTTAAATATCGTGACCACGTTACTAATTACGTAGAGGATTTTCTAGGATGCAATAATTTTAAAACATTTATACACACGCGATTCTTAAAATATTTTTACAAAATTTTAAGGCTAAATGTCCGGTATATTTACTTAAGTATTTCGTACTTTCTAGTTCTTTAAGAAACCCACAATTAATTTATCGACATTGCAACACGTCTATTCTTCAAAGATCGTTTCAGTATAGAGTAGCTTAAATTTGGAATTCTTTACCCTTATTTCTTAGAAGCTTTAATTTTTCTGTAAATGTATTTAAAACCAAATTAAAAGAATATGCCTACCATAATGATCATAAGTTTTTTTCTTTTTATTTTCTATTTTAACGTTTAATGAATTTTATCTATAATTAAATTTTTGGTGACTAATTTTTAAATATTTGAACGCAGTAACCCATAGGGTAGTTTTAGAAAGGGAAAATTTGTATTCAATTAATATTTCTTTATTGTTAATTGTATTATTATTTTATTTTTTTTTTGATAGTTATTTAATTTATAATTTGTTTTATTGATAAATATTTACGTATTATGTAGTAGTATTATTTTTATTATTTTTCTTTTTAATGTGTGTTGTTTATGAACCATATTTGGCCTAGGGGCTTGGTTTGAAATTGTACAATAATAAATAAAAATAAATAAATAAAATTTTTTATTCACCTCAATATTTTTTCACCTCCATAATTTTACTTCAAAAGTTTTTACATTATTTGTATCAAAAACAGTGGAGAACGTTTTTTTAGGATATTGACTGAGGGTATTCAAAGATTCGGCACAGGCGAATTTAAGCCTTTTTTTACTTGTTTTTCTTTAGGGAATTAATTCCCTGAAGGTAATTAAAAGAAAAAGTTAATCACTTAGGGAATTAAGACAAAAGGTTAATTCCTTCGGGAATTAGACGAAAAAGGAAATTCCTTAGGAAATAAATAGAGGAGATATTTGGAACTAAAGTTACAAACTTTGAAGTAATAAAACGTTTTTAAATTTTTAATATTAATTTTTTAATCCGTTTAAAGGGCTTCATTTTTTGATCTACTTTTTAAAATTTTAATTACATCGTTTTAGAATAATTTGCAACTATTTATATGTATTCTTCTAATAAATTTTTGTAAAGGGTTAACCCTTAAATGCATAGTGTGGCTATTCGGTAACAAATAGTGTTTTGCAATAAAAAACACCTTTGAAAGACTGTAGCGTAATTTCGTGCATTCTATTCACACTATTCTAATATATTTGCTAAACTGGTTTTGACAGTTCAAGAGAAAATGGTGGTTTTTCTGTTTCTATTTGAAATTTTCAAAAAAAAAAAAAAAATAAATATCTAAAGTGTTATTTCTTCCATAAAATTCATATTTTATTTAAGTAAAAGGTATATTTTATTAATACCAATAATAAAGCTTTTAAAAAAAATTATTAAAAATTGAAAATAATTCGTAATTACACTTTGAAGCCAGACCCTATTTTTCAATAAAAATCACAGTTTTTGTTAATGTCAAATATTGTTTTTTGTATTTTTCTCGGATTATACATGTCTCCAGTAATCATATATAAAAAATGGTTTGAAAAGAAGAAATCATGCATTTAAGGGATAAAATGCATATTTTACAACTTCTTACATTGTTCCTTACCAGTAAAGCAATTTATAATCATTGCCAATTTCTGTCTGGGTGTAGTTAAATATTTTAGTAGTTTTGGATGTAAATAGTTTAAAAAGTTTATTTTATATAAAAAATATTAACGACGTTTTATAAAAAAAATTGTCGTTTACATAGTACCAAATATAAATATTTTTTGTTTAAACTTTTTAGGATGTTGTTTTTGCTTTAGCTCATGCCACTGGAAAAGTGGGTCGATTTACACTTATTGAACGTTGGCGCAACAATGAACGTCTTTTGGCACCAAATGAAAATCCATTGAAATTACTTTTAAAATGGGGAGAATATGCGAATGATGTACAATTTATATTACAACGTTCAGAAAGTAAACAGCAGCAGCAACAACAATTGCAGCAGCAACAGCAATTGCAGCAGCAGCAGCAACAACAATTGCAGCAGCAGCAGCAAACGATTAAACAAGAAACACCACTACAACAACAAAATAATACTAATAACAATGGCAGCAATGAAAGCACAACTGTGATGATAAATAAAAAACCTTTAAGCAATATTAACAATAACAACAATAATTTATTTAAACATACTAATAATAATAATAATAACAACAATAGCAATAGTACTACTACTACTAGCAATACAACAATTGATAATGCATTAAATGCAACTACAACCATGCAACAAGAACCATATCAAAAACCTTTAACTATGGAATTAAGTTTAAATGCTGCACATGAAAGAGCTAAAGAATTAAAAAAAAGTTTTGGGTAAGTTATGATTTAACTAAGTAATATAATTTGTGTTTCTCAAACTTTTTTCCACAAAAAGTTTTTTTTGGAATTTTTTTTTCGAACTTTCTTTTACAGGCATCATACAGGGGGGGGCGGTAGGATAATAAAAAATCCATAATAATCTTAGGCCTTACTAATATTCATTGAAAAAGTCGCACGATTCGAATTCAGAAGAATGTTGGTTAATGATTTTTAAGTTGTTATTGTTTAAGTTGATATTGTTTTGCTACGTTCATACTGCATCCCAAAGTAGGAGTTTTAATTTTATCAGGGGTAATTGCAGCATAATAATTGACTTCGATAGCGAGTCATCGATCAAGTATTATCTTTGCAAACATTGTTCAATACCAAAATGTCAATCGTAAACAAAAAATTGTGAAAAATGTAAATTTTATTAAAATTTCAGGACAAGTGTGTAAAATGTAAATGCAAAACAAAAAGGAATTTTGGCAGAGTTTACTTTCCATCTATGCAGCCTAAAACTAAAAAAAGAGAAATGAAAGGATAAATAAAAAAATAATCACTGTTAAACTTAAACCTCCAGGGATCTAATATTTCCTCATAAAAGTTTCCTTTCATTCATGGGATTGCTCAGGATGAAATTTAATTTCTTGGTCACCTTTGTGACTATTTTCTTGGTGGCACTGCCGTTGACATGTGCCAATAAAAATTTAACTGCAATAAGACATAATTGAATGCTTCCTTTAACAATCTGAACTGCTGTTCAAATAAAAAAAAATATGTAGTCAATAATTTTTTACTTACACTTTTGTTGGCAGTGATACAACGTCGCCCTTCTCCTGCATGTGCTTCATAATACGCATCAAAACCTGTTCATCTTTTAACTCCGACAAAGATAAATATACAAAGCTTTTAGTTGAAATTACAAAAATGTTAGTCCCTTGTATTTTATTTTGTTTTTATTTTATGTTAACATGTGTTGTGACTCTTTTACAAATTTAATAAACGAATCAATGACAATCTGAGTATTATAATTTTCTTCATTCATCTCGCAATACTCAGAATGTCATTGATTCGTTTTCTAGCACCGTCTATGAATTTTCTTTTCAAATTTGGGTAACCAGGATTTGAAACAACTTACCCATGAACTTGAAATCTTTTTCACTTTCATTCGTGGGCTTTAGAAAAAATCTCGCTTCGTATTTCGACAGCATTGATTTTGCTTAATTTTATTTTTAAATTTACATATAAATATTTTATCGTCAGTTTTTATTATTATTATTATTGGACACATTGATAGGGGAAGATTACAAGCATATAACAATGTTAAATATAATAAAAGATTAATCTTATTTTTTGTTTTTTAAATACTAAAATATTATCTTAAATACTAAACAATTTGAATTTACCAATTTAGTTCCTAACTAACTGCCATACACTCTTTTCCTATGAAATAAAAAATTTAAAATATTTAAAAACTGGCGATAAAATATTTATATGTAAATTTAAAAATAAAAGTAAGCAAAATCAATGCTGTTGAAATACGAAGCTAGATTTTTTCTAAATATTTTAAATTTTTTATTTCATAGGAAAGGAGTGTATGGTAGTTAGTTAGGAACTAAATTGGTGAATTCAAATTGTTTAGTATTTAAGATAATAGTTTAGTATTTAAAAAAATAATATTATATAATTATATAATTTAAATGTGTCCAATAATTGGAAAGTTTTTGATTAAATAAATAAATAATAATAATAGAATTTTTAACAATAAGTATGAAAATTTGATTCGAAAGCGATCGAATGCGATCATGAGGCAACTCGGTAGGTATCCAATTTTATTTTTGTTCGATAGTTCATTCGATATCGAAAGCGTTAAAAAGACCCCAGGTTTTTTTTTTCAAGTTTTGGATTTAAAACTTGTATGGAATTTGAAAGTAAAGGAATTTGAAAACTAAAAATATATTTAAAAAGTTCCAATTTCTTGTTTATTATGAACGTAGTATTAATCGTTATATTTTTATAGTGTAAATTTGTGGAAGGCCGTCTATAGGTTCTAAATTTCTCATGTATGTTTTAATCCCAGTGCAGTTTTTTAAGTACAAATGTTTATTAAAAAGGATCCCACTTTAAAGTTTATTTCAAATTTAAATTCATTTTACATTTTATATATTTTTTTTAGTGTTCATGATGTTAAATATATAGAAAATGTTGGAATTGTTAAGGGAATACCACAACGTAATAACAACCACAACAACAACAATAATAATAATACAGCAGCAACAATAACAGCTAACACAACTGCGACAAACTCTTTAATACCACGTCATGAGAAATCTCATTCAAATCCTATAGAAATGCCCTCTTCCGCTAGCAATAGTGGTGGTGGTGGTGGTGCCCTTGGTAAATCTGATATTAAAGGAAATGGTGCTTATCAAGAAAACAACTATAACAACAATAATAATACAAATAATATTTATCAACAATTAGGTGCTCATAATAGTAAGTCTATAAATGAAATTCATTTAGCTGAGGTACGCAGTGCTTTAGATCGTCGTACAATGTTATCAACGAATGCTACACAAAATATACAAAATATGGGTGGTAGCGCTGAAATAATATTTACCACAAATCAAACAGTAAATGCACATCAAACAAGCAACGAAAATCTCTTGGATATATTTAATGGCAATATGCCTGCTTCAGCATCATCAGCAACATCATCAGTAACAGCAGCAATTGTCAGTAATAATAGTAGTAGTAAATTTACAAATTCTCCCAATGATTTATATAAACAAGCAACAACTATATCTGCAAATGGTGCTTTAGTACCACCACCCTATAGAGATCCACCACCACCACGTAATAGCCCGATGCAGTTGCATACTCCACCAATTTCACAAAACTCAAATCATTCTTCAAATTTTTCAACAACTTCCACGTCAACGTCACCACAGCATGCAACTGCAAATGCTTTGTATTCCAATCAACAAACACAGCAGCAGCAGCAGCAGCAAACACAGCAACAGCAGGACTATGATTTTGTAGATTATCAAGAAATTAACGATTTAGTTTTAACCACTAATATGGATGAAAGCGAAAGTATGTTTCAGGCCACTCAATATAATGATCTGTTGCAATTGATTAAATTTCAAAGAGAAAAAATTAATCAGCAACAAGTGGAGTTAACTAAGGTGAGAATAATGAAATAAATTCAAAAGTTTTAAAGTTTTTTAAAATGTGGTTTCTTTTGTTTATAGTATGATGCTGAAATTGTTTATTTGGAATCAAAAGAACGTGATCAGGCTCAGGAATTAGAAGCTATTTCAAGAGAAATCACAAAAGCCGATCAGTTATTTAGACAAGGCAGTGAACAGGTAAGTAAAGAAATTTGAAACTAAACAATTTTTATAAGGAATTTGTTGTGCGGTTGTGTGAAAATTTAAAAAGTTTGGACTAGCCTATAACACAATTAAACCAGAGTTGGGACTATAAATTTAAATGTTTACTTATTTTGTTAAGCTTAATTTTATCTGTTAGTTTTTTTTTTTTTTAAGATATTTATATTTGTGTTAGCTTACTAACCATATATTGCCCTATGGGCTCGGTTAGTTTTATGAATTCAATAAATAAATAAATAAAATAAATATATATATAAACCATTTGGTGTTAGTTAAGACTGTTAAAAAAACTTCAATTGAGTCTGAAAGACCTGTAATTGAGATATTATAAATTATTTTATAAATACATACAGTTAAGCCTGACTTGAGATTTTAAAAAACCAAATTTGGGGTTATAAAATTGGAGCACTAAAAGTTGACTACTACTGAGTTAGAATTCTGACCACAAAAATATCTGCAGTTAAACCTTTTGGGATACAAAAAGTTCAAAAATTATTTCTGAGTTAAGCTAAAAAAGCTTGTGCTGGAACTAGGAGGAACCCTAAGATTAACCCTTAACTCTCACTAGGAGAAATAAAGCAGCCATGATTGTGTATTCCTAACCTTTGGACAAAATAATTAAGCCGACTAAAGAAAATTTCACTCACAGTTTTGCAATCAACTTATTTCAAAATATGTTTTTTTTTTTATTTTTTACATGATGCCAACTTTTTTGAAACAATATGGGAAAAAAAAAAACTAAAAAAGCGCTAGGTGATGAATTTGAACAAGTTATAATTTTTTATTAAGATTTTAAAAATTTTACGTTCTTATTTTAATAAAAATTTTAAACAAAAATTATTTTTGGAAATATTTTCAAGTAAATCAAAAGCTTTTCACGTCCTTAAAGAGTGTCCTATTTCTAGCATAGACGAGCCATAGGAGAACATTTTCTCATAAAGCTGATTATACTAAAAAATTACAAAATTTGCCAATAATGGGCAGCCCTATCAACGGATACCTTCTCTTTAAGTGTTTGAGCTGCTCTTAAAACAAAATTCAAAAGTAAAAAAATTAGCAGAACTTTTTTAGTCATTTAGGAAGATTTTTGACCTCAGTATCGAACAAACTTTACGATATTTTATAAAAGATTTGATTAAAAAATAATTTTTGTATTCGTCAAGCCAATATTACAATTATTTACTTGCCAGTAGAACGAAATCATTTTCAGAATAAATCTATTTGTTAGCGAGATTTTTAAATGTTTTTAAGCGTTTTAAATTCAAAATATTCAGGAAATCAAAAAAAAAAAGGTCAATTTGAAATCGATCGATTTTCAAATAGTGTATAATTTTAAGGGTTTTGTATCAAAAAAAATAATGCAGTACTCTGGTTCTATTCCATTCTTTTAGTGTCCAATTCCGTATAACAAACAAAAAAATACACGTTTAGAAAGTGTACAAACTTATTTTTTTATCGACAGTTCAACCTTTAACTTTTCTTTTTTGACAAAAACGCAAAAAAGGCCAAAAAAAAAAAAAATGGCTAAAAAATTAAAAAAAAAAACAAAACAACATAAGTTGGAATAAGTTACAAAAATTCATATACATTTTCTAAGTATTTATTAGTGTTTCCAATTCGGTTAATCGATTAACCGATTCCTCGATTAATCGCCTCTATTTCATTTAATGTCGAAACAAATAATTTAATACTCAAATAATTATTCGACCCGAATAATCGATTAAAATAGGTCGATTAACCGGTCAAATTTTTAATATGAATATTTCTGTTATTTTCCTTTAAACTTCCTAATTTTTTTAACTTTGGCAAGAAAATCGTACTGAATCAAAGCAAATATGAAATATGATAGACAATTTTTATTTTTGTTTTTATTCCTTTAACAAACAACTTTTTAAAAATATAAAATTATATTTTCATGTCCAAAAAATTTAATTAGAGTTTTTTATTTATTTATTTATTCAAATTAACCGAGCCCCTTAGGGCCATATATGGTTAATAGTATATAAGGTGCAAATATACATTCAAATACTTAAAACTATCAATCTTACATAGATATACTGATAAGTTTGTACTAATAAATTGTATTTAATAAAAAAATTTTTTTTTATAAGAGGGAACAATAGTTGGATTATAGATTAGCAAAATTTTCAGAAAATAATAATTTGGCTTGAGGATATGTAAAGGAAAATTTTTTTAAATTATTGGGAAGTGCATTCCATATTCGCGCAATTCTAACAACAAAGGAACGTTCATATGTCGAATTACAAATTCTTGGTATAATGATTTGAGGAGAGCGTAACGATCGTGAAAAAGTAAACTTGTCGTACAGATAAGGTGGGAGTTTTGTAGTTATAATCTTATAAAAATTAATAAGTAATCTTAGCCGAACATACATTGTTAAAGAAAAACCAAAAAATAAGATTACATACGAAGAGATGTGCTCTCTCACTCTTAAGCCATATATGAATCTAACAATCCTATTAACAATTTTAATAACATTTTTTAAATTAGTACGATTGGTTGCTGAATAAACTTCAATGCCATAATTCACTATTGATAAAAGAAGTGCATGTGCCACCATAATCCTGACTCTTTTAGGGAGGTTATATTTTAAACTATATAGTCTTCTCAAAACAAAACATACTTTCGATGTAATTGAACTTATGTGTTTGTTAAATAAAAATTTATCATCTAGGACTATACCCAAGCAACGCATATTATTCACTATATCAATTAAACTATTATTCATTTTAATTGCCAAAGAAGATTTATCTATAGAACCAAAAGACATAGCTTTAGTCTTATTTGCATTTATATGAAAGAAGTTGTTATCCATCCATGACCCAACAATATCCAGTGTATAATTAATTCGTGCATTCAAAGAGTCAACAAATTGCTTCTCTCCAAAGAAAACCAAATGAATATCATCTGCATATAAAAACATGTCTGAAATTGGAAGATTCACAGCCTGAATGAAATCATTGATATAGAGCATAAACAACAGGGGTCCTAGCACAGACCCCTGCGGAACGCCACTGAAACAAGGCAACAAGGTAGAGCATCTATTGCCACAAGCTACAAATTGTTGTCTATCACAAGGTTCTTTCCTGAAATTAAAATTCTTGACCAATTTATTAATTAGGTTGTTATGGTTGATGGTATCAAAAGCCTTAGATAAATCCAATGGAACTAAAACACCAACTCTGTTGTTATTTAAGTTCTGTCTTATTCTATCCGTTAATGAAAGTAGGAGATTTGTAGTGCTGAAACCCTTTCGGTACCCAGAGTGACAAACACTAAGAAGGTTATTTTCACACAAATACAAATCTATTTGATTAACCAGTAGATGCTCAAAGACCTTAGAGAGGGAAGAAAGAATGCTAATAGGCCGAAATGAATTAATACCCAGCCCACCTGGTTTCTTTAACGGAACAACTCTAGCAGTCTTCCATACTAGCGGAAAAGTTGATGTCGTAATAATGGTATTAAAAATATGTAAAATGTGCTTTTCAATAGATGGGTATAAAATTTTCAAAAATTTAATTGGTAGTTCATCAACACCCAAAGAATTGGATTTTATACTAAAGAAAGCCTCTTGCAGTTCATTTTCATAAAATCTGCTAAAAGAAAAAACACCTGAGTCGTTCATTGTAACCAACTGGCAAAAGTTATTATTTTGATTAGATGAAAAAATATTGTTTAAAACATCTGGATCTTCCGAAGTAACTGCGTCGATTTGCGTACGACAACCTATATTAGTTAGTGCTCTCCATGTAGAGCTACTGTCCGTTCCATTAAATCTCTTTGAACATTCCTTATGCTTTAAATTTCTTAGTATTCTCTTGACTCGATTTCTATATTTACAATAAACAGACCAATTTTGTTGAGTTCTACACTCACAATACGCTCGAAAAGCGAGATCACGTAAATATTGAGCGGATTTGACTTCATTCATATTGAGAAGGCTATTATTATTTCGAGTTTTCCTACGTTTAAGTGGAACACAAGAATAAAGTTCGAGTATATTATTGTTCAGTTGTTGAATCTGTACATCAACATCCGATGTTTGATAAATCGAACCAAAATCTAAGCTCATAAACCTACGTTCAAGTAGATTGTAGTCTATTGCATTATAATCTCTATATTCAATGATAATATCTTACTTTTGTTTAGGAAAATCTAAACTCACGCAAATAAAAGCATGTCTAGAAACATGTGGTACCTGAAATTGCCCAGAAAACTTTAAATGATTTAAGTCACTTAAGATAAAATAATCCAAAAGTGAAACACAATTAGCACTAATATCAAGGTGCGTAGGCGTAACATTATGAGCGCAAAATAAGTTATTACGACTACACACTTCCCTCATAATTGACGATTTTGAAGGATCAAAAAGATTGTAGTTAAAGTCACCCATTATAGCAACATGCTCATAACGACAAGTAATATCACCTAAAATGTTATCCAAAAGTCTCACACTAGCAGGATTACCCTTAGGTAAGTAAACAACACCCAATAGTATTTTATTGGATCCTCCTACTATTTCCAAAAATAAGCATTCAATTGTTTCCGGGTCGGATGTATCAAAGACAACACTGGCTTTAATACCTTCCTTTATATAAAAAGCAACCCCTCCAGCTCGCATATCATCGGTTCTATCAACTCTAAGCAATCTATAACCAGGAATATGTACCGCATTATTGGTAACCCATGACTTAAACCATGTTTCCGTGACACCAACCACATCCAGTAAAGACCCTGTAAGAATATTTTTGAATTCATCAAATTTATTAGCACGCGTTAATGGTTTTATGCTTTGAACATTCATGTGACCTATATTCAAGTATTGCTCCATGTTAGAAAAATTTCTTAAAATATAATCATTATTAATAGTAACATGTCCCAAATTGACACTAAGGTCCATGTTAAATAAAGTAATAATTTTGTTTTATAATGTAATATAATTCACTTATTTATTACATAAAATAATTTACAAAAAGTTGTATATAATAATAATAATTTATAAAAAATAAAAGAAAAACTAGAGTTGCGCTAATACATATGAGATCATATTCAATACATAATACATAAAACAACAGCAACTATGAAGACTTCAATGTGAGTGTACTTCCTTGCCAAGTTTATCGTAGCAATCCCCATACAGTAGGTACTTAATTGAACCGTCCGCCATGCTTATTTTCACTTTCGGAATATTACTATGCAGCAATCGAAATTTATGTATTTTGTTGTTCTTTTTTAGGTTACGGCAATAATAAGACAATTTGCGTTCCATGGGAGTAAGGTTGTCGTTAAGATAAACCCTAGAGTTTATATCTATCATTTCTTGATTCCTGGTTCTTTTTCCATTTACACTGTTCTCATTATTATTATGATCATTTCCAGATGTATTTTCCCCGTAATTATTGTCATCATTTATATTTTTAGCGAAATGAGACAATCTCAGTGTTCCAAATTTAAAATAATTTGCCATAATTAGATCTTTTTTATCAGCAGAGTTAAACTTTATAAGAATTTTATCTTTATTAATAGACGAGCATTGCTGTATATCCCGTTCAGAAGGGGTACATTTAAAAGCTTAGTCAAGCTCAAAACAGTGTTCATAATATCATTGGAATGAGACATACCTGTCGCAATAATGTCAAACCTGTTCAATCTTTTATGAAGAGTGTTGTTTTCAATTTCTAATCCCATAATCTTGGAAGCCGTTAGTTTGCTCTTTTTACTGCACTCATCGACTTCGCTTTTAAGTTCTAATATTTTCTTGCAAAGTGTCACATTCATTTGCTCCATCATACAGTTAAAGTTACTCTTCATATCATCGAAACCAGCCATAATCTCATTTCGCAGGGACTTTATTACATCTTTTTCCCCCGTCGGCACAAGTGGATTATCAACAGTAGCATCGTGACAATTACCGCAAACAAATTTAAGTTTATCATTATGGTTAAGTAATTTAAGTTGCTCATTACTGACATCTGCACAAGTAAGATGACACCATCCCTTACAAGAAGCTGTACACTGAATGCCACCACACTTTTTGCTGAAATTTTTGTTACACAAAACACAAGGAGATTGATTATCTAATGTGGGCGA
Source organism: Eustalomyia histrio (assembly GCA_949748255.1). Taxonomy (NCBI): domain Eukaryota; kingdom Metazoa; phylum Arthropoda; class Insecta; order Diptera; family Anthomyiidae; genus Eustalomyia; species Eustalomyia histrio. Next base: position 189,300,037 of record OX456523.1, read on the forward strand.
CATGACGTATGGTCACAGCGAAAAAATTGTGAAATTTGTGAAAAAACTTTAATGCAGCACCAGCAATGTAAAAAAAAAAAATGGAGCTCGCAGTAAACAGCGTATAATTTTGAGGTTAGGTAAAGTTTTTAAAGACACAAAGTTAGTAATGTTGTAATATTTAAGCTTTTAGGAAAAACTTCGACTTTATCATGTAAAGTGAATACGTATTTATAATTCCAATATTTTTCAATTATTTATCTCTTCACAGCAATTTAATTATATGCAAAAACTTTTGCCAATCACAAAAAAAAAGATTTATTTGCACATTCTAGTGATGCCAGACCATGTGATCTCATCAGATATATATATTTTTCTCCTTAGTAATGAAACACGTGTCTATGTATATTCCTAACAAGCACTATGACGGCACTTGTGTTATAAAATAATAATATAAAATTGCTTTAAATTCGAAAACAGTATTTTCTAAAAAAAGAGTTTTATTTAAAATTCTATGAAAAAATTTATAATAACAAAAAAATAACATGGCACTCTGACATTTTCCTTTTAAAGAGTCGTCAGACTCCTCTGAAAAACCCCAAGATTATAAGCCGTGATTCTTTAAAAAAATCCCAGGATGCTTTGAATTGTCCTAAACAAATACTTTAGAAGCCAACGCAATAGACTTATTCTTATTGTTGAAAGAAATACATTTATTTTGAATTAAGCGATTAAACGATCGAAATCAAAAATTTTTTTACAAATATAGTTTTTACCACCTCAAATTAATGTTTTCGTCAAAACTTGTTGACCTTAAAATCTTTTTTTTTTTTTTGCAAATAGCATTCTGCGGGCGATAAAATATTTGTCAGACCCAACCGTTAATATCTTTCTGACAGTTTGTCTGTATGAATTAATAGGGCAAAATAGCTAATTTTTACTGAAATTATGATATATCTCAGCCAATCGGCAAAAAAGTTATGAGACTTTTTGAAAGTTGTTTTCTGAGAAGTATAAATAAAATATGCGACATATCCAAACTTAACTGCTTAAGACAATTGGTATCCAACTTTTAAATAAATTTATGCTGAAATAATACTCTGTCGCAGTCTTTTCTTTTATTCCTTTTTTTAAATAAAAGATATTGTAATCCTTATCTGAGATATCTCATTATCCGAAAGTTATCTCAAATTTCGTTAATAAAATTTAATTTTCAAAAATCATTTATTAACAAAAACCAATTCTGTTTACTTTTTTAGCTTCAAACTTTGCAATATGTTGAGGAAGAAAATGAATTGGTTAAACAACAAGAGAAAACATTAAAATCAGAAATCGCTTTACTTAGATCGAAATTGGCCAATTGTGAAACGGAATTGCTGCAATGTAAAAATAAAGTACGTTTACTAATGGATGATATAGAAATTGAACAGAGAGCCATAACAAATTCCAAACAAAATATAAGGTAAGATAAAACTTTCTAAAACAAAAAATTAACTTCAAATGAACAATTAATTCAAATTGTTTTAAATTTTGTAAAAATATGATTAAAATTTGTTTTATTTCTTAAAAAAAATTTTTAATTTCAGACAAAATGTTGAACGTGATTTTCTTATAGAAATGGAACGTATACAAAGTGAAATTGATCAAGCCATACATAATACAGATTCCTCAAATAAAACAGCAGAAAATTTAAAAAAGGAAATTCTTTTAATAGAAACTGCAATAGCTGAGAAAAAGAGACAGGTATACATTAACAAAGAAAATAAAGTTTTATTTTTTTTTTACAAATTCTAAAGAAACAATTTAAACACATTTTTCTTTTAAGGTGGAACAATTGGTTAATGAAATGAAAGAGGTAAATCTACAAAGTTTAACGGTAACTACTTCAGAAGAAATAAAACATTTATTGGAAGGTAAGAAAAAATAGACCCAAATCAAAAAGTAAACATTGTGATTAATTTTACAACTTTTTCTTCTTCAAGGTTCCAATAAACCAGGCAGTAGTAGACGTATTATTGGTTCGCCCCGACAATTGGAAAATGCTGTGCCCACTAGTAAAAATCCTCATGGTGTTTGGGTCTAATTTAATTACAACAAAAACTACACTCTACACTCTACACTTAACACATGATAAGATAACATTTTTTTAAATTTTTGAATTTATTAATTCGAAAATAACAAAACAAACTTATACAAATGGGAACAAATAATGAAAAGTAACGGATTAACAAAACATATCGAAAAAAAATTAATAAAATAGCAACAGAAACCAGAACAAATCAAAATGAACATATACGCCAATCCAATACATACATTTATAAAATATTTATCAAATTATCTTCGAAAGCAATATTTTTAGGAAAAGTTAGAAAGGCAACAGAATTAGAAAAATGTTTTAGGTTCTTCGTATCTTTTAAAGAAAATAAAACAAAAAAAGATCTCTATATATAAATTAAAAAAAAAAAACAAAAACATAGAAACATATCAAATTAACATTCCATTATTTAACAAGCAATTTTTTTTTAACTTAACTGCCCTTTAAAGTTTTTATTTTTAAAAAAACTCCATTTTTTTCTTTCAATACACAAAAGTGCAAATTTTTTTACATACATAATGATTTGAAAATTATTTATAATACGAGGTAACATAAAAATTAGAAAATTTACAAACAAATTATCAAGATTTTTTCTATGCGAAAATATATATCTTTCGCTTTGACTTGATTAGGAAATCTGGAGATTTCTTAGATTTATAGCTTAGATTTTTGTCTTTGGCACATTGCTGCGCGACCTGTCGGAGAAATATGGAACCAAGTCTAAAATGTTAATGGAAAAGATTTTTAAAAATTTAAATTTTGTATTTTTCAAAAATAAGAACCATTTCGGTATCTGTGTATACGAAATGAAATTTTTTTATATTAAAAAAAAACTAAAAACAAAATTGTAAAAAATCGAAAAAATCTAAAATTTTAAGTTTTGATTTTGGGTTGAACTTATATAAAAAAGCTACAATTTATAGGCTTCTTTAAAAATTTACATCTCTCGAGTGTCAAACACAACAAGCTTTGTTAAATTTGCCCTGAAAGACTTCCAAAAATAGCAAAACAATAAAAATACGAAACATATCAACCATTAATCGTCAAAAGGTTAAAATAGAATATAATTTATTGGAAATCCGCATCAACAGCTAAGAAGTTTTCTTTACGGAAATTCTTGTCTATGCAAAAAGTTTAAGAATCTTTCTATGTGACAAATATCCGAAAATTTAAGAAGTTTTATATAAGAATATTTTTTATTTAAAATCTAAGAAATTTAAAGAATTTTCTATATAATAAAGTTTCAAAAATTTAAGAATGAATTTAAAATACTATAAAATCTTAGAATATTTCTATGCAAACAATTTTAGAATATGAGAATAATTTCTATAGAAAATATGACAATTTTTCTATAGAATAACTAACTCAGAATCTACGAATTTTGCTACAGAAAAATGTTTTAGGATGTGAGAGTTTGAAATGACTCTGAATAAAAAATGTCGCAATTTTTCTGTAAAAAATGTTTCAGAATATGCCAATGTTCTATGCGAAATATGTTTTAAAATATCGCAATTTTTCCAATAACAAATGCTTCAACATAAGCAATTTTTTTTTACACAAAAAATTTTTAAAAATTGCTCAATTTTTCTATACAAAAAGTATTATTTTTTTTTATAGAAAAAATGTTTCATAATGTGTAATTTTTCTGTAGAATGTAACATTTTTTTCAGAAAAAAAAAAAATACTTTGAATGTAAGAATTTTTATGTAGAAATGTCGCAGAATGTAAGAATTTTTCTGAAGAAACAATATCAAAAAATATAAGAATTTTTCTTTAGAAAGATATTTTCAGAATTTAAATTTTTTTTTTTGGAAATTTAATCTAATCGAAAAAATGACTCAAAATATATGCAAAAAATTTTGCTTATCTTAAAATTTTCTATAACAAAAATATCTTAAAATCTGAGGTTTTTCTATAAAACAAATTATCAGAACTTTTTCTAAAATAAAAGTATCTTAGAATCTTAAAATTTTCTAAAACAAAATTATCTGATAATTGTTTTAATATAAAGTCGACATAGAATTTGAAAGTTTTTATATCGAAAAATGTCAAAAAATCTAAAAATGTCTTTAACAAAAAAGTGTCTTCAAATTAATATAAACAAACTGAAAATTTTTAATAGAAAAAAGTGCTAAAATTGAATATTTCTAAAAAATATCGGAATCTATATATATTCTTCTTCTATATAAACTGTATCAGAATCTGAGAATTTTTATATAGAAAATATAAAATTGTTTATAGAAAAAATGTGTCATAATCTCAGATTTATTCTACAGAAAAAATTGTGTTTCAAAATTTAAAAATTTTTCTACACAAAAAATATTTCAGAATCTTAGAATTTTTCTATAGGTAAAGTACCTTAAAATCTAAGATGTGTCAGAATCTTATAACTTTTCTAGAGAAAAAACTGTCAAAAATTTTCTGTACAGATTCATTTTTATAGAAAAATGTAACATATTCGAAGAATTCTAAAAAAAGTCTTATAATCTGAGAATTTTTCTATAATAAATGCTTTAAAATCTTGGAAAAGGTTAGAGAAATTTTCTATAGAAAACATTTCATAAAGGGACATTTTTTCTAAGAATTTAAGGGTTTTCCAGATTAATAGAAAGATATTCTAGGAATCTGAGAAGTTTCTGTAGAAAAAATATCTTGGAATATAAAATTTTCAAGATCTGAAAAATTTCGTATAGGAAAACTACTTAAACTATTTAAATTTTAGGAATTTTTGTCTATTTCCCGGTGTTTAGATTTTGTAAGTCTAGTAGTTGTAAAATTTATCGAGTTAAGTAGTTTAATTTTTTGTAAGTAGTATTAATTTCTTTTAGGATTCTTTAAGTTTTCAACAAAAAGTGCTTCATATTATTTATAAATTTAATTTTAAATTTTATTTTTAACAAATTTATTGTTTTTTTTTTTTGTAAATTTTTAAGCCACATCTATTTTTTTTAACTTAAAAGTCTAGTCTTTAAACTTCAAAAAAAGTCAAACTACAAATCTAAATGAAAGAGATATAAAAAACTATCACAAAATTATTAAAGAATTTATATTATCTTAAAAATTCTTAAAATTCCTTAAATAAATCAAACTTTAATGCCATTATGTTTGTATTTTTTTAAATTCTTATATTTTTTTAAACGATGCAATATATTTTTTTAAAAACCTAAATCAAATTAATGCCTTTTAGTACTACTTAGCGTAAGTGTATAATTTTTTTTTAAATTTTTGTTAATTGTTATTAAGTTTAAACAAAATTTAATTTCAGTTTTTAGCTTGTAAAATAAAAAAGTTTTTTACGGTCGGTTTTTTTACCTGTTAATATTTTGATTTATTTTGTTAAAAAAATCATTAGAAAACAAAGTTTATTTTAAACAAATATGTTTTTCCAATAAAAATCATATCTTTAACTTTATTCGTATCTTTGTGTGTCAGTTAACGTAGATTATAGTAAAGTTTAAAAAACATAGTTTTTCACCTTATTGCTGCTAAAAAATAGTTTCAGATTTCCATTTTCTTTTCTAAATAATAATAAATATTTAATTAAATTATAACGCAATGAATAATTATAACAATAACATTTACTTAAACACCATTTAAAAAAAAAAACTATAGTAAAGTTTAAAAATATTACAATAATTAAAAAACTATTTAGAACAAATTTCTCTAGAAATAAAATCAATAAATCAATTGCGCAAAAATAAAAACATTTATTAGCTAAAAAATAAACAAATAGTTTTATTGAATTAAACAAAAAAAGTTTCAGAATCGAGGAAATTTTCAGTAAAATGAAACTCTCTAAATGAAAAACTTTTCTTTTATAAAAAGTATCAGAAACTGGGAATTTTTCGATAAAAAATTGTAAAATTTGTCAGTTTTTGTAAAGAAAAGAATTTGAGAATTATTTTAAACGAAAAATGTTTTAGAATCGAAAAAACTTCTGTATAAAAATGTCATAAACGTTTGTGTAAAAATTTTATGAGCATGAGTGTTGTCCACTAGCAAGCCAAAGAGGAGACATTCATAATCCTCGTAGAAATTTCCAAAAATCCCGTCTTGTCAGTAGTTAGCCCATACTCCTAAAAACAGTTATATCAAGTTTCAGGTTTCAAGCCAAAGCGTACAGTACAGTACAGTCCGTCCAGGCTTTTTTGCCAATAACCGTATGGATGTCCAAACATTTTTTTAATTTCAACATTTCGTAATTTAAAAGCCTTGAGGCCAGTTACTAAATTACAATATTCCACTCTAGCGAACATGTGTAGGGTGTTTTTTTTAGAGGTATAAAACTTTTATTCAAAATAAATACATAAATTCTTGCAATTTAGTATTAAATACAATTTTGAACACATGTGCAACGCAAGCACCTTTTTTAAAGCGCATCCGAAATGTCCAATTTTAAATTTTTAATTCGGCTCAATGTGACAAGCAAAAACTTATTTTTTCAAAAAAGAATCTTTCCCTAATGATTTCTGAGATAATACTGAACATAAAAAAATTTACTCCATAAAGGATTACATCCATGTGACAGTTTATTCGCATTGCAAACGTAGGACAGAAAACAGAATTACGTCATTTGCAGTAAAAAAAACATAAAAATTTTCACAACTTTTGCTTATGAATTGCCTATTTTTACCACATCCCTGCGAGAAATTCTAAAATGAACCTTATCAATGAGTTTGCCTATGTTCCAGGAAACACATATTTAAAATTTTGGCCAAACTAAATTTAGAAAGAAGGCTTTTCGCCCTTTGAACTCTCATTTTTACCCACCACTGACGAAAAATATAAAATGTACTTTATCAATGAGCTGGCCCATACTCCAGGAATAACATATATTTTAAATTTCAGATTTCTAATCAAAGGGATTTGGGCATGGTGTTAAGGGGAAGACTTCCCCTCTTTGCCCCCACCCGTTGGAATTTCCAAAAATACTATCAGAGCTATGTACCGAATTTCCTAGCTCCGGTTTTTTGGACTGGGCGATATTGTGTTAGTGAGTGAGTGAGACAATGAATCAGTAACGTTATTCCTTCGCTTGAAAGTGTTTAACAGAAGTTAAAAGCCGAGATAAACCTTTTAAAAATTTTGGGTTTCATGTGAGGTGCCTAGTATATCCCATTCGGTTAATCGATTAACCGATACCTCGATTAATCGCCTCTATTTCGGTTAATGTCGAAATAAATAATTTAAAACTCAAATAATTAATCGACCCAAATAATCGATTAACCGCTTAAATATTTAATATGAATTTTTCCCGTATTTTTCTTAAAGTTTCCTAATTTTCTTAACTTTGGCAAGAAAATCGTAGAAAAAACATCAACTAAAATCCAATCAAATTATTTTCAAATCGACTGAATCAAAGCAAATGTTTATAGGCTTTAGGAAATATGATAGACAATTTTTATTTTTTTTTTCAATTCCTCTAAAAAATATATTTTAAATAATATAAAATTATATTTTCATGTCCAAAAAATTGAAATAGGGCTTTCAACCTCCGTATAGATGTATTTCGAGCTGACGAAAGATCTCATTAGAACGCGAAGTTTAAGAAAAGCTAGAGCCTCTAAGCAGAGCTTTAACCAGAAACCTTTTAAAATATATATTTTTCTCTTTAGCAATGATACACGTGACTAGGTATATTTCTTACAAGCACTATGACGTTACTTATGATATAAAATAATAATATAATAATATTAATTTGAAAAAATAACATGGAATTTTGTTTCTAATTTCATTTACCAACAAATTTTGATGAAGTAGGAACTTCAGTAAAATTAAGTTGTTGTCAAAAATATGCATGATTTTTATATCTTTTATAATAGATAACCTCCTTAACTCTAAAGCTTAAACCAGGGAGTAAATTTAGACAATTTTTTTTTTATTCTGGTAATTGTCATATAAAGAAAATAAAAATCAACTTCGGTAAAACACTATCTATACTGCGGTTTAAGGGTTTACTTCCACTGAACACGTCTGACATTTTCTTTTTAAAGATTCGTTATATTCAGACATGATTATAAGGCATGATTCTTTAAAAAATCTCAGGTTGGGTTGAATTGTCCTAAACAAACACTTAAGAAATTCATGCAATAGACTAAATTCTTTGTGTTCTTATTGATGAAAAAAATACATTTTTCGATTGATCGACCCTAATAACCGAATAATCAATTTTCTTCATTTTTCGAATAATGATCTAACCGAATAATCCGCAGGGTTGAATAATTGGAAACACTAATAAAAACGAATATTTTGCTACATTGTTGTCTTCTTAGCAATCAATAGGCTTACAGCCGTATGCATAAACATTTTGTTGATTTTTTTAACACACTTATAAATTAAATTAACATGCAACACAACAATAAATTTTCCTTATAAGACTCTTATAAGAACCAACTAAAGGTATATACATATGGCTGTTAATATTTAATTTATAATGCAAACCTCTGTTATTAACATAATGTATGTATGTACATAACATTCCCATGAATTGAAAATAAAAATACTCATACGCCATAGTGTCTGACATGATTTCAAGTGTGTGTGCATGTGTGTATTTATAAAGTGGTCAATTGAAAACAAAATGATCATTTAAAGAAAATCAAGTTGTTGGTGTACTTGTGTGTTCGTGTGGGTGTGCGTATTTGTATGTATGAGTGTGGTAATTCAACAAGATGTGTTGTTGTTTTTCTATGTATGTATGTGTGTTATAATATAAAAGAAAGTATTGTTTATATTCACATGGATGCTGCGGTGACTGTAACTGTAGTAATTGTGTTGATATTTTATTGTGTGTAAGTGTGTTTGTCGCTTTTTTACCATTTTTGTTTTGTAACGAAATACCAACTTACAATCAGTTGTAAACGGTTCGTCATTACAAAAGGATGTCTTGGCGGTTAAAAGCAATTTAAAAAGGACGAAAAAAAATCTTTAAAAATATAAAATAGTTTTAACATTTATAATACATAAAAAATAAAAAAATCTTCGAGTTACATTTAATTTACAAAATTAAAAAAAAATAGTGACAGTGTTTTGTGTTTCATTAATTGTTATAATAGTGTTTGTAATGACATTTTTAATAAAAAAGATAGTTTTATGTCGATTTTTTTTATGACCATCAACTGATTGACTTGAGTGTGTTATGAAAAAGTTGTGGTATTAACGTAGAATTTGGTTTAAACAGAAAATCTTTATTTTTCCAAAGGGAAATGCATTATTTATAAAAACTTTTGATTAAGACATGTTTTAAGATGTAGATAACGTACATACCATATGTGTGGAACAGATATATTTTTGTTAATTTTTAAGCCAAAATCTACGCTAAGAGAATTAAGTTGGTAAAATTAACCGAATAAATACTGGTGAAGCGAAGCCAAAAAAGCAGGCGACCAGAAGTATTCCTCTAGCAAAACGATATGAAGTAAAGGAGTTAGTCAACGAAATGGAGCGTAGTGGAGTAATAGAACCATCTTCTAGCCCATGGAGCTCGCCTGTAGTTTTAGTTAAGAAAAAAGATGGCAGCACCCGATTCTGTGTTGATTACAGAAAACTAAACGACATCACCAAAAAGGACAGCTATCCACTACCGAGAATTGACGATACTCTTAGACTGCATTTAAAATAAACAATAACTACAATGTTAGTTAATTTTAAATACAATTGCATTCTATGATGTTTAAGTGAAATTGCAATTAATTTTACCAACATTATTCTCTGAGTGTAAGATTTTTTTAATCTAATATTTTTTGTGTGCATTGAAATGCCTCCGAATCGTCTGACTCTCTATAAAAAGAATTTAACAAGAATCTCAAAGAATTTTACAAGAATCTCAAAGAATTTTACCAGAATCTCAATTTTTTTATACAAAAAATGGCACAAAATCTCTCAAATTTTAAGAATTATAAAGAGCTTCTAATCTGTTAATTTTTCTATAAAAAATACTTTAGAATCTTAAAAGTTTTTTTTTTTTACAAACAAAAAATTGTTTTTATGTTCAGAAAAGACAAACAAATTATCTATAGAAGAGATGTCTTCGAGTCTGAGAATTTTCCAGTAGATATAAACCAAAGATTTTCTTTAGAAAAAATTTCTAAACGCAGTATGCAAAGCAACATTGCATTGCATTTCATAGAGTTAATAAACGTCAGTGCCTTTTTTTTTTGGCAATGTCGTATGCATGGTAACCCTTTTGAAAGTGCAAAAGTTTTAAAATTTGTGCAGCGTTTTTATTTGTGATGCTTTGTGATTTTTGGCAAACTAATTTTTGTACAAATAAATTTTATTTCAGTTTTTCTTCAATGATTTTATGTGTTTATATAGTGAGAAAGTGGAATTATGAGAGTTTCAAAATGTTATCACATTATTTAACAAAGCAGTGTTGCCGTGAAGTATTGCTTTGCATTGTATGAAATATAATATCGGCCAAATGGCCGCCTCCGACTGGTGCGTAGATGGGTGCTCTTTTAATTATATTTTGCATACCATTTTGGCATACTACGGGTGTTATTGCTCCAATTTCTTCAATATAGTTGTTCTTTATCATCTGGCTTGTTGCCGTAGACCTATTCCTTTAAGTATCCCCAAAGCAAGTAGTTGAGGCAGTCAAATTAGCAGATAGATATCTCCTCTTTTTGACATAATGCGGCCGAAAAAAAGTTCTCGCAAATACGAGGATGCATAGGCCGTTGGTGTGTCAATTGAGCATTTTCAGTGCCTCGTCGCTAAAAATGATTTTTCGCCAAAACTGGAGGTTTTTATATTTTAGTAACTTTAAAAAACTTGTTGGTACGTTATATGCTCCATGATAAATTTTTATTGACTTCTCTGCACAAATAAAAACTGACAAATGTCAACAAAAAGAAATGACGGTAAAAAAAAAACATCGACATGGGACATAAAAAACACTGTACATTTTTGAAATTTTATAATTTTTTTATTGAACAAATTTCTAAGAATGAAAAACTAATTCTATGGAAAATATGTCACTGAATCTTATGTTCTAACGCTAGGTTTCACAATGAGTTAACTATTAAATAGTTAACCCTAAAATTTGTTGTTTGTTTAAGCGATGACCGTCTGTCTTTTAAAATTTCCATCACGGCTCGACGCAAGACGTGCTCATTTTTACCTAGATTAATGGACATTCTCTTGAGCAGTTTGGTATTAAAAATAAGCAAAATCGCTCCAGCGCAGTTTAAAAGTTATGAGAAGGTACCTCTAAATTTTTAATACAAATTGGTGTATTTTACAGTAGCGACTGGCAAGGAAAATATTTTTACTTTTTTTTCACCAGTCGCATAGAATTGAATTAAATCATTTATTCACCTTAAATATTTATCATCTCAAATATTTTTTTCACCACTAAAATTTTTTTCACCACAAGAAATTTATTTCAACTCCAAAATTTTTTTTTCAACTCCATAATCTGACTTCTAGAGTTCTTTACATTATTTGTATCAAAAACAGTAAAGAACATTTTTTTGGGGTATTGGTAGAGGGCATTCAAAACTTCGGCACACCCGAATTTGTCCTTTTTTTACATGTTTGTACATAATTTTTTTTTGACATTTGCTTTTGTTCAATAGTTAAGTTAAAATTAATGCCGTAGTGTGAGACCCACCGTAAATTAAATTAAAATTTATAGTTATTCCCTCAGATATTTTTTTCGATAAAAGAACTACTTTATTTAAGTGTTTTGTTATTCTTGAAAAACTCTAATTCACAGAAAAAAATATTTTTTATAACAAAAAACAATCAGATTCTGAGACATTTTGCAAAAAAAAAAAAAATTAGAAACGAATTAGAGTTACGAATTTTCTTTAACTTGTAGTTTAAACTAGTTTTTGAAACCTCCACCTTGCTGTGTCCACAGCTTTCAAAATTAAAAGCTCTAGCCACTCTAGCACTTGTAACCACTCCACCTTATAATTTTATAAAATCCCGTCTGATTTTATATTTTTTCTACAGAAAAATTTATTTATTCTAGGACAATTCTTTGCAAAAAAGGATTCGATTTAAATAGATTGTTTGTATAAAATATTTTGAAAAATGCGATAAGGAAAATTCTTAAAATCTGAAACATTTTTAATAAATATATAAAACTATAAAAATTCTGAGACACTTTGTACATATATAAATAACTCATAGAATCTTTTTCATATTTTCTATAGAAAAATATTTTGATTTTGAGAAATTTTTTAGTTAAAACAAAAAAAAAAAAAAACTAGCAAAAAAATTCTATACAAAATAACTAAAATAATATGAATAATTTTTGAACAATGATTATAACACATTCTTAATTATTTTGGCTTAAACAAAATTCTTAAATTCTTTGACACTTTTAAGTTTATTTTTATGGTTAAGCTGATTTTTTTTTGTTTTACTTCTTTTTCCCAATAATAAAAAATGTGTTGAACTGCAATAATTAATGACAAAAGTTCTTGTTTAATACGACTACACTTATTCCTTTAACCTTTTAAAGGCCATATCGGGACGTTGTGGTGTAATGGTGTCGCCAACTCTGCATCAGATGAAGGAGAACAACTGTTTAATAATAAGATTTATTGACAGGCGCAACTACAGTGTTGCTATATACAAGGACGGATCAATAAGTCCGTGACTTTTCGAACTTCCTCGTAGTTATATGAAATGCAACACTGCTCCCATCAAGTAGCACCTGTTAATAGACTACTGTCAAATTTTGAGCAAGTTCCGTCTTTTACTTTGCGTTTAACAGCTGTTCAAAACATACAACCTCGTGGATTTTTTTTAAAAATGGAAAAAAGTGAATTTCGATTGCTCATTAAACATTATTTTTTGCGAAAAAAAAACGTCAATCAAACTAAGGAAAAGCATGATAAATACTATGGGGACTCTGCCCCATCGATTTCAATGGTAAAAAGTGGTTAACTTACTTTCGTTGTACGGAACTTGATCAAAATTTGACAGTAGTCTATTAACAGGTGGTACTTGACGGGTGCAGTGTTGCATTTCATATAACAACGAGGGAAGTTCGAAAAGTCACGGACTTATTGATCCGCCCTCTTATAAAGCCTTTCATTCTTCACCACATTTCATCTCTCCTCAATCCCCTCTCAGAAAAAAACGCATTAATCAGAAAAATTATCTTTTTCCTAGCAAGAGTAATGACAAAGAAATTGGTTCCCTCATTTTACTTGGCAAATAAAATTGCCCTTTGACGAGCATACGGTTATGGCCGAAAAGATTTTGATTTATCGTAATCGGAGAATTATTTATAGTTATGCAACAAAAGTTGACTATAGACCTCCCTTGCCCCTTAAATTAAAAATATTTTTTGGCCAAGTTTAAGAACTCCTAAGAGAAAAGTAAAATCAGGTAGAGACATGCAGATCACAACATTTTTGTTGCCCCAACACTACTCTTTAAGTCACCTTTGATCACATTTGCTCTATATCTTAAGTAGACAATTACAATTGCCGTGTTCGTCAAAGGGTTAATATATGTAAGCGATTTGTAATAGGGAAGATGAAAATACTATTTAGTATCAATTGTTTGTCTTTGTGTTTTTTTTGTTTGTTTCAATTCTTGTAGGGGGTGTCATTAATTAAGTGTCCAGTTTTTTTATTATTCGTAAAAGTACTAAAAATTAATGGTCACTTATTTTCGCTATAATTATTTATAATTAATCTATGATAAAGAAAGGAAAACACTATAGAAATATGTATTATAAAGTTAAGGAAGGTTTATGGCGCCTATTTAAATTTAATTTTAATTATTAAGGGCCGGTGTTCTTTATAACACTTAATTAAAATATGTTTATAACTTAAGTGAAATGCTTTTTCCTAGATTTTATGATTTAAAAGTGTTTTGAACATTTCTATTGATTGAGATGTTTTTATGAACTCACTTGAGTTAACCAAATAAAAAAATTTTAAAAATAACTTAAGTCTTCACTTTAAAACTGGTTCTAAGTAGAAAAGTTGAATTTTGAGTGCGAGAATAAGTTTTATTTTGCCACTGATCTGCAGAAATAGTATTGGGCTCTTGAACATTTTGAAACTAAATTAGATTACCACAAGTAAAAATGATAAAGGCATGCCGACTATAGAATATCCCACACCAGTCTGATTGAAAGTCAACTTTAATGTGCCCAAATGGACTTGTATCGAATGAAAAACAATCAAAAGTTTTTTAATTTCCAATTTTTTTTTTTGTTAAAATTTTATACAGAAGAACATGTGGTTCTGTTGTAACTACATGTTCTCCAAATCGAGATCGTCAACTTCTGGTAAATTAAATCAGCATTGCCTTCTAGCTTTTGCTGTCGGCTTCTTCAAAAAAATAAGGTGCAAACACATTTTCCGACGTAACTGGACACCTTACAGTGACTTCGAGAAGGTATTATGGTGCTTCATTCGTGTATTTTCCGTCCCTCCGAAACGAGAATTTTGCTTATTGGCGTGTCCGATGAGTTGAGTTCCAAATTCGTATACCATATAGATTTTCATAGTTATTCACTATAAATTTGGCACGTGCCCGCTTCACGAGTGTCAAAACCAAACTGCCTTACGATGTAATTTGGAAAAATGATAGCATATTCCTATAGGGAAATACTTATTGCCCCAGCAACTTGGGGAAAAATCGGAATAAACGTTAAATGGGAGCACTTTTGCCACTAAATATGAGATTGGGCAGCTAAAACAAAACACATGTATATCTCTCATTTTTAAATCTTCTAAAACAATTCAATGTTTCATAATGATTTCAGAGTTTACCGAGAGTTACACTACTTGTAAATTAAAGTTCTTGGGTGAAATTATTTCTAGCTTACTTCCAAGATAAAATTCTTTAGGAGTTTCTGATATCTTTTCTTATAGACCGATTTTTGACTTTTGCATGCTAAGATATAGAAAACTCATCTACATATGTAGTGATATAGTAGCTATACAAAAAAAAATGAACAAAAAACTGCACGGAAATTGTGCGAAACTATAACTAATTTTCTAAGAAATCTGTACCATACCGCAGAATCCATTATTCTCATTCGTGTTTTTTCCGGAGTGCTACATAGTGTTATAAAAATAAGATAATAATTTAAAATTTTATGTCTTGTGCTTTTCATAAATATTTTTTTTTCATTTAATTTTTATCGATTTCACAAATTTATGTTTCGTGTAATAAATAATCACTGTAATAATAATATTTGTTATTAAGACGAAATAAAACTTTAAGGTTTTTTATGTGCTATTAAATTGTTACTGAATTATTAATATTTTCATTATTTATTTTTGAAAAAAAAAGTTATATAATTTATGTGATAAGTCATAAAGTTAAAAAGTATCTTTTGTATGTAGAAAATATGTATAAAGAAAAAATACTTGAAATATTTTGAGAGGATGTAAGGAAAAACATAAATGACTATAAAAAGCCCGACCAACTCAATGTAGTAATTTATTTTTAACAATTTTTAATATTGTTTGTTTTTTAATTGCGGCTTTAATAAAAGTGTTTGTGTTATATTTTTTTTTTTCAAAAAATTTTCATTATCCGGGAGAATTTGTGGAAGAAGCTAAAAATTTAAATTTCAAATATTTATCCATTTAAGAATTTCCTCCGATCAACGTTTCGATTTTAGTTGCAAATATCTCCACTAGAGGGAGAAGTTAGATAATTACAAATCCAGAGAAACCCTATTTCAACACAAGTCTTTGGTCATGCCAAATTTTTTTGAAAAACAAGAAATTATGTATTAAGTCTCTTATTTTGTTTCGATTTTATTTCATATTTATTTTAAATAAATACAATATTAATCGAGTAATTTGAATAATAAAACTAAACACAATAGACACTTTTTGTGTAATTTAACAAATTACAAAACTTAGCGCCGAAAATATGTATAATTTTAGTAAACTGTAAAAAAAAACAAAATCAACAGTTTTCTTAAAGAAAAATAACAATAATAAGTAAATTTAAACAAAAATTGCAAATGTACGTGACAGAATCTGCAATGCAAATTACAGATAAAAAAAAAAACTAACAACCAAAAAGAAACATAATATACTCATGGGAATTTAATTAAATTCATCCTCAAATTTATGAGTTTTATTTAGCACTTCCATTCCCGATTTAATATTGCTCTTCGAACACTTGTAGTTTAGACTTACGAGGAAGGTGCAGTTTAAATTATTTCGATTTTAATGAAATTGCGACATGTAGCAAGAAAAAAAAAAATGTCACCTAAAACCCAAACTATTGCAAATGTCGAAAAAAGCTGTAACATTCCCTCGATAAAGTCAATATCAATTTTATCTTTCAACTCAAATACGACCCTCCCTTAAAATTTAGAGGTTTTAAAATATAACTAATACACTTAGAAAAAAAGTTAGTAGAAAAATTTGTAAATGGGTTTCAATCCCACTTTACTATTTTTGTACTGATTTTTAGAAAAAAAAATTATTATTTAGCAAATCTTTTTGATATTTACATTTTACAAATCACAGAGTATTTACCGAATATTTACAAATTTTTGTTGCTAATTTCAGAAATCATTCTACAAGTTTTTGAAAACCGATTTGCTAAAATTATCAAAAATAATTACTAATTTTAAAAAAGTGGATATTGAAGGAAATGTTGTTTCTAATTAAAACTTACACCTAAAAACTTAAATTGCCTTAAAATGTTAGATAGATTAAAAAAAGGGATCGGGAGTGAAGTTACCGACTCATGTCTAAAAATAGGACATCCACTTAAAATAGCACTAAAAAGTTTTTTTAGTTCTAAACATCAGCTTAAAAACAATTAAAATTTTACCTTAAAAGTAAAAAAATTGACTAAAATATTTTTGATAACAGAAATAAATAAATTAAAACAAAATGATTAATTCCTTTGTTTTAACAATTTTTAAGATTTTTAAGCCTTGTTTTTTTATTTTGTATAAAATATTTTTTGAAAAAAAAAAAATAAATAAAATAAAAGAATTTTGATGCTCGATAAAACAAAAAAAAATTAAATTTTTTTTACTAATACTAATAATATTTAGTAATTTTTTTTCTGATTTTAGGAAAGAGAATTTAAATTCCACTTTAGAAAAAGTATACTAAAACTTAGTAGCGGCTACTAATTTTTCTACTAATTTCATTGTACTACACGTCAACAGATATGTGTTGCAAAGATTAGCAAAAAATACCGCTGGGCTCAAATTAGCAAAATTTCCCGTAATAACAGCAAAATTTTCAGTTGACATTACAGACTTTTTTTGGTGAGAATAATGGTGCACGTTGATGCATGTCATAAGATAGCTCTTTAAAATACATTTAAAAGAAATATGAAAAATTTTCAAATATCTTTTTTTATCACCGAAACACAAGACTGAATGTTAGTTTATTTAGTTTTGTCTGCTTTATCACATACGAGGGCGGATCAAAAAGTCCGTGAATTTTTGAATGAAACACTGTTTTTTTTGCAAAAAAAAAAAAAATATTTTTCAACATAATCTCATTTTGCTCAATATGTACACTTAGTCCAACGTTTCTCCAATATTTGTATCCCTTCCAAAAAAAATAGGCATTTGTTTGATCAATAATTTCATCGTTGGAGCTAAATCTCTTTCCACCGAGCCATTTCTTTAGGATTGGAAATAGTCACTGGTTGCTAAGTCTAGAGAATATGGCGGATGAGGTACCAATTTGTAGCCCAATTTATGGAATTTTGCCAATCATTTGAAGTTGTCAAACGATTACGTTTATGGTCAATTAAGAGCAAACGCAACACCCACCTTGCAGACAGCTTTCTTAAATCCAACTGATCATTTAAAATCGAAACCACACTGCCATATGAAATGCCTATGGCATCAACAATCTCACGCACGCACTTTTATCGATGGTGCATAGTCCCCATAGTATTTATCAAGCTTTCCCTTAGTTTGATTGACGGTTTTTTTCGCAAAAAATAATGTTTAATGAGCACTCGAAATTCACTATTTTCCATTTTTAAAAAAATCCACGAGGTTGTATGTTTTGAACAGTGGTTAATAAACGCAAAGTAAATGACGGAAATTGCTCAAAATTTAACAGGTGGTACTTTATGGGAGCAGTGTTGCATTTCATATAACTACGAGGGAAGTTCGAAAAGTCACGGACTTATTGATCCGCCTTCGTATTTAAATTTCAGCACAATCGAATAATGATGCCAGGAATACCTTATTTGAAAATATTTTTGAAGATATTTTGAATATACAAAGAAATCCAGTTTAATTATTAGAATTTCATAATTATGTTGGCACAGTATTCAGCAATAGTATGTATGAATATATTGTGAAAATCTGAATATATTGTGCAAAAATATGTAAACAAATAATAAATATTACTTATTTAGGAAAACTTGAAAGTAAAGTTAAATGCAGCATCCAGTTTTTTATTTTTGCCTCCGGCAAGCAATATTGGAATAGAACCGAAAAGACTTTCCATGAACAAAGTGAAAAATTTTGCTTCCAAATAGTCATCCCTTGTTAAAAACATTTTTTTAAATAAATAATAAATTTTTAGAAACATATTCAATTTTATGTTTGATTTTGTTTTGTTTTGTTCACAAAATTCTGTTGTTGTCACATCGAAATCCAGTTTAGCTGCCAAATTTCCTAATGTACACGGGGGCTCGATTATAAGCGACTTAACTAGATTATAAACGATATTTCAATATAATGTAAGTTAAGTATTAAAGCTAAAAAAAATTTAGCTATATGAAAATTAAATTAAATTAAAAATAAAATGTTTGCACAAAAATTGTTTTAGATTCCAAAAATTTTGCTGCACCAAATCTGAATACACTCACCAAAAAAAGTCTGTAATGGCAACTGAAAATTTTGCTGTTATTACGGGAAATTCTGCTAATTTGAGCCCAGCGGTATTTTTTGCTAATCTTAGCAACACATGTCTGCTGACGTGTAGTACAATGAAATTAGTAGAAAAATTAGTAGCCGCTACTAAATTTTAGTAGACTTTTTGTAAAGTGGAATTTAAAATCCGTTTGCTAAAATCAGCAAAAAAAATTGCTAAATACTATTAATATTAGTACAAAATTTTAGATTTATTTTTTTATCGAGCATCAAAAATTTTAATTATATTTTTTAAAAGATGAAAAAAAACACAAACGAATTTATCATTTTGTTTTAATTTGGTCATTTCTGTTTTGAAAAATATTTTAGTCAATTTTTTTTTTTTACTTTTTAAGGTGAAATTTAAATTGTTGTTAGGGCTGATTTTTAGAAATAAAAAAACTTTTTAGTGCTATTTTAAGTGGATGTCCTATTTTTAGACATGAGTCGGTATCTTCACTTCCGATCCCTTTTTTAATCCTATGTAACATTTTAGGGCAATTTAAGTTTGTATGTATAAGTTTAAATTATTAGAAATAACATTTCCATCAATATCGACTTTTTTAAAATTAGTAATTTTTTTGCTAATTTTAGCAAATCGGTTTTCAAAAATTTGTAAAATGATTTCTGAAATTAGCAACGAAAATTTTTAGATATTCTGTAAATACTCTGTAATTTGTAAAATGTAAATAGCAAAAAGATTTACAAAAATAGTAAATTGGGATTGAAAACCGTTTACAAATTTTTCTACTAACTTTTTTTTCTGAGTGTATTTTTTTAAAGCACTCATAAAAAATGTCCGTCAAAATAGCAGAAATGGCTACTAAAATTTAGTTAAAAAGGTACCTGTGATAAAATCTATATAAATTAGCAAGATATGTTTACTAATTATTAGTAAAATAAAAAAATCTGTTAAATCTACTAAATTTTAGTTAAATTTAATTAGAAAGCAAATTATTTATGTTGGCTGTTGTCGGAACTAAGCGAAAGTAAAACAATTAAAAGCACTAAATAAATGAGAAGATTTTTTTACATTTTTAAAATTTTTTCATTCAAAAAAACCTTCTAAATCTTGAAATAAAATGTCAAATCCATTTGAGGAGGTGCAAAGGCATGCACTGCAGTATTTCTGATAACTGCTTGTATTGACAAACAAGGATTTTTTTCTATGTAACACTATGTTGGGCAAATAAAGGTCGACTACCCTATCGACTACAAGTATCTTTTTAAAATTTAAACAGAATTAACTAAACTTAATTTCTTTGGGTATATTATGGCTCTTCTTATTATTTATGGAACACGATTTAATTCATGTGGCTGCCGTGCCTAGCTTCGCAATAGCTTATCCTGCCACTCCAGTTTCCAAGTTCGCCAAGACGACTAATAGCGCTCGCCATTGACTGAAATTGCGTTTTTACTAACATTTAAAAAAAATGGCTCAATGATGCTATCACTCCGAAATCCACACGAAACTTTTACTATCTGCGAATGAATTGGCTTCTCGGGAATTATGTATTGGAGCTTCCGTTAGGCCCAAACTGAGAAGCCTTAACAAAGTGGATGGTTGATTGCCTTCAGTTGCATATGATTTTATATGTATATTGTTTTGCCCTCTATTATGTGAAAGCTGCTTTTAAATCCACATTTCTGTAAATATCTACCATGTTTTAGAAATTAAAAGCTTTTATGTAGTATTAGAAACAATATACATTCATATCATTAACTCACACTTCTTAACCCCTTAACGTGAGGTTGGGCCGTTAAAAAATATGTCTCTTAATTTTCTTCTCCTTTATTACATATCCGAGATTCTATTTGTTAGTTTGATTTAATTTAATGTTGTTTCTACTTGATTTTTTTTTTATTTCTCTGTGAATAGATTCCCTGAAATTTTCTATATTAAATGCTAAGATGTATTGTATTGTTTTAAAACATGCTTTTAATTTAATTTCCCTGAGTGTTTTCTCATAAAAAACAAATAGAAATAAATGAAAGGATATTAAGAAATGGACTTTATACACAAACGTATATTAAATGAGACAATTGACACTATGAATGTGTGATGAGATTAAAATACTTAAAAACAATAAACAAAAAAATATTATAATTATAAAATTCAAAACATAAACAAATAACATGCAAGTATAAGACAAAATAATAACTGATGCTTTAATAATTTTGATGGCATCTAAAAAAAGAGATTAAAAAAGTTGTAAGAAAATTTATAAAAACCTAAAAGAAAAACTATCTAACACTGTTGAAGAGTATTAACAAGTTGTTTTAAGAAAGATGCAATTTCAAGACAATGTTTAATTTGAGTTTGGGACAAAACACAATAATGTCGTATTTAATAAAGCCACAAACATTATTATGCACTAATGATAATGATGATGATGATGTCTTTGTGAATCATAAAGTTCATCATGAATTTTATAATATTTTGTGTGTTACCAAAATGATTAATCGTTAAATATTTATTTTGTTCAACGGAAGTTTTACTTGAATTTAACATTTATTCTTAACGATGAGTGCTTCCTTAAATGACCGCCAAGAAAATAATGAAATGATATGATGGTATGGTACATGTCTGCAATTTCTTTTACACCATCTTCAGCTATAAAAAAGGAATAACTATAAAAAAAAAAACAGAAATAATTGCAAACTTGTTTATTATGTGTCTTTGTTGACTAAACAACATATTAAATTACACTTGATTTTTTTTCTCATCTTGTAAAATCTATTCATCTATTTCCATCAAAACGAATATTGAGTATGGTCTATGGAAGGAGTATTACAATTGGCGTTTTATTTTTAGCCATTATTTGTGCATTATCAGCGTTGATTTTTTATTTAAGTTTGGGTAAGTGTATTTAGTAAAATTTAATGTATTTTAAGGATTTTTAAGCTCTCATTTATAAATTGTTTTTTTTTTCAAATTTAAAAAATTATTTCTTATTTTTGATACATATGATGGATGACTTGTACATCAAATATACAAGTCACACATACACGCACACAACACTAGCACACAGTCAAAATTCCAATAAGTATGCTATAAAATATTTTTAATAAGTGTAGTAAAAATAAACAACTAAAATGTTATTAAACAAAAATGTGTGTTTTTTGTTTTTATTTATTAAAAAAGTGACATATTAAGGAAGGAATGTTATGCAATTTATCTTAAAAAAAGGTTATAAAAATAATTATTAAATATATATTTTCATTTTTACAAGATTAAAATAATACTGAAAGCTTTTTGCAAAAAAAAAAAAAAACATTTTTGTAAATGTCCCAAAGACTTCAACTCTTTTTGCAACTTTCACTTTTGACAAATATATTACTCTTTAATTTTTTATTTAAATTCATAAGAAAACTATTACTCCAGTTATTCATTCATTATCAATGGCGAGAAAATTACACTACTCGTGTACAAATCTAGGAATAATATTCAATGAATATTTAATTTGGACAAATCATGTGAACAATTTGGTTGGCCAATCATACATTAGGTTAAAATCACTGTGGTCCACTCAGTTTTTTACTCCCTTAAAAGTAAGAATATTACTTGCAGAATCCTATCTCATTCCGGGTTTAATTTACGGGTATGAGCTTTTTGCGAATTGTGACTCCACTAGCAAGCGAAAGTTAAATGTTTTGTACAACAACATAACAAGATATGTTAACGGTTTAAAAAGATCTGACCATATTTCTATGGAGTATCTTTTGAGAATATGTTGAAGATTCGAGTGCTTTTATTTTTGCATAAAATTATTCATACTCAAAATCCTCAATACTTATACTTATACAGATCACTAAGGGGTAGGAGACTTATACTCCCAACACACCGATGTCTTGTGTCTGAATGGCAGTTTTATCTAAATGCTAAACGGATTTGGAATATTCTTCCACAAGACCAGCAATTAAACAGCAGTGCCGGAAATTTTAAGCAATTTCTATTTAGTTTTTTTTTCTTATGTTTTGACAATATTTTGTGCTCGACATTATACTCATTTTAATTACCTGCGCAAACATTGTAATATTTTAAATTGTTATACTAAAATAAATGTTTAATGTTTAATGTTTAATTATTCATTATATATTTTATTTTATATTTTTTCTTGACATATACTATTATAGCATTTTGCATTCCTGTACTATAAATATAAGTTTTAGACTTGTTGTACAGGCAATACTCATGATAATAAATAAATAATAATATGAGGGTCAATTCTCGTTCTGTGAAACGGTGAAATGAAAAGTTTTTTCACGTTTTCATAGTACTTTTGATTCGCGTTCTGTGAAAAAATGTAAAGAAATATCAAAACGTTTTCATATGAAAAAAAAAGTGGAACGAAACAAGATTTTTTCACGATTGCACAGCACTGGCGATTCTTGTTTTGTGTAACAGTGCAAACAACTGTCAAAATATTTTCATATGAAAAAATTGTTTACACAGACTATATATAATTGAAAAAACATGGAGAAGATTGTAAGAGGAAAGCGTGCCAGCAAAAGCCAAAAGGAGTATTTAATTAATTATTGAGAAAAGCATGTGGACATTGCAAACGATAAGTAAGTAGCTTAATAACCATAATCACACTTTTATTAATTCCATATTTACAGATTTGTAACCGCAGATGGTGCCAATTTTAGAGACGAAAAGTGTAACGAATTAGCGGCGAGCCTTAACAGTTTTAGTGCGACCCAAAAGGACAGTGAAAAATGGCAAAAGTATGGCATATTTATTTATAGTTTATTTATATTCTTTATGATTTTTTTTTTTAAGTAGACTTCATACGCGCACCAAATATAGTTCACTTAAAGTAAGCCGATATAAATACATGAAGTGCTTGTCGGTTGTCATCTTGAATGGATTGTGGTCAGCACGAAGTATGCGTCTCAGCACTCTCAAAAAATTCCTATAAATTATTAAATTATTTACTGCAATGAAATGCTTGTAACATCATTGTCTTACCTTTGTTCATCCGGAATTCTTTGAGTAATATCCAATAATACAATTAATCCAGATATTTCTATATAATTATTTAAAATAAATTTTACGAACTTAATTCACTTTTGTTTACGTTTTTCTCTGTTTTGACATTTGCTTTAAATTTTGGATAACACAGTTACAAAATTTTCATGGGTACAGTGCGAATGAAACATTTTTTTCATAATACATACGAGAATCGCAATTTATGTATTTGTGAAAAGTTCGAGCGAAAAGTGCTTATGAAAACGAAAATGAAAAGTTTTTTTTCACTTCACATTATCACAGAACGAGAATTGACCCTATGATCTTAAAACGAACGATCCGCAACTTAAAATATGCGGATCGACTACCTCTTTTAATTGCAAAGCGGGCAGTAGACGATCAAGCATGCTATACAGCATTGCTTGATGACTCCGTGTATTTGTTTTTGTTACGGCCATCAAACAACGCTATACATTGTCAAATGCTGGACATGTTGTACAGCATGTTTGATCGTCTAAGGCCTCTTTAACAAATATTGAATAAATTTCAAATTTAATAAAATTAATAAAACCACAAAAAAAAAGAAATAACTCCCAAATATAAATGAAACCAAGTAAATGCATTTTTTATATCCTCCACGAGGGATGATATATGAGAATTTCAGTTGGGTACCAAATATCATTAAAAATAGTACTTTTTGACCTCAAAAAAAGCAAATATATGTTTTGTATATCTGTCAATTATTTTAATTAAAACTCATTTGAGAAGGTATTACATATCGCATCTGTTCCTGTAAAGGGAGTCAACTCTAAATTTAAACATTTTCAGTAGAGGCAAAAAACTTTAAATCTTTTAAATATTTACAATCTAAAAAAATGCTACTATAAAATGGGTAAACTTTTAATTTTTAATTTTAAATTTTAACATTACCAAAATTCTGTAAATATAAACACCAAATGCATAAAACTTTTTTGCTCACACTTTTATATACAAAAATACACACACGAAGTATTTTTAGACACTATGTGTTTACAATTAAACACATAATGTCTAAAATAAGTATTATTTTGTTGAATAAAAATTGTACGCACAAAGTTTGTAAATATACTAACTTATAATGGTAAAAAAATGATGTCATAATGAAATTGAAAAAAAAAAAATTAATATTTTCAAAATTTAAAAAGAAAACTATTAGTTTTTTTTTTTAATTTATCAATTATTTGGAATTACTAAACAAAGAAATTATTGTTTTTATTCTTTTTGTGAGTTTCTAGATAAAACATTTTTTGTTTTTATTTTTAATGTGAATTACTAAACAAAAAATTTATTTTTGGGCTGTTTAATTTTCAACATATAAGTAGAAAATATGCGCATTTTCTGAATTTTTACGAAAATCGAGTTTCTTTACGCACAAATTTGATAAATTTACTCTTCAATTTTAAAATTTGATTTAAATTTTAGACACTTTTAATGTAATTTTACCTATTTTATGCTCATCAATTTACGCATAATGTGTGTACTTTTTTTCATTTACGCACACAGAGTATACATATTTACCCAACTTATAGTAGGAGTACAGTTTCCTACTATAAGATGGGTCAATTTCAACAGAAATTAATTAGAGTGGTCTATAAAATTTATAAACAATTATGTCATTGTAAAGAAATATGAACAAGAAGTATATGACGGTAGTTGTTTTTGCTTTAAGTGATTATCAAAATAAAACAAGTTTTTGAGTTGTTATGCCTGGTTTTCATTATGTCATATGAACTGACAACATAAACTGACTCAAATGAATTCTCGTCATTTTGTGTCATATGCGTTTTCATTACCTCTTAAAAACTGACAATAAGTCGATAAAGCAGAGGGTGTCAAAGACTTATGTCAAATTTTGGTGTTAGTTGACTGACACGCCGTTTTCATTACAAAGGTCAAATACGATGAGGCGAGCGAACAGCTGATTATAAAATATTAATTTGTGTTCAATAAAAAGTGGAAAAAATTTAAAAATTATAAAAAAGAAACAAATGGCTGTAGCTAGTGCGGCGTTTTGTGTTATTACAATACCATTTCTTTCTTTATTTAAAAAATTTCCATTGCAATTAATTTTTCCAGCAAAAAAAGAAAAGAAAAAATAACAGCTTTGCGATAGTCAAACAAAAAAAAAAAAAATTGACAACTTGTTGTCAATTTTATTTTAGATAAAAAAATGCTGCCATATCTGTTGACAAACTGAAATTTGACGTTTTCACTTGTATGTCATTTTAGACGGCAGTTCGTGTGCATAACTGACTGCAAACTCAGATGACACCATATGTCATATGGTGTCATCTGACACCATATGACATATGTTTTTCATACAATTGCCAACAATTTGGACAAATTGACATTAAAAATGACATAGTGAAAACCATGCATTACTCTTTATTTAAAATTTGTTCAGTCCCAGCAAAAACATGGTATCAACTACTTACCAGACTATTTACTAGCTTAATTACTTCTGTTCGCGATGTCCCATAGTCATTATCTTCTCACTTACAAAAAACACAAAGTAATGAGTGGTCATTAGTCTCTCGCTTACAAACAGCCAAAAAATAATGAGTACCCATTACTTTAAGAACATCGCAAACAAAAGCAATCAAATGAGTAAATAGCCTGTTAAGAAGTTGATATCATTTTTTTGCTGGGTTTATTTAATGTAAATTATTATGACATAATCACAGGCACAACTTAAAATATTTCCCTTTAGTTGAAACAAAACTGATATGAATTAAGCTTAAAATATTTCTCTTTAGTTGATTCTAAAGAAAAAACGGACAGAACTGTATTTTTTTACGAAGGAGTAGAGAAAATCAGATGGAGGAAGACATCTTAAAACTTGGTGTCACAAATTGGAGAAGAAGCGCAGAAGATCGAAGCGCTTGGAAATCTATTCTACGTTCGGCTGCAGGAACCAATGTTCTGTAATAGAGAAAATGATGCAAGATTTTTACAGCGGGTAAATATGATCACTGTATATCGTTTTATTGCAAAAAGTGAACATTTAAAAATATTTGAGTTGACGCCCTTTAGAGGAACAAATGCAATATGTACATTAGAGGCGTTCAACTTTGTATGGCATTTGAAGTTGGGGCGGAAAACTATTGAAAATTTGAAATAAAAAGAAAAATCACTTCTTTATGATTTTTAGAAAAATTTGTTACTTAAGATATCTTTTTACGCCAAATAATAAATTAATCGAAATGTATACTTATTTATTTTTCTCAAAATATACATATATTATAACAAATGGAAATCGAATGAAAAGTATCCGAGTTATTACAAACCGTTGGACAACCGCCTTGTATTCTTTTTGTTGTTGGGCCAATAAGTGATGAAGGCATAGCACTGATCACTGAGTAACCAATTCAGCAACAAAGTGTGTACCCGGTTGTTGTACTATTGCAGATATATTGCATATTGTCTGTACTCTTCAACACTACTCCCTCTTTCCTCCCTCTCATAACATATTTTCCTAATTCTAACACAATGCACTGCATTAGTAGGGGACATCCCCTGAGTATTAGTCTAACGAAAAAAAAAAAAAGAAATGCCCCAGGCCAATAATCTGTCAAACACCACTAGAAAATTAAAGACCAAGTTGTATGTTTTTTACAATTTTTTTAACGTTACATTATTTATATATCATATATGAAGTTTTGCTCTTCTAAGATGGCGTTAACAAATTTTTGAGTTTGAATTTAAAATCAAAATTTTGTTTATAGCATTTTCAAAACTCTTAATTTCAGATTTTTAAAATTTTGTTCAAAAAAATAAAAGTTTTGCACACTGGGGTTTCATAAGTACATCATAAGAAAGAAAAATACAAAAACTTGCATATACCCAGCAAAAAGATGGTAATGATTACCATGTAATGATACGTTAGTACTTTTTGCATTACTTTAAAAAACAAAATAATGATCTACTGACAATGGGTGGTAGGAGTACTTATATGTACATGCAACATAATGAATTACTGATAGTTTTTTACTATTACTTTACAACAATATAGAAAATTCTGATGTAAAAAGTAATTTTTTTAAAGATTTAATATTTTGAAGTATGACCTGAAGTTTTCCAATGTAAAAAGTTGGTTAAAATAAATTTAAATACAAACAAGTAAAATAAGGCTTATATTCGGCTGTGCCGAATCTTTGAATACTCTCCACCAATATCTTAAAAAATGTTCTCTACTGTTTTTAATACAAATAATGTAAAAAAGTTTTAAAGTAAAATTATGGTGGTGAAAAAAATCTTTTCTTGTGATACACTTTTTTGGATGCGAAAACAAATTTTGTGGTGGAAAAAAATTTTGAGGTGAAAAAAATTTTAGTGATGAAAAAATTTTTAAGGTGAAAACAAAATATTATTCACTTCTAAGCGACTAGTGAAAAAATATGATATTTTGTACCTGTCGCTATTATGAAATTATTATACCGTTGCAGCGCGCTGGACCGATTTTGCTAATTTTTAATAGCAAACTGCTCGGGGAGATATCCAATAATCTGGAAAAAAATAGTACCGGGTGGAGGGTATAATTATTCTTATCTATTTCTTAAGTAATAAAATTTTACTAAGAGAATTAGGATATAACTGACTATTTTTTTTATTAAGAATAACAACTTACTTTATTACTGTAGGTAACCACTTGTTTCTTCACTATAAGTAACCATCCTGGTAATTCATTATTCTCACTTTTTTTGTATTCGAGAGGGTAATGACCACCCATGAATTTTAGGATATCGCGAACAAAAGTAATTAAGCGAGAAACCCTTGGTGTGCTACTTACTCCTTTAATTACTTGGTAATGTCTGTTTTTGCTGGGTATTCCTCGTTTAATTAAGTAAGAAAAGCAATTTAATTTTGGCGGATTTGGAGGAAAATGTTTTTTTTAGCACAAATTGATCAATAGGGTAAAATTCAGCTACTATTATTATTGAGTTTCAATTAATACTATTCAGAATTTTTTGAAACCAAATGCAATGACTTTATTCTGAAAATTTGGTCAAAATCGAACAATTTTTTTATTAAAATTATTAATGTTTCATGAAACTGATCATATTTTGATGAAAGTTGACTAAAATATTTTCTGTATTTTTCAGAAGTTATATTACAAAAAAGTTGTCCTAAATAAAATTTAACAAAAATGGGGAACATTTTTGAGTACCATAATACTTTTGTGGCTCTAATAGCCATCCTAAAAATGTACTATAGTAAAAACTTTTATTATTGTTTGCTTCAAATTTCCGGGAAGTCTAAATATGGTCCAATTTTCTTTTAATTTGGAGGCATGATTTATGATCCCCTATAACACAACCCAAATTTTATCTATATATCTACGGTTTTGTGTGTATAAATACCAATTAATTCAGAAAGGACCTTTCCATGGGATGAAGGCAGAGCTTCGATGATTCAATTCTATTTTGAATGAATTACTTAAAAATCGAATTCGATTTACTTTTTATACGAATGAATTGCTTTGTAAACATTCGCCAGATTTCATTCTTTGGAATTTATTCTATCGAATTCACATCTAAGGAATTTAATAATCTCATTTGATTTTACCAATCATAAAAAATTCATTGGGTTTCTTACTCATTCGATTTACTAATTGTGAATTTAATCAATTATTCTTTGGAAATTTAATAGATATTTACTCAATCGATTAACAAATTTGGGATTTATTGTTCTCTCTATTTTGGAATGACATTCAACTTTCTTCATTCGATTTAAAAAAGATTGGAAAAATTAACATTTACGTGCGCAGAGAAAAATTTCGTCAGCTTCCAACTGAAATTTGCCTCCTACGAAAAAAATCTGTTGATGCAATTGAATATTGGATTCCAAAACAAAATTCGGTTAGTGCAACTAAATTTTCGTTGCAAAACCCAAAATATTCAGCAATTGCATTTGTATTTGGTTGTGCTAACTGAATTTATTAGTTGTCGCAACCAAACTATATTTTTAAATTTGGTTGGTACGTTATTTTTCTGTGTGCGGTATTTTATTACAGTAACCCAGCAAAACCACACATTACCAAATAATGTGTAAAGTAATGAGTAGCCATAGGGGCTCATGGATCACTTTACACCTTACTTCACTGATGAATTTTACAGGCGATGAGCATCAAAGTAATGTATATACCCATTACTTTAGGGGTGATAATGTAAGGGGTTAAAAATAGATTTTTAAAAAAGAAGAATTCTTATTAAAAAAAATTATTACAAATATATTAAATGTTATTAAAAAAAATGTGGTCATGATGGGAATCGAAGCAGGGAACTCTGGTTGCCAGCCACGAACTCTACCACTGAGCTGTCGACGCATATAGTATTTGATTGCTTTAAACTTAAATGAATCGTTGCGCTTCGTTTTTTCGCTAGAGTTGTCGAAACAAACATACATTACCCTTTTGCTTACAAAAAAACACAAAAAATGTATCTAAAAATAGATTTTCAAAAATATTTCAATTTATAAATCATATATTACGTAATCAATAATCAGTAACTTATTACTTCATGCTTGCAAATAATGAAAAAGGTAACGAGCTATCATTACAAGGTAACGCATGAGAATATCGAACACATTACCAAAGTTTTGCTGGGAAATTTGACGATTTCTTTCAAATACAAAAAGAAAACAATAAAAACAATTATTGAATTCACAGTCAAAATCATTCATTTGTAAAAATAATTCGCCAAAAGTGAAAAAATTGGCAAAATTAAAAAAAAATTGTAAAAATAAAAAATTCAATACTGCCAAATATATCCCTCTTTCTGCAATGAAAAGTAAAATATTGACAAGTAACTCAAAACTTGAAACCTATGGTACAAAAAGTTTTTCTTTAGCGCGTTTAGTTTTTCAAAAATGGAAGATAAAATTGTATCTAAGCCATTCTTTTTTTTTTAGTTTTCAAATATTTTTCGCTTTCTTTATTTTGGTGATTTTTTTTTTAATTCTACCGTTATTTCGGTATTGGCGACTCTTTTAAATATTGGCGGTTTCTTGAATTTGAGTGTTTTTTCGAATTGTTGTAATATTTATATTTTGTTTTTTTTTTTTCAATTTAAGTGATTTTTTTTTAAATTTGGTGAGTTTTACAAATTTTAGCGATTTTTCCTATTTAACGTCAATTTTTTTAATTTTGGTGATTTTTTTAATTTTCCATTCTTAGGAATTTTTTTATTATTGTTTTAACAGTCAAAACGGATAGACGTGTTATTTATTCGGTCCGTGAATTTGTTAAAATATCGGCTTATTAGTGTTTAAAAAAATATATAAAAAAACAACAGCGCTTGGACGCTTAAAAAATAATATATTTATTACAAAAAACAAATAAACCGTTAATTTAAAAACATTTATAAAAAACCCTTAACAAACAGGG
This sequence comes from Eustalomyia histrio, assembly GCA_949748255.1. Taxonomy (NCBI): domain Eukaryota; kingdom Metazoa; phylum Arthropoda; class Insecta; order Diptera; family Anthomyiidae; genus Eustalomyia; species Eustalomyia histrio. Next base: position 189,331,358 of record OX456523.1, read on the forward strand.
ATTTGTCTTGTTTGTTTTGTTTATTTTTTTCTTTTCTTTCTTATAAAGAAAAGAGCATATGAGCTCTATAATTCAAGAGGAGAGAAGGCTCAGTGCAAATGGCAGAAATGCCTACGTTTTTCTAAAGGGAGATGATATCAATGTTAATAAAAACATTAGTGATCCCAATTACAACAAAAATTATTTAACCGCAAAAACAATTGAGAGATTCCGTTCATGTTCTCCTTTACTCTCATGTGAAAAAATTAAAACCAATAACACAAAGGAACATGAAAATATAAAAGTACCAACAAATACAGTGCCTAGTTTAACAACAACACACAAAACGCTGTCTGCTTTGACTTTACCAAAACCTACAGCTACAATATCAACAAATAGTGAGATTATTACAACACCAACAACATCTTCTGCTACGTTAAACAGTGATATCAATATTATGGCTCAACCTAATAACTTAAAACAGCCCCAAAGTATGCTTCACTTTCCGTCAGTAAGTAGTTTAACTTTTAACCCCTCAACTGGCGCAACACCCAATGTTGACCTGTCAGTCATCATTACCGCCAAACCATTGGTACAGACTGGATTAGACAGGTATGTTAAAATAGTTAAGAGGAAAAGAAGCCCAAAATCGGCTAAAACAGCTCCCTATCCTAAGCTTAGTAGAGGTGAAATAAATGTCACTCAATCCCAAAACCGTTTTGCCATACTGGAAAGCGAAGATAATGATGCCCCGGTGATACCTAAACCCCCTATCTATCTAAGAGAGCAAAATTCAAATGAATTTGTTAAAACCCTAGTCAGCCTTATTGGGGAAAACTCTTTTTATATTGTGCCAATAAAAAATGGAAAAATTGTTGAAACTAAGATTCAAATTCAATCTGAATCCAATTTCAGAAAATTAGTATCATTTCTTGAATCCAGAAAAAAAATTTGTATACTTACCAGTTGAAGAGCAGCAAAGGTCTTCAGATAGTGATTAAGGGTATTGAATCATACAATGACCCACTTGAAGTAAAGAAGGCACTCGAAATCAACGGCTTTAAAGTTAAGTCCGTTGTTAATATTAGAAACCGGGATAAGCTCCCCCAACCCCATTTCCAAGTTAAATTAGAGCCTGGCGATATCAAGTTGAAGAAAAATGAAACACACCCTATTTATCAACTTAGGTACTTGCTACACTATAGAGTTACAGTTGAAGCACCACATAAGCGACGAGGACCTGCTCAGTGTACGAACTGCCAGGAGTATGGTCACACTAGGTCTTATTGTAGACTACATGCAGCTTGCGTAGTTTGCGGTGAGCTGCATAGCTCAGCTGACTGCACCAAACCAAAGACAGTAAATACTGAAAAGAAATGTAGCAATTGCGGTAACCCCCATACTGCTAATTACAGAGGTTGTGAGGTATATTTAAAATTAAAAAACTCAAATTTGAACAGAACCCGAAACCCCCGAATGAAATCACAGTTAGAACCGGAATTTTATATTCCACAATACCCACAAATTATCACCAACAGTGCTTCATACTCTGAAGTTCTAAGAGGACAACCACAGCCCCCAAAAACTCCACAAGCCGCACAAGTCAATCTAAATGCTCCACTTTCTCAATCTGAACCCCAGATACAAAATTTCAGCAGACTTGAAGCATCCATTGAATCCCTGGTTCAAACTGTTACTAACTTTACAAACTCAATAAGTAATATGATGCAAGAGATGATGAGAAATCAGTCTATTTTGATGCAAGCTTTGTTAACTAAACCATGAACAATTTGAAAATATGTTACTGGAATGCTAACGGCATATGCCAACATAAAGAAGAGCTCGAGTATTTTCCTGAGAAGTTCATTTTCAATTCGCGGGTACACAATGTATGATACTAAGGACCCAAGAGGCAGGTCATGTGGAGGATCAGCTATTCTCATTAAATCTAGATTAAAACATTTTCTTATGTGTGATCTTTGCGAAAATTATCTTCAGGCCACTACTATATGTTTTGAAGAATTCGATAAGGACTTAGTGATTTCGTCAATTTATTCTCCCCCCAGATTCTCCATAAGGGCCGTGTTTTGTTTAATAAAATTTCTAAGCTGGGTATGGATGTGATCTCTAGTGCAGAACCCACGTACTGGCCAACGGATCGTCGGAAAATACCCGATCTGATAGACTTTGGAATAACAATTTCTATTGCAAGAGAATTGGTCCATGTAGAACCATTATTGGATCTCTCATCTGATCACACACCTACAGTTGTTACTATTTTAAACCCCCGAGGAATTGTACCCCCCTCTGGTGACTTAGCACTGACAGGCAAAACAACACATTGGTTGAAGTATAAAAAATTTATCAGTACACATTGCTCGGAAAACATACCGCTAAGAACACCGGAAGATATCGACCTCTCGATTCAAAATTTTGAACTAAATCTCAAACTTGCTGCTTAACTTGCTACAAAACCCCCCCGACACAACAGACAAAATATTATTTTGTCTGCCGATGTCGAACGACTCTTAAATGAAAAAAGAAGAGCTCGAAGAGAGTGGCAACAGCACAGATCTCCTCAACTTAAGGAACGGTTGAAAGAATGCACTAAAAAATTAAGAAAGCTACTTGAACATAAGAGAACTGCTTCATTAAACAGATATCTTGAAAATTTAGATCCAACATCAAGAACTGATTACTCATTATGGCGTGCAACGAAAAATTTAAAAAGACCTGTCTTATGTAAGCTTCCTTTGAGAAAATCAGACGGAGGTTGGGCTAGAAATGATACTGAAAAAGGAGATCTGTTTGTAGAACATTTAAGAAAAGTATTCACGCCAAATATAACAAGTTCTGTAACAGAGTTGCCACCGATTTTACCCCAGCACCGAGCAGCTACCCGATTAACGTTTGAGATGAGAGAGGTCGAAAAGGCTATTTTTGAACTAAACCCCAAAAAAGCTCCTGGTATCGATGGAATCGGTAACAGGATGCTCTTGGAGTTACCCCGTATAGCATTAAAGATAATTCTCTTTATTTTTACTACTATTCCCCAGAATGGAAAGTTTCACTCGTTAAAATGATACCTAAGCCAGGCAAAGATCACACAAAAGTGGAATCGTATAGGCCTATAAGCCTATTATCCAATTTGTCAAAGAAAATCCTAATGGAAAAGATAACTGTTTATGTGGAACAAAACAACTGTATTCCATCACACCAATTTGGCTTCAGGAGAAAACACAGCACCATTGAGCAAGCCCACAGGCTAGTTACTGTTGTCAGAAAAACGTTCGAGGAGAAAAATACTGCTCTGCCCTTTTTATCGATGTTTCACAGGCTTTCGATAAGGTTTGGCAAGAAGGTCTACTGTTTAAAATAAAACTTTTGTTACCAACAAATACTCACAAGCTACTCAAAAGCTATATAACAAATCGAAAATTCACTCTTGCTGAAAAAAGTTTTGTCAGCTCTCCTCAAGATATACAAGCCGGAGTTCCACAAGGTAGCATTTTGGGTCCTCTGTTATATATCATTTATACTTCAGACATGCCATTAGATATTAATACCCACACATCGACTTTCGCTGACGATACTGCAATCTTAAGCGTCCACGATGACTCAAAAATAGCGTCTAGAATGTTACAGACTCACATTTCACAATTGGAAGCTTGGTTGGATAAGTGGAAAATTAAGGTGAATGAACAGAAATGTATCCACATTACTTTCACACTGAGAAAAGAGACGTGTCCACCCATTAAAATTAATAATCTGAATATACCCCAACACACATGTGTGAAATATCTCGGTATTCACCTTGACCGTCGACTCAAGTGGAAAAATCATATAGATGCGAAAAAAACTCAGATGAGGCTAAAAACTGCTCAACTCGCTTGGCTTACTGGCAAAAACTCTAAACTAGGCCTGGACTGCAAATTACTCATTTACAATTCGATCATGAAACCCATATAGTGCTACGGAATTCAGCTCTGGGGTACTGCCTCTGCGTCCAATATAGGGAAAATTCAGAGAATGCAAAATAAATTCTTGAGGACGATCACGAACGCACCCTGGTATGTTAGGAATTACAACATACATAAAGACCTGAATGTACCAGTGGTCAAAGATGAAATTATTAGACACTGTCAACGCTATTTAACAAAACTGGAAACACACCCCAACATACTGGCCCGTAACTTGACTGATGATCACGGCCACTAGCGTCTTAGGAAGAGGGACACTGCGGATCTGGTCCGCTAATAATAAGGGGAAATAATGGTCCCAGTTGAACCACATAACATCAGTCTGGCACTGGCTGGACTTAACAATTAATATTTAGTTTTAAGATTTGGATAATTATTGTTAGTTCACAGTTTTTAAAAGTGAAGATTCAATAAATAATATGAAATATGGAAAAAAAAATTTTTTTTTGGATTTCTTTTGTTTGTGAAAAATCTTCAATTTCCTTTAATTAAATGTAGTTATTTATTTTGTAAATTTTAAAATCGAATGAAGAAATTTGAATGTCATTCCCAAATTACTTAATCGAATAAAGCAAAATTTGCAAATGCAGAAAGTTGAATGATGTCAAAATCAAATGAACAAGTTTGCAAATCACTTGAGTAAAAATCGATTGAATTCCCAAATATTCAGTGATTGACAAATCAAATGATGAAAAACGAATGAAGTCTTGAAAATTAAATCGATTGAGACCAACTAAGAAATCATTCCCATTCAAAAATTGTTGTTTTAGAATTCAATAATTCCATAGTCAATCAGAATTGAAAATCGAAAGAAGTATTAAATTACTTAGAATCGATAGAGGTAGGTCTGAATATGAACTGATTCTAACCATATTCAATAGGATCCTTGGCCTAATAAAATATCTTTATATTTGCGATCTTTAGTTTGATTACAAGGTCTACATGGTAATACGGACAGATTGACGGACGGACTGATTTAAAGCCGATTAGTTTGCTGCAAGATGGGTCTAAGTCCGATATTTTAACAAACATCAGCAGTGTAATAGTATGGGCTATAAATATAATTTTGGAGGTGAGACAAATAATTTTTGTGCTGAAAAAAATTTTGAGGTGAAAAATTTGTTTGGGGTGAATTTGAAATACTACTCACCTATAAGCGTCTGGCGAAAAAGTATGACCAAATATTTTATTCACCAGATGCTACTTAAAATTTATACCAATTTGTATGGAAAATTAAGAGGTACCTTTAATTTTTCATTTACAAATTTTTAAACGCTGGACTGATTCTGCTCATTTTCAATACCAAAGTGCTCGGCAGGATATCTATTAATGTAGGTAAAAATAAGCAACGCTTTCATCTTCGCGCCATCATTGCCATTTCAAAAGACAGACATCGGTAGATTAACCTAAATTATATAAGAATCAAGAATATACCTGATAAGGCTTGTGACCGATATCTTGACATACTGAAATAATGTCCAAAGAACTTAAATTTTACTGCTTTTTTGTGGTTTTTCATAATCAAATAATCTCTTAATTTGAAGATAAAATAACATTCAAACATTTTTTTGGTTGTTATATCATGTTAGATAAGTGTGCAAATCTTTTGAATTTAACCTTTGATTTGAATAATTTAATTAAAACCCAACAGGTGTCTGTTGATTATGAAAACACACACATACTTAAAATCTCATTTAGTAGTACTTTCTAGAATAATCCTTTAAATTAGTTAAAAATATAATAAAAGAAAATACTCTTTAAACAAATAAAATTAAATGAAATAAAATGAACTGGTACAAAATTTCGCGGGTAACTTGTCTCACAAACAAACACAATTTAACATTAAACAGTATTATTTTTATGCAAATTAGACTATATGATAAAATTTACTATAACTTTAACTCGCCTTTAAACTAAAATTAAATACAACTATGTAAATAGAAGTTATAAAATACTAGTAATAGTTAAAAGAGATCAAATTTTTAAACTATTGGTAGTAAATATTAATTATTTCACATTTATCTATAAATATGTATGCATATAAAGTAAAAACAGTTATAATAAAATGAATAAGTCAGAAGTAAATAATGCATTATAAAACAAAATCATAAGATAATTTTGAAACATTGACTTTTATGGTCACATTATAAAGATTAACAATGGTTCCTTCAAACCAGGCCTGTTTAATGGATAAATTATTTGTATGTGTGGGTAAAAGTAGTTGTAGACCTTTTATATACATATTTATATATATATATATACCCTCACAATATATTTACCGTTAACGATTTAAGTTAATTTAAAAAGGAATACGTAAAGTTTGTTTTGAAATGAAGAGTCAATTTTTAAAATTTTTATTTCACTATAACGACGATTTTTCGTTGGGTTTTCTTATTGTTAGAATATTTAAACTAGAGGTGGGCATATATATTTTCTCACATTTTTTTACCAGTCGCTTAGAAATGAATAATATTTTGTATTCACCTCAAAATTTGTTTGCCACATCCAAAAAAGTTTTTCACCTCAAATAATTTTTTTTTCACCGCCATAATTTCACATCTAAAATTGTTTACATTATTTGTATTAAAACACTTCTTTAAATACGTAAGGTAAATATGTGTGGAGTCAACAAACATGTTCAACACCTATTTTTTTAAAACATTGTGTCTAAAAGTGCTCCCAAGTTTAAATAAAATAGGACTAAAACAAATATGTTTTTGTACAATATCAACTTAGCGAAAATATCAAATATAGATTTGTTTTTTTTTTCGAATTTTATATCTACATCTATAATTACCTGACTTTTCTAAATTTTTTGTAAACAAATACAATTTTAACATTTGGTTCCGCTTTTGGGACTTCGCGGGAGTGCGAAGTAGAGCTATTATATTGTATGCTTTGCTCTACCTTTACTTACAAACACATAATTCTTTTGTTACCTCCCAACAAAAATTTACTATTGAAATTGAGTAAATATAGATTTGATAACAAGCTTTATTTTCAAACGATACCTTTGAGAATAGCGTTGAGAATTTTTGTTCTCAACTTCAAAATCATGCCGTTCTCCAAAAAAACGGCTGTTAGATATCGAGTATATTTTACAAGTCTTTTCTGAGTCAATAATAATGGTTGATATTCACAGATAAATCAAATATATTTCAAATCTTCCTCTAACCTAAACTTTATGTTATTGAATATATTACTTTTGTACTTCGATTTGAGCAACAGAGGGCATAACTATCACATATGGTTTGTGTCAATACTAACAAATATTGTATTTTGGAGGGTAAATATCTGTCATTATATTCGATAGACGCCAAAGTGTTAACACATATTTTTTTCAATCGCTATAATAAAGTCGAATTTTGTGCCTAAGAAAGATGTTTTGCGGGGAAGTCTGATAACCTTCTTTCATTTGAAGAAAACGGCTGCTGAAGCTTACGGTGAACATGCACCAACTCTAAAAACTTGTGAACGACGGTTTGTGCGATTCAAAAGTGGAAATGTCGACACAGAAGACAAGGAGAGGCCTGGTCAGCCGAAAAATGAGGATGAGGAATTGGAAGCATAACTCGACAAAGATTGTTGTCAAGCGCAAGAAGAACTTGCATTATCATTGGGAGTCACACAACAAGCCATTTCCCTACGTTTAAAAACATGGTTGAAATCGGGTCAGACGATCACAGGGAACCTGTTCCGAACACAATTGATTCGTTTGAAGAGAGCAATCAACGAAAAACGATCAGAACATTCGAGCAGACACGAGGCCTTAATCTTCAATCATGACAACGCTCGGCCACATGTTGCAAAACCGGTCAAAAACTACTTGGAAAACAGTAGATGGGAAGTTTTGGCTCACCCCCCTTATAGCCCAGACCTTGCCCCTTCTGACTACCATTGTTTCGATCGATGCAGAACGCCCTTACTGGAATACGCTTCACTTCAGAACAGGGTATCAGAAATTGGCTTGATTCATTCTTTACCTCAAAACTGGAGCAGTTCTTTTGGCGCGGAAAAAGTAGTGGCTAACGATATACAATACTTTGAATAATGTATCAATTCATTTTGTTATTATAATAAATGCATTTTTCAAGCAAACAAAATGACATTATCAACTTGTATACTTCCAAATCGATATCTTAAATAATTTTATTAATTTTCACTTTTTACACTTGAAAAAATATATACATGAAAATTTAAATGAAATATTGTGTATAAAAAGATTATTTCGCTGTTCAGTGGCAATTTTTACGACATCTTGATCTTCATAATTTGTAAGATATAAATATTTTTATAATTAATGGAATTTTATGAATTGTTGATCTGTTATTTTGTAAATGAATAGTATAGTAGGATTTTTTTAAGATCATATCATATTCTTTTTTTAATTATTTTTATTGTAAAGAAACATGAAAATTTTATTAGTAAGTTATAGAGAATAAAAATTGAGAAATTCCACTGAGCCAGCAGGATAGAATACTTAGTATTTTCGGTTGGCGCTACCCAACCTTGTCAATACCCATGCTCTTCTTCTCCCTTTACGGTCATTGCTTGTTGATGATTGTCTATTTTATATTGAGTGTTAGGAAACAAATTAACAAACTTGTAAACAACAACACAATTAGACTAACATCAACGAAATTTAACAATTTATATTTATCCTCTATATTTTACAGTTTTTTGTTATGAACTTTAATTCTTAAAGTATCAAATAACACAGCTTATATGAAGCATTTATTATCAAATGTTTGTCTTAATCCATATTAAATCTACAACATAATCTATGTTGATAGTTAATGAATAGACAATATTTTGAATTATATTTTTCACTGTATCCTTGTGTGTAAAGTAATGGAATTTTATGAATTGTTGATCTGTTATTTTGTAAATGAATAGTATAGTAGGATTTTTTTTAAGATCATATCATATTCTTTTTTTAATTATTTTTATTGTAAAGAAACATGAAAATTTTATTAGTAAGTTATAGAGAATAAAAATTGAGAAATTCCACTGAGCCAGCAGGATAGAATACTTAGTATTTTCGGTTGGCGCTACCCAACCTTGTCAATACCCATGCTCTTCTTCTCCCTTTACGGTCATTGCTTGTTGATGATTGTCTATTTTATATTGAGTGTTAGGAAACAAATTAACAAACTTGTAAACAACAACACAATTAGACTAACATCAACGAAATTTAACAATTTATATTTATCCTCTATATTTTACAGTTTTTTGTTATGAACTTTAATTCTTAAAGTATCAAATAACACAGCTTATATGAAGCATTTATTATCAAATGTTTGTCTTAATCCATATTAAATCTACAACATAATCTATGTTGATAGTTAATGAATAGACAATATTTTGAATTATATTTTTCACTGTATCCTTGTGTGTAAAGTAATGGAATTTTATGAATTGTTGATCTGTTATTTTGTAAATGAATAGTATAGTAGGATTTTTTTAAGATCATATCATATTCTTTTTTTAATTATTTTTATTGTAAAGAAACATGAAAATTTTATTAGTAAGTTATAGAGAATAAAAATTGAGAAATTCCACTGAGCCAGCAGGATAGAATACTTAGTATTTTCGGTTGGCGCTACCCAACCTTGTCAATACCCATGCTCTTCTTCTCCCTTTACGGTCATTGCTTGTTGATGATTGTCTATTTTATATTGAGTGTTAGGAAACAAATTAACAAACTTGTAAACAACAACACAATTAGACTAACATCAACGAAATTTAACAATTTATATTTATCCTCTATATTTTACAGTTTTTTGTTATGAACTTTAATTCTTAAAGTATCAAATAACACAGCTTATATGAAGCATTTATTATCAAATGTTTGTCTTAATCCATATTAAATCTACAACATAATCTATGTTGATAGTTAATGAATAGACAATATTTTGAATTATATTTTTCACTGTATCCTTGTGTGTAAAGTAATGGAATTTTATGAATTGTTGATCTGTTATTTTGTAAATGAATAGTATAGTAGGATTTTTTTAAGATCATATCATATTCTTTTTTTAATTATTTTTATTGTAAAGAAACATGAAAATTTTATTAGTAAGTTATAGAGAATAAAAATTGAGAAATTCCACTGAGCCAGCAGGATAGAATACTTAGTATTTTCGGTTGGCGCTACCCAACCTTGTCAATACCCATGCTCTTCTTCTCCCTTTACGGTCATTGCTTGTTGATGATTGTCTATTTTATATTGAGTGTTAGGAAACAAATTAACAAACTTGTAAACAACAACACAATTAGACTAACATCAACGAAATTTAACAATTTATATTTATCCTCTATATTTTACAGTTTTTTGTTATGAACTTTAATTCTTAAAGTATCAAATAACACAGCTTATATGAAGCATTTATTATCAAATGTTTGTCTTAATCCATATTAAATCTACAACATAATCTATGTTGATAGTTAATGAATAGACAATATTTTGAATTATATTTTTCACTGTATCATAGATAACATAGATTATGTTGTAGATTTAATATGGATTAAGACAAACATTTGATAATAAATGCTTCATATAAGCTGTGTTATTTGATACTTTAAGAATTAAAGTTCATAACAAAAAACTGTAAAATATAGAGGATAAATATAAATTGTTAAATTTCGTTGATGTTAGTCTAATTGTGTTGTTGTTTACAAGTTTGTTAATTTGTTTCCTAACACTCAATATAAAATAGACAATCATCAACAAGCAATGACCGTAAAGGGAGAAGAAGAGCATGGGTATTGACAAGGTTGGGTAGCGCCAACCGAAAATACTAAGTATTCTATCCTGCTGGCTCAGTGGAATTTCTCAATTTTTATTCTCTATAACTTACTAATAAAATTTTCATGTTTCTTTACAATAAAAATAATTAAAAAAAGAATATGATATGATCTTAAAAAAATCCTACTATACTATTCATTTACAAAATAACAGATCAACAATTCATAAAATTCCATGACTTTACACACAAGGATACAGTGAAAAATATAATTCAAAATATTGTCTATTCATTAACTATCAACATAGATTATGTTGTAGATTTAATATGGATTAAGACAAACATTTGATAATAAATGCTTCATATAAGCTGTGTTATTTGATACTTTAAGAATTAAAGTTCATAACAAAAAACTGTAAAATATAGAGGATAAATATAAATTGTTAAATTTCGTTGATGTTAGTCTAATTGTGTTGTTGTTTACAAGTTTGTTAATTTGTTTCCTAACACTCAATATAAAATAGACAATCATCAACAAGCAATGACCGTAAAGGGAGAAGAAGAGCATGGGTATTGACAAGGTTGGGTAGCGCCAACCGAAAATACTAAGTATTCTATCCTGCTGGCTCAGTGGAATTTCTCAATTTTTATTCTCTATAACTTACTAATAAAATTTTCATGTTTCTTTACAATAAAAATAATTAAAAAAAGAATATGATATGATCTTAAAAAAAAATCCTACTATACTATTCATTTACAAAATAACAGATCAACAATTCATAAAATTCCATTACTTTACACACAAGGATACAGTGAAAAATATAATTCAAAATATTGTCTATTCATTAACTATCAACATAGATTATGTTGTAGATTTAATATGGATTAAGACAAACATTTGATAATAAATGCTTCATATAAGCTGTGTTATTTGATACTTTAAGAATTAAAGTTCATAACAAAAAACTGTAAAATATAGAGGATAAATATAAATTGTTAAATTTCGTTGATGTTAGTCTAATTGTGTTGTTGTTTACAAGTTTGTTAATTTGTTTCCTAACACTCAATATAAAATAGACAATCATCAACAAGCAATGACCGTAAAGGGAGAAGAAGAGCATGGGTATTGACAAGGTTGGGTAGCGCCAACCGAAAATACTAAGTATTCTATCCTGCTGGCTCAGTGGAATTTCTCAATTTTTATTCTCTATAACTTACTAATAAAATTTTCATGTTTCTTTACAATAAAAATAATTAAAAAAAGAATATGATATGATCTTAAAAAAATCCTACTATACTATTCATTTACAAAATAACAGATCAACAATTCATAAAATTCCATTACTTTACACACAAGGATACAGTGAAAAATATAATTCAAAATATTGTCTATTCATTAACTATCAACATAGATTATGTTGTAGATTTAATATGGATTAAGACAAACATTTGATAATAAATGCTTCATATAAGCTGTGTTATTTGATACTTTAAGAATTAAAGTTCATAACAAAAAACTGTAAAATATAGAGGATAAATATAAATTGTTAAATTTCGTTGATGTTAGTCTAATTGTGTTGTTGTTTACAAGTTTGTTAATTTGTTTCCTAACACTCAATATAAAATAGACAATCATCAACAAGCAATGACCGTAAAGGGAGAAGAAGAGCATGGGTATTGACAAGGTTGGGTAGCGCCAACCGAAAATACTAAGTATTCTATCCTGCTGGCTCAGTGGAATTTCTCAATTTTTATTCTCTATAACTTACTAATAAAATTTTCATGTTTCTTTACAATAAAAATAATTAAAAAAAGAATATGATATGATCTTAAAAAAATCCTACTATACTATTCATTTACAAAATAACAGATCAACAATTCATAAAATTCCATTACTTTACACACAAGGATACAGTGAAAAATATAATTCAAAATATTGTCTATTCATTAACTATCAACATAGATTATGTTGTAGATTTAATATGGATTAAGACAAACATTTGATAATAAATGCTTCATATAAGCTGTGTTATTTGATACTTTAAGAATTAAAGTTCATAACAAAAAACTGTAAAATATAGAGGATAAATATAAATTGTTAAATTTCGTTGATGTTAGTCTAATTGTGTTGTTGTTTACAAGTTTGTTAATTTGTTTCCTAACACTCAATATAAAATAGACAATCATCAACAAGCAATGACCGTAAAGGGAGAAGAAGAGCATGGGTATTGACAAGGTTGGGTAGCGCCAACCGAAAATACTAAGTATTCTATCCTGCTGGCTCAGTGGAATTTCTCAATTTTTATTCTCTATAACTTACTAATAAAATTTTCATGTTTCTTTACAATAAAAATAATTAAAAAAAGAATATGATATGATCTTAAAAAAATCCTACTATACTATTCATTTATTTTTATAATTTTTATAATTTTTCAGTAACTTATGTAAGAACACGTGGGTTTTTTATAACTAATACTGAAAATATTGAAGGCTTCTGTAGAATAATGCATTCAAAATCTTTAGAAACTAATTTCCAAATTTCTATTATTTTTTTTACAAAGAATTTAACAGAATCTTATGTTTTATACAAAAAAAAAGTTCCTAAAACCGTTTTTTATCTGGACTTCAAATTGGACGAAATTTTCTTCTAACTATGGAATTCTTGCAATTACACAATCGAATTTCATCGTTACTAGTATCAATTATTTTCACCTTCACAATTTTGGAAAAATTTTGGCATATGTTTAAGAGAATTAACTAAATTTTTATCGAAAATATATCGTGATCTCATTAAATCGATTATGCTTATTATTTACGACAGAATTATTAATTAAAAACTAAAGATGGACCACTTGCACAGTTTCTCCGTTACGTTTAAGAACGAAATTTTGGTTAAATCTTATGTGCAGACATGAGATCAATATGATATTTTTTTTTATAAAAAACAAGCAAATATGTTATACATATATGATATGGAATCATATATAACTATATTTAAAATTTGTTGCCAAATATTGTACCATGTATAATTTATTCATAAAAAAATGTTTTGATATTAGCAAATATATAAAATCATATATAATTATATGTTATACCATATCAAAAATATTTCTTATCTAAGTCGGATTTTGGGATCACCTACATAATGTGTAGGTCATCCCAACATTGGACTACAAATCTGATGAGCAATCTTGAATTTGATTGGTTTTTGGTTTTTGGTGTTTGTGTTAAGTTTTGGGTTTTAGTGTGTTCTGACATACATAGTAGAATTTTATGGCCAACATTTTTATCGAACATTTCATCCCCGTGCTTTTCCTTTTTTGGGTTGTTTTTTACAATTTGTTTGAAAGCCAAAAAATGCCGTTATGAGGGGGAGTTAGAGGGTTAATATGTTCTATAAAAATGTTTGCCATACCATTATCTACAAAGTTGCTGAAAGAAAACATAGTTTTATATACCGACATGCTGCAAGAACAGGCCAGAGCTGGGAAACTTTAACCGCCACTAAAATGAAATTCCGATGTGATCTATCAAAACGCCGACACACTTATATTTTTTTTCCTCTCCTTAACAAGAATCAATCGTCGGAACCCCGTAATTTTTTTATTTGTGTTGAACTGTGTAATTATATCTCATAGCATATTAAAAAAATAGTTTTGATGCCATAGCATATATCTGTGTCTTGGAGGTAAAAGTGCCAATGTTAAAATATTCACTTCTGAGAAAATTGCAATTGAAGGTCTTACGAAAAATTCTTTTAATTACAGCTAAGAAAAATTCCAATTTTCACTTCGGACATATAATATGTTTGAATAGAATACGACAGTAAATTAATTAAATTTATTTAAACTTAAAAAACTAAAAAAAAAATATTGACATTGTCCCTTTTATGTAGCTCTAAGCCACAAATATAAATGTGTATAGTTTTGTATGATCCATATATAAGTATATAAGGTCCTGTATGTCATACATAATTATATAAAGTGTTATATATAACTGTATATAAGCGCCCCGGTATCTTGCCAGTGCAGGGGGTCGTGGGTTCGATTACCACCAGAGGCTCTGGTCTGTTCCCGATACAATGAGCCGATAGCCTTTGTTTCTAGTTCTCGGTTAGGGTATTAGGATATAATTTGTAATTATATGATTATGGATAATATCCATATCTCATAATATAAATTATATCTTAATTTACTATATGTGGTTATATATGGTACATTAAAAGACAATTTAACTTTTTTAATTTTTTATGGTCCAGAAGACATTAGAACTCTTCTCCATCTTCTATATTAAAGTTAATAGGGAATATAATACAGAATTTGTTTTAGTTTAATGATTCTTTGTACAAAAGATCTATATGGGTCGCAGTGCCGGCAGTGAGGCCAGATCTGGACTTAATAATAATAATAATACTTTTTTACTCAGGAAGGTACATCTAAATTTTCCATACAAATTTGTGTATTTTACAATACAAAACATGTTGTCATATTTTTTACCAGACGTCTAGGGGTGCAAAATACTTTATATTCAACTCAAAATATTTTTACCTTAAAATCACAAACATTTTTTCACCTAAAAAAAAAAAGTTGTTTTACATCCAAAAAAATTTATCACCACCACAATATTTTCTCAATTTAAATAATTTTAATTTATTTGTAAAAAAATAAACTCGGTAAAGCCGAATTTAATGCTTTTATTTGTTTTCTAACGTTGTCAGTAAAATATTTGAATTTTTAAACAACTTTCGTTTGTTTTTACTACTTTTATCGATTATTTAAACAATATTTTAAAATAAATTACAAAATAGGTTGAATATAACTAAAACTCATTAGTTATCTTTCTAATTGTTTTGTTTTTTTTTTCAATTAATTTAATATGTTGTTTAAATTGTTTTTGACGAATTAATATTTTGAGTGTATATATATCATTAAATTGAGATTGTTACTATTATTTTTTTTTATTAACTTTAGCCAAATATTCACACGTACTCATACTCCTGCTTATCATAATATTGGCCAATTATGTGGAAGAAACGACTAATGTTCATAAATAACCAGACCCTCTACTTGTGTTAGCGAGAAATTTTGTTACGCAAAAAAAAAAAAAACAATTTGGAAATTTGTTGAATATATAAATGAACAAAAAACATATTCTTTTTCAATGTTAAAGAGGCAAAAACATATTAAGAAAATAACATTTTTTTTACTTTAACAATAAACAGATTTGATTTTGTTGGCAAAAAGGAGCTGGAAAAAATAAAAATTAATGTTTAAAGTTGATAACATTTGACAGTGACCATAAAAATCAACAAAAAACAATCTTAATAACTGAAAAATATTGTATTAAGAATTGCCAGCCATTAATATAAATATAATAAGGAATGGATGGATAATGTTATATTAAATAGGAATTTTAATAATATTATTCACAATATGAATATTTAATATAAATTCACAAAGTAATCTCTAAGGTTTTCTAACATATTTATTTAGATATAGTATTCATTTAAACATAGCATATATGCATATTTAATATAAACTACAAAACATTGAAATTATTATAAATATCTTCTTAAATTTATTTGTTTAGGACCCTGCCCTCATGGTACATTTGCCTGTGATAATGGTAAAAAGTGTGTTATACAACGTCGAATATGTGACTCTAACAAAGATTGTCAAGATGGCAGTGACGAAGATCCCGTTGAGTGTGGATTACTTTATGGCAGCCGTGAAATGACCGATAAAATCATTGAGAAGCAACGTCAACTATTAGAAAATTCTGTGTTAACAAATAATTCTCAAAAATCAACGGGCGAGACAAGTTTTAATTTAACACAACAAATTGTTACAAACACTAACAATGATAGTAGTGAAAAACCTATCATTTGTGGTAAGTTGCTGTTGCTGTTGCTGTTGCTTTTAATTTAATACGAATTTATTACCGTTTGTGTTTGTTTTTATTTTCACTAGTTAAACAAGCTTAGAGTTTCATTTAAAATTGTTTTGTTCATCATGGCGTATGAGTGTTATTTAATATATAAATATTAAGTATACGCTGTGTGGTATAACCAGAGAAGACAAATAAAGGCAAAGTTCAATGTATTTAAAGCAAAAAATATTTGGGAAAAAGCAAAAGAAGAAAAAAGCAAAAGAACAAATTTGGGGAAAAACCATTTTGTAAAAAAAGAACAAAAGTAGCATAAATATTTTTTTTTATTATAAAAAAAATGCACTGAGGCAAAAGAATGTAAAACCTATTTTAAAGCTCAAAACAGGAAATTCCTAAAAGGCAGGAAAAAGCAAATAAGAGAAAATACAAAAAAAAAAAAAAAAATTCAAATTTGTCTTCTCTGGGTATAACATTCGCTTAAAGATAAATAAAAATATTTGGAGGAATTTTGAAAACAAAATTAATTAAAAATATTAAAAAATCAACATTTCGAAAATAATGTTTTGCAAGCTTAAATTCTCTGATTTCTATTGAATTTGAATGGTTGATTTTTGTCTAATACTACGTTCAAAAACGTGCCACAAAAATTTCAATAAAATCTTTTTTGATTTCTTGTTCATTTTCAATTAAATGTTTAATCATATTAATTTAATTTTTAATTGATAATACACTTTTTTTAAAAATATTCTAGTTTTCAATAAATGCTATTGACAACGTATAAAAGTCATATTATTTTGATTTATTTATATTTTAACTTTTATTATAGTTATTTTAATTGCATAATTGCATCTCAAATCCCTAAACAAAAAAAAATGTTTATTAAAAATATAATATTATGCGTCATAACTTATTTTTTTTTAAAGAGAACCACACTTATTGCTTAAATTTACACAAAACAACATAGTCTCAGTTAAAAACTTAAAAAAATATTTATAAAAAAATTTAATTTTGATAGATTGATCAGATCGATAATCAAAAGCTAAATTAATGACGTATTGGTTTTAATGCAGGGCTTGATAATTCATGTCATATTCTTGATTTTATGAATCTATGAATACATTATAACCACTTAATATCAATGATTGATTGAATAAATTGTTGTGGGTCTGTTCGGGAACGATTTTTGTTATTTTATTTGTTAAAATTTAATCAATTTGATTCTATGAAAAGAATCAACTAAAATCAAATTGATTTTTTGAATTTGATATTAATTTAATAAAGTAGAAAATATTTCAAACAATAAACATGACAATGTCTCAGATTTAAAGGTATATTTTAAAATTTAAAAAAAAATTGTTAAAATTTTAATTCTTTTATGATGTCACCCTTTTTTCTGAGATATTTATTTTATATTTTTAGCAATAAAATCTTCGAAAAATCATTTTAGAAAAAAGGAAAAACAAACATTTTGGCAACACTGCGGATACGCATGCACCAGTTATGTAAAAGTTGCTACCATAGTATTTTTGTGGTGCTATTGGAACCTCAAAAGTACTATTGTACTCCTATGAACTATTTGGTACAAAGTACTTAGAAATTTTCATGCGTTGATGAATTATACACAAATATATGTATATTTGATAAAACAAAATATTGAAAATCTGATTAAAATTTTAATTTATTTGAATCTGGAATTTCAATCAAAAATTTTAATTGATTTTTGGTTAGAACTTTAATTAAGTTATAATTGATATAATTAAAACTTTAATTGAAAATATTGAAGATTTATGATTAAACATTTAATTGATGATTAAAAAATAATTAAAAATTTCAATTAATTTTAACAAGAAAAGTTAATTAATATAACAAATTCTTTTGCCAATCCAAATTCAATTAAATTTTTAATCGTATTAACAAATATTTTAATTGAAACTTGATTTTAGTTTTTTCTGTGTATTGAACCTCAACATACATAATTTTGATTTTTCAAGTTTTATTAATTTTATTAACTTTTTATAGAAATTTCACCATATCCAAAAAATTGTACCTGTTACAAAAAAACCACACTCGTATGTAAATCTAAGGCATCACTAAACACAATTCCCCAAATTGGAGAAAAAGTAAGTGTAGTCATAATGCTGCAACAAAGTTAAAAAAACTCTTTAATTTTCACTAAATGTCTTTTAATTTCATCAAAAGGTTACTAGCATAATGATAATGGATAACAACATAACTTTACAAACAAACGATTTTAAAATTTACAAAAAATTACGAAGATTGTAAGTGAAATGTTAAAGAACACAAGAACAATTAAGCAACATGTCACCCTTCAAACTTTTCAAATTTGATGAATATTAATGTGAACGTTACTTTTTACGAAACAAATAATCTCACAAAATTTCAGATATCTATTATATTTACCGACTGACAAAATTTTGGGCATCAAGAGAATTAAAAATTAAAAATTATTTTGGATATTTTAACCGCGTTTGCGAAAAGCGTTTTCCCGGTAATACTTTTACCAAAAATGTCTGTGGCTTATAAAAGTAGCATTAGTCGGAAGAATTCTAGTTCGAGGTCTTGTATGCCTGTACATTTTTTCTTTAACTTTTTAAATAATTTCTTTTTATTTTATAAAATTGTCTTATGATTCATTTAAGTTTTTCTCTTTCAAGTATTATATGTCTCTTTATCTCATGACTTGAGCTGTCGTCTTCCAATCTGACGGCCTGGGTTCGAATCCCGCCATAAGCAAAAAATTTACAATTAACTTATTTAAATTTTATTTTGGAAAATCTAAATGGTATCTCAGAAAGAATGCACTTTTTATTTTTAAATAAGCCAACGTATCTTTTGAGATAAATAAGATTTTTTTATTGGATTGGAGAGAAGACATGTTCCGATTAAATATGGACTAAAATATCCGTCAAATGTCCCATACGGCTCTGATTACAGGCCATTATTCTTTTCATGAAATTTTCAATGACTTTTTCAAAGAGATGTGGCTATATCTCATCGATGACGCGTTGGATCTCGGATTCGAGCTCAAGAATTGTTTCTAGTTTATTCGCTCATCTTGAAAAAAGTAAGGCCCAATCACGCCGCCTGACCAAAATCCTCACCAGACAGTTGCTCATTGTGGGTGCATTTGTTTCTCATGGATTTAATGAGGATTTTCAGAGCCCCAAATTTTGTTTGTTCATGAAGCCATCATTCAAATGGAAATGCGCTTTATCAGAGAAGATGACATTCATTGAAAACTGACATTGACTTCACTTTGCTGCATTACCCATTTAACGAATTGCCGGCGCTTTCCATGGCCTGCTGGTTTGAGCTCCTGAGCAAGTTGCATTTTGTACGCATGTAGGTGGAGGCCTTTTGTCAAAATTCGCTTCGTGAAATTTGAAGTTGTTGAGAACGATGCCGAATTCATGTTTTCGGGTTTTCTGCTACATTCTCGCTTACAGCAGCAATGTTTTCAGAACCTACCGGTACGCTGACGCACAGGAGTTTTACTGTCGACAACCGACCCAGTTTCTTCAAACTTTTTGACCACTCTACGAATGGTTGACACATTAGTTGCACTTTCTCGACTGAAAATTCTTCAAAGTTTGCATAACTTTCCAAATTTTTGTAATAAGTTTTCACAATTATAACGCGTTGTTCTTTCGTAAAGCGCTCCATTTTTAATAATCGGAATAAACATATGTGACATCTGCTAAATTTGAGAGTTGCCACTTGGACAAAAAAAAAAAATACACTAAATTTAAAAAGTGCACTGTTACTGATACAACCTATTTTGATTTGGCATACGTTGGAATTTTTGTTTGCTCAGTGCTTTTTTAAGGCTTATTCAGAAAGCCTTAATGTTTAATGATGTTATAATTTTGGGATTAGTAAAGCATTTTTTGGCAGCTTTTGTACCATCTTTTAAAGTCCCTTGCCAGCGCTTTTCCCCCTGTATTTTTCTGCTTGAATATATAAAAGAATAACGTGACATACTGAATGATTAACTCACTGTCTGACTCGAAATAACTTAGCTCAAACCGTTGCAGCAAAGAATTTTAAATTAACCATGTGGGTTCCTCTTCCAGCGTAGACATATAATAAGATGGGATTTTTTTTAGAAATTTTTATCCGTGCCCGTCCCCGTAAAAAAAGTTGAAAGGTAGGGACCTGTCTAAGCCGCTATACTTAGGAACCTTTTAATTTAAAATATGCATTCCCTGGAGTATGGGATAATTCCCTAATAAGGTATTTTTAAGAATTATTGTCAGAAACCCGGTAAAAAATTAAGGAGAAAGTCTTCCCCTCGCTTTGGCTAGAAAACTGAAAATAAAAATATGTATTTCCTGGCGTATGAGTTAATTCACGCATTTGATATTTTTGGAATTTTTGTCAGAAACGTAGACAAATTAAGGTATGGAAGCGGGAAAATTTCCTCCTTGCCGAAAAACAGATTTCTAAAAATTTATTTCCTGGAGCATGAACAAATTCACTGATAAGGTACATTTTGAATTTTCGCCAGAAAGGTGGTAAAAATGGAGGTTGAAAAGGGAAAAAGACTCCTAATTAACAGGCTACATAAAAATCTAAAATATGATCAAATATATAAAATTATATGTGTTATTAAGGTACTTTTTGGCATTTCGTCCAGGAACGAGGAACCCATGGGTATTTTAAAGGGGAACATTTTCCCACTTAACTGCCTAGCAAAAGCCTTTCGACTAGAAATCTGAAATTTTTAATATGTGGTTTTTAGGGCATTGACTAATTTATTAAAAAGTTTGCTATATTAACAATAAAATTAATTGTATTTACAATTTGTGAAAAATTCAATTAATATTTTTTATCAATATTACAAAATTTTCATTAAAATGGCATCAACAATAACAATGGATTTGGTCTATGTAGATTTTGATTTTCGAGACGTTACATAAAAGTGTGAGAAGCCCAAAATTTGCTAAGTTGTGGAGGTGATTTGACATGAATAAACTCCATACTCATACACCATTTTTTAAATTTTGTTTTTTTTTCATTAATTTAGAAAACTAAAATTTTGTAAAATTAACAAATTACCGCTGGGTATATTTCAACGTTTACATGTTTTGGAGATGCTTGACCTAAGTTTCAATAATATATCTATTTTACCACCGAATATCTTCTATGGTCTACATAATGTACAATACTTATTTTTAGGTTCAAATCATATAAAAACACTACCAACGAAGGAAATATCCTTGCAACTACCTCGTTTGGAATGGTTAAATTTAAATAATAATTTATTAACATTAAAAGGTACAAATTTTCCACGAATGTACGGATTATATGAATTGTAAGTATGTATTTAATATATTGTATAAAAAACAATTATGGTACAAATTTCAAGAAAATTTAAACATCAGCAATTATAATAATGCATACATTTTATTATTTTATTTATTACTTTTTATATTTTATTAATTTTTTTCACTGCTTCGCAATGTAAAATAATAAAACTTGTGTAATATTGTGCTGCAAGATTTTTGGAAAATAATAGAATCACATATATTGACGAAGAAACTTTTGCGCAATTGGATAATTTGCATTTACTGTAAGTAAATTTTAAAAAATATTTAATATTTATTAAAATATAACGATGGCCATAAATTGATAATTCTAAAAAGCAATTTTTAGTCTAAATTCTATCATTTGAGATTCTGTTTTCATGACATAATAAATTTACATCATCAACTTAAGA
This sequence comes from Eustalomyia histrio, assembly GCA_949748255.1. Lineage (NCBI taxonomy): Eukaryota > Metazoa > Arthropoda > Insecta > Diptera > Anthomyiidae > Eustalomyia > Eustalomyia histrio. The sequence goes on from OX456523.1 coordinate 189,353,692, forward strand.
CCATCGATATATTTTTAAACTTTTCATTTCTTGTTTATATTTAGTACTTAGATATCTATTACTTCAAGTGAAGTGAATTGTAAACGTATAACAATGTTTTTTGTACATAGATTACATAAATGTATGATATAGTAAAACTCGTATAAAACAACTTCTCAGTATATTCGAACTAATTTAAAAGATCCGTCGTTTTGGCATCAATTTTCGAAAAAAAACATATCTGTTAATACTAACTCGCTTAAGACAAAACCTTGATTAAAATGTGTACTATTTCCATTTTTAATAAAAACTTCCAAAATATTTGTAATTTTTTTTATTGTATTTCGACAAATTTCAAACTGAAAAATCTCAATTTTTTCCTTAAATGTATTGCAAAGAGTTTAAATATGAAATTCAATGAGAGAATTATAAATATTAAATATTTTGTAAATAATTAAAATTTGCTAAGCAAATTTTACCCCGGTTAAAACGAATCTCGCTTATGACGAACTAATTTGTCTGGTCCCTTGGAGTTCGTCTTAACCAGGTTTTACTGTATATTAAATCAATGGAGCGTATGAGTGATGTTTAATAAGTTTTAAATTTATGCATAAAAGATTACTTGAATGAGGAGGGTTTATACTCTAACCAAAAAAAAAAAAAAATGGACAAATTTTGTTCATATTTTATTTCGTTTGAGCGTCCCTTTCATTATATAATCCAAAAATTTCAATAAAAAACTCGTTAAAATAAGAGAGTAGTTGCATTATGTTTTTTAAATGTTTTTAAATCAGTGTTTAAATCAGAGCACTAGCAACAAAGGCTATCGGCTCGTTGTAGCGAATATAAACTATAAACGCGTTTTTCTCACAACTGTGAATTCAAAATCGGCTGTCACTGTACGTACAGCCAAGACGGGTTATCCGATAGCTATACACTCATAGAAAAAACGTGCTAAAATTAAGATTTTACGTCCAAAATCAAATCATTTCAATCTTAATAGTCTGTTAAATACGAAAATTCTTAATTCAAGAATAAAATCTTAATTTTTTAAGATCGCATTCAAGAACACAATCTTGAAAAAATTCTTAATTTAAGATCACATTCAAGAGCACAATCTTGAAAAAATTCTTATTTTAAGAACGCATTCAAGAAACACAATCTTGGAAATTAAGAATATATTCTTAAAAATTTAAGAATATAATCTTGATGAAGTTCTTGATTTGAGATCGGTTTTAAGAATGTATTCTTGTTAAAAATGCTAATTTTATTTTGAATTTGAATGTCGAAATAAAACGCAATAATTTATTTTTTTATATACTGTATTTACATAAAAAAGAGAAAACGCAATAATATAAAACATACTTAAAATTTCTTTCCATTATTGATTGGATTTTAATGTAAAGGAGGGCTAAGAAAAAAGTTTATTGAAGATGTTGGGGTGGAAATTGGTTCCCTACAATTTTTCAGCCAATCACCTATCTTCGATGGCATTGAGAGCATATCCTCGTCTATTCCAAACTAAAAACGAAATTATTAGTGGAGTTTGTGAGTTTTTTTTTTTAATTACCTCCCTCTTTTCCCACGCGAAAAACTTTTCTTGTAAAAGGTTTTTTAACAATGTGTCGGCCGACAACTCCGATTCAATTTCCTCCGGCGTGCTGCTCATTTGATATTGTCCATCAGCCGGCGTCAAAAAGTTTTCACTCACAGGTACACTTATAAGAACTACTTCCCCTAAGTTCTGATCTTCAATTATGTCTCTCTCTAAGTTCTGGTTTTCCATTATTTAATTTTTTTTTTTCACTTTTATTAAACACGTGTTCTTCGGTCAGCGTTTTGCAATTTATGACATAACACGCTTTAATTATTGTCAAAGTCTAAAAAATCAAGAACTAAATCTAAACTATAAGAATATGTTCTTAAATTCAAGAATACAATCTTAAAATTAAGATTTCGTTCTTGAATTTAAGAATGTGTTCTAAAAATTTAAGATCACGTTCTTAAATTGAAGAACACAATCTTAAAATTAAGTTAAAGTTCTTGATTTTTAAAATGCGTTCTTCCAAATCAAGAATTTATTCTTAAATTTGAGAACGTAAATCTTACTAAAAAATATTTTAAGATTGAAACTTGAAGATTTTTGCATTCTACATTCAAGAATTTTTTTCTTAATTTTAGAATTTCATATTTCTACCATATTTCCGCAAGGAATCGGGTCACGATAAGATCTAAACAATTGTTGTTGTTTTCCCATAAATAGTTAAGCCTCTAATGCAGTGATAGACACTCCATAGCCTCGCGAGGCAGTCAATAATCGTATTTTTCACACAGACACGGTCGGAAATTCACATGTATACAACAACTTTGTTCGTTTCAAAACATCAGTTTATCATCAGTCTCTGCTGAAGCTTTATGAAAGAAACACCACGCACGCTTGTTTGGCTTTGTTTTTGTTTTTATTCGTAAAGAACACAGAGCAACAATGTTTAATAATTCTTGGGAATTGATGTTTTTTTTTTGAAAATCGTGAAGGGAAGCCGCAGTGTTATATTTGTTCAAGGCAATTAGCAAAATGCGACAAATTTAATATAAGGCGGCATTACTTGTCATGCCATATTAATTATGAAAAATATAAAGATTATGAGAGACAAAAATTGCTTGATGAAATGAAAGTCAAAGTACCCAGTAAATTTTTAAAACAGCCCGATCAGATTGAAAAAGATGATAGCGAAATATTAAAAGCCTCTTACGTTGTTGCACTTGCGTTGGCAAAGCATTGTTATACATTGTTGCACAGTGTACAATTCGGCAGTGACCGCAGCTTATGTTTACGACCGCACACAAGCATATAATATCTTTGTGTGCGTGCGTTCGGGGCTTGGCTATCACTGCTCTAATGCCAAAGACCCCCAAATAGCGGTCTGCAAATCTTAAGTAGTAGCAAATTTTTATTAAAGTAACTAAGTATATCGATAGAAAATGAACGACTTTCAATGATGTAAAGCAGAGAATTAAATTCTAATTCGAATGAATTCTCTAGAAATTGAATCCAATTTACTTTTTAATCGAATGAGTTTCCTTTTAAACATTTGCATAGAATTCATTCGATCGAATTCACGTCTAAGTAATTCAATGAATCCATATTATTCAATTTTAACATATCAATCATTAAATTCAATCATTAGGAATTCATTCGATTTACAATCATTCGTTTTCCTTTCATGTGATTGAGCAATTTCTTCATTCTTTATTCGATTTAAAAAAATGGGAAAATTGAGAAATATTTTATTATATCATAGTAAATTTAACGATTTCTTACAAATACAAGAAATCAAAAAAAGTATTTATTGAACTCACAGTTAAAAATTATTAATTTGTTTATATAAAAGGTAAAAAAATCGCCACAATTTAAAATAAAACCCCGAAAGTGAAAAAATTTAAAAAAATCTCAAAAATTAGAAAATTTTTTTTAAAATTTAGAAAATCGTTAAAATTTAAGACAAATCGCTCAATTAATAAAATAAAACGTTAAAATAGAAAAACGCTTCAATTGGAAAAAAATCTTTTAATTTGAAGAAATGATGTATCAATTTGGAAAATGCCAGTCGAAAAATCGCAAAAAATTAAAAAGTAGGCAGAATTAAAAAAATTAGACTAAATAAAAAAAAATCGATCAAATTAAAAAAATCAACCAATCATTAGGAATTCATTCGATTTACAATCATTCGTTTTCCTTTCATGTGATTGAGCAATTTCTTCATTCTTTATTCGATTTAAAAAAATCGGAAAATTGAGAAATATTTTATTATATCATAGTAAATTTAACGATTTCTTACAAATACAAGAAATCAAAAAAAGTATTTATTGAACTCACAGTTTAAAAGTATTAATTTGTTAATATAAAAGGTAAAAAAATCGCTACAATTTAAAATAAAACCCCAAAAGTGAAAAAATTTAAAAAAATCTCAAAAATTAGAAAAATGTTTTCAAAATTTACAAAATCGTTAAAATTTAAAACAAATCGTTCAATTAATAAAATAAAACGTTAAAATAGAAAAACGCTTCAATTGGAAAAAAATCTTTCAATTTGAAGAAATAATGTATCAATTTGGAAAATGCTAGTCGAAAAATCGCAAAAAATTAAAAAGTAGGCAGAATTAAAAAAATAGACTAAATAAAAAAATCGATCAAATTAAAAAAATCGCAAAATTAAAAAAAAAAAAAATTGAATACCGCCATAAAATTGGAAAAATTTAAAAAATCGGAAAATAAGAAAAAATAAACAAGTGAGTAAAAATTGCTCAAATAATAAAAACAATCGTCAAAATAAAAAAAAAATGTGAAAATAAAAAAAAAAAAAAACAATAGAAATTAAATACCGCCTCTTACTTACTCGAAACTTGAGACTTCTGGTGCAAAATTTTTATTAAGGACGTTTAGTATTCGAGATATAAACGATTAAAATTGTATCTAAGCGCTTCAATTCGACAATTCTTTTATTTTTGGTTGCTTTTAGTTTTAAACTTTTTTAAATATTAGTGATTTTTTTAAATTTTAGAGTTTATTATGTATTTTTTTTAGCGATTTTTTAATTTTGGCGATTCTTTTCAATTGTAGCAATTTTTTCCATTTAAGCATTTTTAATTTATTTTTGGCAATTTCAGCCATTTTTTCGATTTTGTTGATTTTTTAATTTTAATTATGACTAATAAACTTTTAATATATTTTTTTTTTATTTAATATCGAATGAAGAAAGGCAAATGTCATTGCCAAAGTACTCAATCAAATGAACAATAAATTGATTGAATTCCCAACGATTAAATTCAGTGATTGACAAATCGAATGATGAAAAAAAGAACTCTTTTAAAATTAAATGAACTTAACTTAACTAAGAATTAATTCCCATTCAAAAATTTTAATTTGTAGTCTCTTCTTGTAAAATGAGTTATTGTTTTTGCTCCAGAACACTCAGGATATCATAAGGAAAATTTCGCAATTTTCAAAAAGCGCCATAACTTCTAAGATAACAAAACTAGATCAATAATTTGATTCGATTCATTTTATTTTACTAACAGTGTTATTTAAAGCAAAAACCGAAATTATTGGATTCCTTGATTCGTCTACAAACTAACGGGTGTCTCAGTAAGAATGCACTTTTTCATTTTAAAATAAAAACACGTATTTTTTGAGATAGTTGTGATTTTTTTTTATTGGATTGTAAAGGAAAAATGTTCTGATTAAGTATGGAATAAAATATCCGTCAAATGGCTTTTATGACAAGCCATTACTCTTTGTGGAGGTCTTCGTGAAATAGTATAGTGTATAGTGCTTCGTAAAATTTGAAGTTGTTGAAAACAATGCCGTACATGAGCCTTACTCTTCATAACCGACCTTCAAATTTATTGACCACTCTTCGAATATTTGACACATTACGTGCACTTTCTCGACTGAAAATTCTTCGAAGTTTGCAAAGTTATTTCGTAAAGCGATCCATTTTTAATAATCGGATTAAACACATATGACAGCTGCCAAATTTCAGAGTTGTCACTTGGACAAAAAAAAAAAAATGCACTAAATTTAAAAAGTGCACTACTACTGATACACCCAATATATTATATTATTGTACTACATTGCTTTATCTAGGCGATGTAGCACAATAATAGCATG